>JAFEMH010001121.1:0-477500 GCA_022495995.1 Adenophora triphylla var. japonica | reverse complement strand
CACTTCCTATTACTAATTAATATCTTTTCAGTTTCAAAAAAATATAGTTAGAAATTAGTGAATTTTACAATATAAATCTTTCACTTTTCATTCTAACTCAATTCTTCTATTACTAAAACATAAATATATATTACTAGTGATATTTTAAATTTCTAGAAATCTATATATATATATATATATACTAAAGTTGGTGAGGGGGTCTAAGGATTCGCTACGTAGACATGTTTAGACAAACTCTTGCTTTTAGAGAAGCCACATCATCACTATTCCAAAATCTAAAGACTCTTGATATTCTCCTTATTAGATAATACTAATAGTTATTATTTAAGTTAATTATTACTATTAATAGTATTAGTTAACTATAATAGTTACTATATAATTTAACTATTACTATTAATTGTATTAGTTAACTCTAATAGTTACTATATATGTTAACTATTACTATTAATAGTATTAATTAACTATAATAGTTAGTATATATGTTAACTATTACTATTAATAGTATTAGTTAACTATATAGTTACAATATAAGTTAACTAATACTATTAGTTGTATTAGTTAACTATAATAATTATTATATATGTTAAATATTACTATTAATAGTATTAGTTAATCATAATAGTTAATATATGTTAACAATTACTATTAATAGTATTAGTTAATTATAATAGTTACTATATAGGTTAACATTAATATTAATAGTATTAGTTAATCATAATAGTTACTATATAGGTTAACATTACTATTAATAATAGTATTTAAACATAATAATTACTATATAGGTTAATTATCACTATTACTATTATTAGTTAATTATAATAGTTACTCCATCCGTTCCAAAATGTTTGTCCCATTTGACTTTTTTATTGAACTTTGACCACAAATTTATGTGAGATTAATCATATTCATGAAATTCTAAAAGTTGTTGTTGATAATATTATTAATGGTGAATCAATAAAAATTTTAGAATTTCATGAACATAATTAAATTGTCATATATTTGTGGTCAAAGTTCAATAAAAAAGTCAAATGGGACAAATATTTTTGGGACTGAGGGAGTACTATATAGATTAACTATTATTATTACTATTATTAGCTAATTATAATAGTGACTATATATGTTAACTATTATTATTAATAGTATTAGTTAATCATAATAGTAATTATATAGGGTAACTGTTATCATTTAGTTTAATATAAGCTAATATTATTAGTTAAATATAACAATTACTATAACTATCACGGTGAACTTAACGAATATGTCAAATAATCGTATAAAATAATAATTGATGAAAACTGAATATAATTTTGGTGATAAATGGAGATAATCAAAGGTATTAGTAAAAAGAGTTACAAAAAAATTAAATAAAGATGATTGATGAGGAATATAAAAAGTCACAAAGTAATTATTGGTGAAAACTAAATCTATATATATTATTTTAAAGTAGACTAAATCTGGTAATGACACATAAGACTCGAATGGCTTTATCTAATTTCTCAAGCTTCCATGTCATATGTCTTTTCATTCGAATGCAACTATTTACATTATTGCAATTAACTAATAACTTTAGTAAAAAACTTATAGCCATGCAAAGAGATAATATGTAATAAAGACATATTATAAGTTATAAGTAACACATATTAAGATGTAATCTAAAGAGTTACTAACTAAATACAATTAACCTAAATGTTTACATATGTAAAAAGTTATTTATAATAAATTCTACTAATGATAGTTAATGATTAGTAACTTAAATCATATTAACTTTCATCTACTCTTTATGTAATAATGAATTTATATTATAGAAGAAAATATATAACTAATAGAGCAAAGTGAAAGTGAAAAAGTCTCAATAGTTAATATATATTAACTATTATTATTATTATTATTAATAGTATTAATTAATCATAATATTAATTATATAGGATAATTATTATCATTTTGTTTAATATAAGCTAATATTATTAGTTAAATATAAGATTAATTAGAAACTTTAATTTTTTAATATATTAGAATATCTTAGATAATGCTTCAATATTAGTTACATACATAGGATAACTATTAATATTTAATTTAATAGTTACTACGTATTTGATAAATATTAGGTATTAAACTTACTATACCAGATTACTATTCTCATATAACTTTCTAATTATATTTTCTAATCATAATATGTGCATGTAGTATAAAATCATTAATTATCAAAGATATTTAATATTATTAATTCAATCATCTATAAAATTAGAAGTTAACTAATTACAATAATAATACATTGTTATTATTCAAATTTCAATTGTCATAATAATAAATACAAACTATATACAACAAACTCCTGAATTTATAAATGTAAATATTTTGATTTATATAAAATAGATTTATATCACAAAAAAAATATCATGCTACTTTATCAAATAAAAACATAAAATAAGTAATATAAAAAATGGCAAATTAATTTTTCGTGCGAAGCACGGGCTACCCACTAGTAAAATATAAATTTTGAGAAAATGGAGAACTGGAGAGAAGATAAATAGTTTAATGAGTCAAGTGATAAGATATTTTTAATTTAATATTTTTTACAATTTATTTTTTTATATTTGAAATAGTACATTTTATTTTATTTATTATTACTAATTTGGTTCTTATATGTTTTAACATGTGTTTGTTTAGGAGGATGACAAATTATCTCAAGGTGATAAAAATGAAAATGAGAATGAATCAGATGTCAACGTACATGCAAATTTTCTATCGATACGGTATACTATTTATCTCGATTAATATATATTTGAGTTATATAAAAGTTTTTATTCTCAATATGTATTTAGTTATGAGAATAATACTCAGTATAATATTTATCTCATATATATATATATATATATATATATATATATATATATATATATATATATATATATATATATATATATATATATATATATACTAATTATTTTGGTTGGATACATTTAGTTCTGATTTTCTATTGATTCTTTATTTTTATCATTTCTTTAATTTCTTTATACTAAATATTTTCACCCACCTAGTTTCAAAATACTACTTGCAAGTGTTAGATTTTAGAAAACTCATAGTTTTAGGAAATTTATTTAATATACTTAGCAATAAAGTTTGAACAATTAAGTGTTGAACCTCACAAAAATAAATAATTTTTTAGTTTAAATAAAATTATCTATCTTCTAATCTAATATTAGACGTCCAAAAATAAATAATCATTTCATTTTAAATAAAATTAAAATTGTGACGAAACTATGTACATGTACATAATCTTTTTTTTTTTTTTTGCATGTTCAGAAATCCAAAATTAAAGAGTTTGTCTTACAAAAAATGTGTTTTTTTTAAGCTTAGGAAAAACCATTTTTACACTGACACTTAATAACACTAACACAGGCACTTTTTTACACTGACACTTTATTACACTAACACTGATACTTTTTTACACTAACACTTAATATACATGCACTGACACTTTTTTACATTGAACTTTGTTACACTAACACTGGCACTTTATTACAGTAATAGTGACACTTAATATACATGCACTTGCACTTTTTTACACTGATACTTTGTTACAATTTTTTACACTGGCACTTTGGTACACTGTCACTTTGTTACACTAACACTGTCACTTTTTACACTGGCACTTAATATACATGCATTGATACTTTTTTACATTGACACTTTGTTACACTAACACTGACACTTTTTTATACTAGCACTTTGTTACACATGCACTGGCACTTTGTTACACATGCACTGACACTTTGTTACACTGGCACTAACACTAGTGGGGAAAACAAAACACGTTTTTTATAAGCTTAAGGAAAAACACATTTTTAGTAAGATTTTGGCAAAATCAAATAATTTTTTATTTTAAATATAATTAAAATTGTCATTATTTCGAAACGAAAGAAAGAAGTAATACTATATTAATCTATGTACATGTACAAAATCATTTTTTTTGCATGTACAAAGATCCAAAATTAAATAATTTATTTATTTTATTTAAAATTAAAATTGTCATTTATTTCGGGTCTAGAGAAGTGGTACTATATTAATCTATGAACATATACAAAATCTTTTTTTGCATGTATAGAAATCCAAAAATTAATAAATTAAGAATTCTTTATCTTTTTAGGTGTTCCAATATTTTAATTATGTTTTATAATAAAACCATGGCGTAACATTCTATATCTTTTTAGGTGTTCCATTCTCGAGAAGATTTGATTAATTGGGTATAAAGAATGGGATTTTCTCTTGGGTATGCTATTTTAATAAAAAGATCGGTGAAAAACTCATCTGGAAAGATTCCTAGAATTGTATTTCAATCTGATCGAGGAGGTATCTAAAAAAGTAATAAAATCTCCACAAGATATACTGGTACAAAAAAAATTGGGTGTCCATTCGAATTAGAAGGAATTTTTTTACGAATGGGTGATTGTTGGAGACTGAAAGAAGTATGTGAAGTACATAATCACGACCCTGCATTACATATGAAAGGTCATCCATATTTAAGGAGGTTGTCTGGAGATGAGGCTAGGTTAGTGGAAGATTTGTCGAGAAAAAACGTGAAATCACGAGATATCTTGACAACACTAAAACAACAAAATTTGGATAATGTGTCTAGTATCAAAATCATATACAATGCATGCCATAAGATTCAAACAGGAAAAATCTGATAAAACTCAAATGCAAGTTGTTATGTCGTTTTTACAGCAAAACGACTATGTTTTTGAGTTTCGCACAAATGATTCAACTAATGAATTAGAAGATTTATTCTTTGCTCATCCAAAATCTTTGGAGATATGGCGTGCATTTCCACATGTGTTATTGACGGATGCGACATATAAAACCAATAGATATAAGATGCCTCTCCTTGAAATTGTTGGTATAACTGTAACTAATATGACCTTTTGTGTAGCATTTGTCATCATGCATAATGAAACAGAGTCAAACTATACTTGGGCGTTAAGTTGTCTTAAGTCAACAATGCATGGATGTACCGCTCCACGTCTTGTCGTCACATATAGGGAATTGGCTTTGATGAAAGCATGCAACAATGTGTTTTCGGAAGCTAAATGATTACTTTGTAGATGACACATCTACATAAGTATTTTGAGAAGTGCAGACCATCATTAAAATCAAAGGAATCTTGGAATTCGTTCTATAAAGCATGGAACATGTTGGTTGAATCTGAAACTA
Source organism: Adenophora triphylla var. japonica (assembly GCA_022495995.1). Taxonomy (NCBI): domain Eukaryota; kingdom Viridiplantae; phylum Streptophyta; class Magnoliopsida; order Asterales; family Campanulaceae; genus Adenophora; species Adenophora triphylla. Next base: position 472,289 of record JAFEMH010001121.1, on the reverse strand, counting down.
AAGAAGCATACTTGTTCAATTTGGGACAACTTGAAGTAACATTGCTAAACTTTTCAGGTATTCTTATATTATATATTTATATTTTGTTTATATTTATAAATAATATTCATAAAATTGAAATAAATTTGTTTGAATTTCCAGGTGTGCTTAGTTATCTAAATGCAAATTGGCTGACACCTTATAAGGAAATATTTGTAGCTGATTAGATCGACAAATTTCTTAATTTTGGAAATCACAAAACTAACAGACTGGAGAGTCAGAATGCCAAGCTAAAAAAAATACTTGGAGTCCTCACGATCCGATTTGAAAACATCATTGTCGTATATCCACCAGGTCATCCAGTCACAAGTCATATCGATCAAAACATGTCTTGAACAAAGTAAAATTGTCATTCGACATCGATTCAACACACCGTTGTTCCGAGAATTGCATAGTTTCATTTCAACGTATGCACTTGACATACTATTCAAGGAATTTGAGCGGTTCAAAGTTATTGGATTTTTTTCTAAGAATTTTGGATGTCAATTATGCACAAGTCATGGGTTGCCGTGTGCGCACGAACAAGTAATATACTCCAATGAAGGTCATCCTATCCCACTTGACTCAATAGATAAGTTTTGGAGGAAGCTTGATTTAACACCGTACACATCCGTAGAAGAAGTTGATGATTTTGGTTGCGAACTAGAGTTAAAAATGTTTAAGGCACAGTTCAAGCAAAAGCCGAAATCTGGTAAGTTTGGTTTTTTGAGGAAGTTAAGGGAGATAATTGCGCCGTCAACAACTTTTGTTTGTGAACCAGCTTTTCACACGACTCGTGGTCGTCCCTCCTTCAAGGATAAAATATTCAGAAAAAGACATGTTGATCCACCTGTGCCAGCTCAAAAAGACAATAAACACAATTGTTCTTCAGCAAGATTTGTTGATGTTGATCCGCCTGTGCCAGCACAAAAACTCAGTAGACATAGTTGTTCTTCAGCGAGATTTGTTGAGCTAAAAAGTTCTCAATTTTTGGAACCAACAAGACACAATTACTCTTTGGACCAACAATACTCGCATCCATATATTCATCAATTTCCGGTTATATTTCATCCTTACATCACGCAAGTACACGATGTAAGAGCTGATGAGAATTGTGGATTTCGAGGAATAGCTGTTTGTCTTGGTCTTCATGAAGATGCATGACCCACTATTCGGTATGAGTTGATAGAAGAGTTAGACACATACAAACTAGAATATGTCGAGATGTTTGGCCTTCAAGGATGGGTTAATGTTTATAACTCCTTGAATTTTTCTGAGTCAAATAGATGTGCACCTTCTGAACATTGGATGAGCATGCCTAATATGGGTGTCCTGATTGCTTCGAAGTACAATGTGATATTTCATGTTCTAAACATATCAGGTAGCATAACACACTTATCGCTCCGATCTTCTCCGCCACCATGGTATCAACATGTTATTATTGCAATCAGACACATTAATAATAATCATTACGTCAAAGTAACATTGATAGGAGGATACTCGATGCCGACTCTCATGCCACAGTGGATTCATTTCAGATATAATTGTGCAGCTGAATGGGTTACACCATACTTGGATCGAATTAACACTTATAAACAATATTTGCTTTTGCACTCTAATTGTACTAGTGAATTTGTTGTATTGAATTGACTAAAGTTATAAAATGAATTTTTTGTATATTTATTTTTAATGTTATATCTTGTTAAATCTCTTTATTTCTTTATACTAGTATAATAGTTTTATTTAGCAAAAAGACGTTTTTCTTAAGCGAGTGTAAAACATGTTTTTTTTTGAAATTTGTGTTAACTTAATTAAAAAAATCAAATAAAAATTTAAGTTAAAGTATAAAATTATCTTAAACCAAATTATGAATTAAAATTATTTATTGTTAAGTTTAGCAAATCCAAGTATCTAATTTTTTATATACTTTATTACTACTCGTATGTATACATACTCATTTAATTTGAGAATCTAATGTCTTTTTAAATACTTTGTCCACTCGTCTAATAAAAATATTATATTTAATTTGTCAACATTTTAAAATAATATTATGTTTTATTTATTTATATATGACTTGCACAATAGTAAAATTATACTAGAATTATTTTTATTTTTTAAAATGAAATATTTATTTTATAACAAATTTAAAAAGAAAGTGCAATATTTATTTTTTTTTAAAAAAAAATTGAGATTGAAACAACATTTCATTTTATTAAAATTAAAAATAAATAAATTTATGTAACTTGTAAAATTATAAAAATAGCAAAATATAATGGAGGAAGAAGAAAAAAAGGTGGAACATTGAAATTTAAGACCTATTAATAAATATAGGAGAATTATTTGGTATAAACTTCAAAAACTAATCAATGACAAATTTTCAAAACACCAAGGTTGTTTACACTATTTTTTTTTTAAATTTTGTAGTGAAAATAGTAGCACCCTTAATTTAATTTGCGCATTTAACTTACAAACACAGCAAGTGTTGAATAACGTGAGATGCAATTCCATGATAAGTTGTAGGCAGTATAGTAAAGTTGAAAAAAAACCAATCTATATTACAATAGGGAATGAAGATAACTGTCGAGATAAAGAAGGGCTGAGATTCATCTTTAGAAATTGATCTGACGGTCTATATTCTCTCCTTCCCAAAAATTGTGTAATAACTCCCCATCTTCTTAGTATTAACCCCTAAGACAAATAAGGGATATTATTAAATTTCAAAAAATAATCATATGGCCTAAAACTAATTCACAAATTTAACCCTAAGGCAATGTTTGATATGCAGTATTAATCATCCAGATAGGATAAATAATCTTGATAATTTTAAAAATGGTGTTTGTTACAAAATATGGTTGTGAATTATTAAGATCCCTTATCAGGATTAACCACCTAATACCCTTATTAATTATAATCTATATTACAATAGGGAATGAAGATAACCGTCGAGACAAAGAAAGGCTGAGGCTCATCTTCAGAAATTGATCTGACGGTCTATATTCTCTCCTTCCCAAAAATTGTGTAATAACTCCCCATCTTCTTAGTATTAACCGCTAAGACAATTAAGGGATATTATTAAATTTCAAAAAATAATCATATGGCCTAAAACTAATCCACAAATTTAACCCTAAGGCAATGTTTGATACGCAGTATTAATCATCCAGATAGGATAAATAATCTTGATAATTTTAAAAATGGTATTTGTTACAAAATATGGTTGTGAATTATTAAGACCCCTTATCAGGATTAACCACCTAATACCCTTATTAATTATAATGTTAGAAAGGTGGTATTAATAAGGAGATTATTAAAACAAACGAAGATTATTTTTTTTTTGTGTTCAATAAATCAAATTTAACTGGCTTCTCTTATACATGTATAAATTTAAATTTTATAAATTATATCTTTTATTTTAAAATTTAAATAAGTTTGGGTCAAACTTAGTTACTAAATATAAGATTGACGGTCTATATTCTCTCCTTCCCAAAAATTGTGTAATAACTCCCCATCTTCTTAGTATTAACCGCTAAGACAAATAAGGGATATTATTAAATTTCAAAAAATAATCATATGACCTAAAACTAATTCACAAATTTAACCCTAAGGCAATGCTTGATACGCAGTATTAATCATCCAGATAGGATAAATAATCTTGATAATTTTAAAAATGGTGTTTGTTACAAAATATGGTTGTGAATTATTAAGACCCCTTATCAGGATTAACCACCTAATACCCTTATTAATTATAATCTATATTACAATAGGGAATGAAGATAAAAGACAAAGAAGCGAGAGATTCATCTTCGAAATTGATACGGTCTATATTCTCTCCTTCCCAAAAATTGTGTAATAACTCCCCATCTTCTTAGTATTAACCGCTAAGACAAATAAGGGATATTATTAAATTTCAAAAAATAATCATATGGCCTAAAACTAATCCACAAATTTAACCCTAAGGCAATGTTTGATACGCAGTATTAATCATCCAGATAGGATAAATAATCTTGATAATTTTAAAAATGGTGTTTGTTACAAAATATGGTTGTGAATTATTAAGACCCCTTATCAGGATTAACTACCTAATACCCTTATTAATTATAATGTTAGAAAGGTGGTATTAATAAGGAGATTATTAAAACAAACGAAGATTATTTTTTTTTTGTGTTCAATAAATCAAATTTAACTGGCTTCTCTTATACATGTATAAATTTAAATTTTATAAATTATATCTTTTATTTTAAAATTTAAATAAGTTTGGGTCAAACTTAGTTACTAAATATAAGATCAAACACTACACAGTTTGAGCTGTCTATTTTTTTTTAGAAAATATTACTATGGCTACCTCATTTGTATGAATTTTTCTTTGTAAATTTTTATTTTTTGTGTAATATATATACACTTTCATAAATATTTGTTTGTGTGCATTTTTTTAACTGTTCTAAATAAATTTCGTAAATAACCTCATTTCCTTGCACAAGATATTTCCTCCCGCTTAACATCATTAATGAAGAACACATACATGAAGATGGAAAATACAAGAAGACGAAGAAGTGAATGTTGTAGAGAGTTAATTATACTTTGTTGTTTGAGTGTGATGCTAAAATGTTTGACTTTTCATTTTTTTTTTTTTTGACAAAGATTATTTATACTTTGAAATTTGATTAATTATTAATTTTATTTTCCTTTTGTATTTCTTATAAAGTTTAAATCTCTTTTATAAAGTTAAACAAAAATCATATTTTAATTTATCCAGTAGAAGTATCCTCAATAAAAAGATGGAGTAGAATTTTTATCTATTAAACATAATTTTCTAAAGATTTGTTAGGGGCAATGTTGGAAAATGAATAAAAACTTTGTGTCAAAGCATAATTTAAGGGTGTTAGTCCTATTCATACCAAACAAATAATTATTTCAGAAATTAGGATTATTAATGCCTTCACTAATAATAAGGGGATTATTAATCCCCTCATTATTAATACTGCTAACTCATATTCGGCTACCAAACGAGCCCTAACTGTCTAAAAAACTGCTATCTCAATCCCCTAACTCTTCCTTTCCCATTCTCTTGCAGTTGCAGATTTCAACTTCCCTGTCATTGTAGATCCGTCCATGAAAAGAGAAAATTATAATTATTTGATTTTTGATTTTTAAGGATCACATACTCTGATTTCAAAATAAATAAAAAATAAAAATCACATACTCTTAATCAATTGTTTCTCTCTTTTACTTTTTGGTTGCGAATTTTTTTTCTTTCAACAGTGGTTAAAGAACATTAGAAGGGGAGAATTGAATTTAGTAGATCAAAATTGTGTAGGCGTCACTCCGTGCCTTTGGCACGGGGGTTAGTACTAGTTTTAATCAATTTTAGTGGGTTAAATACAAAATTACACGTGATAATCTCATTATATGAAATTTCGATTGCATTTATCGAAAAAACAAAATAATTAACAATGGTGGATTTAGAAATTTCATTAAAAATATCCAAAGTCTCAAATAAATGTCTAGTACAGTATTATTTTCTACTTAAAAATAAAAGTGAATGTTATTTTTAGAGTTGTCTTGCGGGATTTGTTCTCAGAGCCAGTGGCGGATCCAAAATTTGTGTAAGTGTATGCTAAAAAAATATTTCATTTGATAATATCATTCATAACAACATTTAATTTTTTAATGTGACATATAGTATTTAATGTATAAAAATAATAAAATATTAACATATATTTGAAAAATGAGAACCTTGTTAATAATTTCTCAATATAACAATAACATACAATTCTATTTGTTCTTTTATATTTATTATCTTCTTGCGACAACTTACTTAAGTTTATGAATAAATCACCATTCATCCTTATTATGATTTTTTTTTAAATGCGATCAATTACAAATTTGTGCCTAATTTATCACCTCTCAAAATATAATTTTTGATAAATCATTTGACTATATTATTGAAATATTTGGGTTAGGATGAGTAATCCAGAAGGTAAAAATTTAAACATTTTATATTAAAAAAAGAAAATTTTGAGAACAAACAATTATTTGAAACATATAAAAATGAACAGAATATTCTCGTAGAGGAAATGAGTATTTTGTGCCAAAAAATAAAAGTATGAGATATATTTTTAAGTTTAGTTTCATTATCTCTTATTTGGAGTAGAAGAGATTAGTTTTGTTATTTTTTACTACTTCCGTCCCAAAATGTTTATCCCACTTTTTTTGCTTTTATTACGAAGTAACTTTGAACAATAATTTTAGGTTTATTTAACAATATAAATGAAAATCTAAAACTCATTATTGATACACCATCAATAATACTATCAATTGCAAATTTTAGATCTTCATTTGTATAATTAAATCAACCTAAAATTATTGTTCAAAGTTTCTTCATAATAAATGCAAAAAGAGTGAGACAATCATTTTGATACGAAGAGAGTATAATTTTGGATATTAGAGGTGGGTGGGGTTTAAATGAGAAGGGTAGAGGGGTAAGGGTTTAAAATGAACAGAAACAAAATAGAAGGTGCTGGGGTTTGAACTCAGTACATTCAAATGAAAACAATATGTTGGTTGTTTCTGTAACGACTCGACTCGAGCTCATAGCCCAACCTGCTACATACATAGGCACCACACACTGGCTTATTAAGCATTTCCTCAATTGAGTCAATCACATTCTATCAAAGGCCTCCAAAAGTTCAATTGATGATTTGATGTTTAGTTGTAGTGTATGGACCTTGTATATATCATACTAAATTTTCACATATTTTCAATGTGAGATGGGGGATATTACAGTTTCCAGGGCCGGCTATAAGGAGGAGTGGGGTGAGCGCTCGCTCCGGGCCTCATAATTTTGAGGGGCACCATTTAAAAAAAAACCATTATATATACTCCCTCCGTCTCGCTAATATTAGCACACTTTCCTTTTTGGGCGTCCCGCTAATATCCGCACACTCCCAAAAAGAAAATTTTATATTAATAAAATATTCACCCAACCCCACTCATTCTCTCTCCTACATTATTTTAATACTCACAACACCATTATAATTTATTACACCCTCCACTCATTCTCTCTCCACTCATTCTTTTACACTCACAACATTTTATTAAAATATCATATTCCTTAATTCCCGCGCAAACAATGTTTGTGCTAATATTAGCGGGACGGAGGGAGTATGTATTATATTTGAAAAAAATAAAAATCTTCCAATTAGATAATTTGAGTCAAATTAGGTAGTATATTAAAAATCATATTATATAGTATTCTAATAGAAATCTACTTCTTTATTTAGATCTCAACAGATTTTTTGATAGAATTAATTATTAATTCCACGGCATTTAACGCGACTCCTCGTCTTCCTCCTCCATTCGGCTCCATCAACGGTCGCTGTATTCTTCTCCTCTCCAACGTCTTTTTTTTTTACAACTACAAATTCTCTTTTCCAAGTTCTCAATAGAATATCAAAACTTTCTTTCGCAACTACAATAGCAAATTTCACTTTCATCTGCAATAGAGAAAATCCGACTTCAAACTACTCCGTCGCAGATTCATGATTCATCTCTTTGCCAGGTTCTTTCGTTCTTTTCATACTTTATAATTTTAAGATATGAGTTCTAGAATTAGGAAACAATATTCCGGATGTGAAAAACGTAAAAAACAAAAAAGAATTGAAGTTTTCAATCAATCACAAAAGGGAGCCCTTGAAAAATTTTATTGTAAGAACATAATTTTAAAATATTGCTATTATAACATATTTTCTTGCATTTTATTATTGTAAGTGTTTTTGAGGCCTCATTTTGAATTTTGCACAGGGTCTCTAAATTATGAAAACCGGCCCTCCCTGAGAGTTTCCACTCCACTAATAAGACTAAAGACGGTAAGGGTTTGTTTGGTTAAGGGATAAGGATTATTGGTATTATTAAGGATTATTAATTCCCTCCGTTGTGATAGATAGGTACTAATAATTCTACTTTTAAATTTTTAAATGAAGATGACGTTTGATAGAAAGGGGTTTAACATTTGCTATTTTGCTTATCATGTCTTAATTTAAACACATTTATTCTTTTTCCAATAATACCTCTAATCTATCTTTATCAAATAATTTTCTTCATGCAAATCAGTATAAAAGAATGTACTTATAATCAATATCAAATTACAACAACAGTAGGAAAAAAAAGGAAGAAAATATTATAAAAGAATAGGATCAGGTTAGACAATGAAATTATTAAAAATGATCAAAAATAATACTAGCTCTATCCCAATATTATGAAAAATAAATAAATTTGTTCTTGATTGATGATCAAGTTTTCAATATTTTAAATCATTAATTTTGAGATCGAAACAAATTAATTAAATTAAAGAAACAATACGCAGAAATGGTAGCAATTACTAACCGAACGGTATAAACCGAAAAACGAACGTGGGTTATAACCAGAAAATGCCCAATGGTTTGGGCCCAAAATATAATCCATATAAGTCTCAAATACGACACAAGGAACGGGTCTTCCCTACGTATACTCGTCATTCCTACTCGTCATTTTTCACTTTGTCGACGTATAAATAGAAGACCGAACAATGATTTAATGCACAAAATTATTGTATGCCGACAATGCTCACTCTGTTATTCCGAGCAAGGCATCCATCAAAGTCGACGAGGGCTTTATCAAAAGACGAGAATACCATCCTTGGTCACCAAACAGGACAAGGAAATGGGCTTCTATATCCTTACTCGCCTCTTCCTCGGCATTAACTCAGGCCGATCAAGCATCACATGCCGAGTAGAGTGCCTTCTAGGCACACATGCAGAAGGTAGTTACCTAATTCTACTCAAACAAGAATTGTGTATAGTTATAATCCAACTAGGATTATAACCTCCTCTCACTCGTTTCCTATTTAAAGATGGACTCGACATTCTACACCTATAAATACAAGTCATATATAATTCACATATTTTTGGTAACACATCTTTTGACTTTAAACTGTTGTCAATTGATTTCTATCTTTAAACACAAATACTTACTCTCACGCCGGAGGGCCTTCGCCGGTGAAGCCCCGACTTATTTTACGTGTTTGTTCATCCTTTACAGGCTATTCAAACATCCATGATACAACTTGTCGCTGGATTCGGGCTAATTCGAACGTTTTTGGCATCATCAGTTTGGTTTCATTGCCGGAAAACGATTTGTATTATCCATTTAGTAGATTGAAAAATTCTGCTTCACTTTCCTAATCCTAATGGAAGACGAACATACCACAAGAATCATTCCTGATCCTGATAATATTCTTGTTGAGTAGACTCATGACAACACGAGAACTGCTTTTCCTCTTGCCAATGGGGAACTACCACCTCCTCCACCATTGAATCAGGGCTGCATCCACTAGGAATGAATCTGTGTTCTAGTGGCCATCCAGTAACCGAGGTAGTGCTACCAAGCCCTCCTCGTTGTCGGCGCTGAGTAAGGCCTGCTGCCAGTCAAACGGGGAGAAATACCGCCCAGGGGGCACTGGAGCATCCCCCCAATAGATTGATCGCAGAACTCTCCTGAATCAATAGATGGAAACTTTGTAATGCATTTATAAAACGTAAAAATCCCCTGCTGCAATTGGATCCTGATCATTCATTGTCTGAATTAATAAGGCGTACGAGTTCTATAAATTCACTTGGAGGGGAGAGTCATCTTAACAGGAGTGGTAGTCGGGGGAATAGAGAAAATATTCCTCTTGATAAAATCCCCCTCATCATGACCCTTCTGGTAGACCCAGGTAGAAACCTCTCCAATATGTCCCTCCTCGTCATAAGGATCCTGGACATGGAAACACACAAAACAATGAGGATTTGAGAAATCATCTTAACCAAAAGAGGGACCAGGAGGTTAATTCTACTGACTTGAGAGCAAGGCTTAATCAAGCAAGGCAAAAATCCCCTACTCGTCATACCTCCTCTCCTCGGCATAGGAGCCCTACTCGATCTATGAGCCCTCCTCGTTACAGGTCTCCTCCCCATCCAGAAATGGCACCTAGAAGGGACAGAGCACCATCTGGACATGGGGACAAACACCAGGAACATGAGGAACACAGTAGAGTGAATGGGCAGAGAAAGAAAGGACCCACCGTAGTTCTCATTTTAGCTCGGGGATCGATGCAAGAGATATTCTACTCTTGAAAAAGATACTAGATGAGATGGAAATGGGGAGAAAGGAAGTGGATAATGATGATACCAGTGCTACTCGTCCTTTCTCCTAGCAGATTAATGATCTACCTTCTAATCCTTCTCTTAAAATTACAAGTTTTGAAAAATATTCGTGAACCACAGATGCACGGGACCATGTGAAAAGTTTTGAACCAATATGGCCCTCCTCACCAAGGCAGATGATATTCTCTGCAAAGCTTTTGCGAGTAACTTCACCGGAACAACTTTGTCCTGGTTCCGTGAGCAAAATAAGGGAAGCATCGATAGCTGGAAAATCATGAGGAGAAGACTCCTAAATCACTTTGCTACATCTGGAAAGAGAAAAAAAGAATGACAGACCTTGCAAACATCAAGCAAGGGAAAAATGAAATAACTTTTAGTTATTACTATCGATTTAGAGCCATGGTTGACCAGGTAGAGTAAAGCCTAACTGACCGGGAAGTGATTGTTTGCTTTAACTCCGGACTGAGATCCGGACAATTAATCTATGAACTTTCTGCCAGAGAGCCTATGTCAAAGTCCGATCTGTACAATGTGGCTTATGCCATAGCGATGGCAGAAGAGAAAAGTAAAAAGAGGTCTGAAAAACCAAAGCAGATGTAGCTGGCACCAACCAGGCTTATAACGAAAGTAACTATAAGGGGAAGAATATAACTCGGGCTAATGAGAAAGTTGAGGTTTTCACACCCTCACTAAACATATAATGGAGATTATGCAGTTGGTAAATCTACCAAGTCCCCGAACACTCGATGAAAGAACAAAATACACCCATGACAGCTCCAAGTATTGTGCCTTTCACAAGGATCACGGAAATAACACGGAGAATTGCATCTCCCTCAAGAGAATGATTCAGAGATGGGTAGACGAGGGAAAACTTGATCGTTACGTCATGAGAAAAGATAACAAGCGAAAAAGAAAAGATAACAATGATGATGATAAATATGATGAAGGGGGAGACACACCTCCTAGTGATAAACTCCATGTTATAAGGGAGGAGACTGTTTCCAACAAAAAATTGAAATACTAGATCCATGAGCTTAATAAAGTCTATCACATCCCCGCCTGGATTCACACGGAGAAGGAACTCATCAGCTTCTCCACTAATGAGCTAGCTGGAAGTCGCGCGGCTCGTGAACAACCTTTGCTAATCAAAGGAAAAATTGATAACTGTGAATCTGAAAGGCTCCTCATAGACTCGGGGGATTCCAGGGATATTTTGTACTATTCTACTTTCCAGAAGATGAACCTGAAATATATCATGTTGGAGCCATACTCTGGAAGAATAGAAGGCTTCATCAACCACAAAGTCAGCGCCGTGAGGACAATTGACTTATTACTGGAGTGGAGGAACATCCCTTCCGAGCAGAGGCCACAGTAACATTCGTGGTCATGGACCTGACTAGTGACTAGCATGCCATCCTAGGAATTACAATTGAAGCCAAACTTGGGTTGGTCGCCTCGCTCCCTCACCAACGAGTTAAATTCCCTACTCGTGCTGGAATTGAATGCGTGAGGGACACACTCAAGGACTTATTGGAACATGTGATGAGGAGCAGAAAAACATCCAGAAAAGTGAAGGTGGACACACTAGAGGAAAATCTGAAAATCTCTAAGTCTGTAAAGACTAACATCACTAGTTCTAGGCTGAATCTGATTTTTAACCAGAGAATGAGGTACACATGATACTAAATATCCACAAAAACAATGACACAATTATGTCCGTCCCGGATATAGCCCCCATCTCGTTAGCGGCCATAACTCAGGGGCCAACCCTGACTTGAGACAAGGAGAGCTACCGGACGTAGACGAACTAGTTGAGATGCAAGATCTAGACATAAATGGTGAGGAAGGTAGAAGTCTTAGAGAGATAATCATTGAAACTTAGCAATTTCGAGATGGTCAAGAAATGGAGCTCGTAGACGAATTGGAGGAATATACTCAATCCCGACTATCCAAAGCAGAAAATAAAAATTGGGGGCCAGCTCTCCCCGGAAGAAAGAGATGAAATTATCACCCTTTTGAAAAACAATCTTTATGTATTTGCCTGAAATGTCAAGGATATGCGAGGAATAAAAGAAGAGGTAGCTGTCCACAAGTTGGAATTTGACCCGTCTGCTAAACCTATCAAGCAGACAAGGAGAATTTTTGCAAATGATAAGGATGATGCTATCAAGGAAGAAGTGGATTACTATGTGCTGGAATTGCTTGTCATTGATGAGGTCTTGTTGTAGGTCAGCAGTATCATGCGGACCTCAATTTTGATCTTGGGATGAAATTGGATTTGAACCCCGGGTCTCGATTGAAATTTCTTTTCAGTCTCGGACATTTGAAGCTGATGCTGACAGGCTCTAGAATCAAAGTATGTTGATATGAATGAACCCTCTTTCGCTTGGGTATAGTTGTGACTTGACATACATTTGGAGAATGACTTGGCAAAATGCTGATATGAGGAGATTCCCAGTTCTCAACCTTTGATGATGCAGGGAGTTGCCATATACCAAGTTCTAAAGCTGAAACTCCAAGATAGTTGTTGAGGTGACTAGGCCTTTCTTCTGAAGATAGGTGTGACTTGATAAAGCCCCATTCCGTGGAAGAGACATGGTGAAAGCCACGGAATCTTTCTACGAATGATTTGATGAAGCCCCGGAGTTCGACAAAGCGTCACTACGAAGGTCCAGTTAAAGGTTTGGCCGCAACCGACATACTGATGAAGTACCGAGCCAATCGATCAACGTGAGAGCCCTCAAGGTGAAATTGTAGCATTACGTCATGAAGTGAGAAACCCATCTTTGATAACAACTATGAAACTAGAATCCTCGAGGCAAAATTGACAACAACTATGCAACTAGAATCCTTCCTTCGAAGGGTGTCTTCCATATGGGAACTGTTAGCTATAGTGGCGCTTGGCTTGTTCATGGCTTCAATCATATTCACCCTATGGTTTTTTTTTTCTAGGGAATGGATTGTTGACTGTATTGGGCCCTTGGGGTATCTCAAACTCACCCTTTTCGATCAGTTCTCACACTGCACTTTTTCAGGAGCATACTAGCATAAAGTTTAGTTGTGTCCAAAGGGACATCGGGATCCACGGGCTGATGGTTGTCCAAAGGTCTGGTCAAACCTTCCTTCACAAATCCGTGAAAGACGTCGCTCAGAGGCATTCTGAAATCTTCAAGCTTAAGGCTTCGCGGCTTGGGCACATCACCTTTCCTTGGCATGAAAGGAGTGGCATTGTTGCAATCCTGGCCCGCATAGTTAATTGCTTCCTTGCCTTTTGGGTAGGACAGGAACTGGATTAGAGGCAGAAGCTTGGTACCGATAAGTAGGAGCAGTGGCTTGCTGTTGGTCAAACTTTATCCCCAGAACTGACCGTCGCACGCAGATCTGGATAGGGGACTTTCTCAAATGAGGTTTCCAGGCATGATTGAAAGATGTCCAATTATTCCTCATTAGAAGGAGGGCTGGCCATTTTGTTCAACTTGAGCTTTTGACACTTGTAAAAGTCACCGATATTCTCCTCAGAATGCTGCACTGTTGTCTGCAGGTCAACTCTATTTGTCTCCCATTCCAGATTAGCTTTGTATTTCTCAGTGAAAGCGTTGGTGATCTGTTCCCAAGTAGCCCTGAACTTGGGTTTCAACCGAAAGAACCACTTTAGAAGCCCCTATTTTTAAGGAGAAGTAGTCAGCCGACTGCTGGTTTGTGCATCCTTTGGCTTTGTAGGTGTCAAGGTGGATCTTGGGACAGGCAGCCCCATCAAACAGTTTAGGCATCACGAACTTGTGCGGTAGAGGCATAATGGAATCGAGATCTGCGGGCCGGAGGGCGGCCTTCTTTCCTGTCAGCTAGGCGACCTGCGCTTTCATTTCCTTATGCTGTTCCATGAACCAAAGCCAGATGAGGGTCCGGTGGTGGAACCAGAGTGTTCAAGCCGGTGATCGTACTGGAGAGAGAGGTTACCATTAGCGGCACGCTGGTGGAAAGGATGGCAGGGCCTGGGGCATAGGCGTAAACCCGCCCTTGGCCTAAATTATCCTGGGAGTGTAAGTAGGAGCCTGAGCATAAGGATAGAATCCATCGGCCTGTTACTGATTCCCAATGGGCAAGGAGGGTGGTGACAGACCAGAAGTGGCAGGTTAGCTTGGGTTCCCGGGGTGAGACTTATAGAGGGAATCTTGAATGTGGGTCGTGGCCCTTGGTTGTTGAACTTCATGCCTGGCTGAGGCGATGGTGTATAATCGGGAGGATACTGTGGTCCTAGTGATTCTGATGAGACGGGGATTAGGTGCTTGGTGGCCCATTGATCCCTGAGTGAGAAATGGGTTTGTGGAAGCTGTGTTAGGAGCAGCTGAACTAGCATCATTCTGAGGACTCGATGTTTGTCTCCCGAACCAAACATGCGGTGGCATCCCAAACTATTCTTTGCGGAACTACGAGCTGGCATTTGTGAAGGTCCGGCTTGATCGTTTCCGAACTGAGACGGGATCCCAATTTGCTGTGGCATTTCAAGGTACCCCCAACCATACGAAGACATTTTGTGCTGATGTTGCCCCCATTGAGGACTATGCGGCCGATTTGTCACGTCAGACTGCATGGGTCTAGTAGTCTGTATTTGGGGAGCTGGCTGACCCAAAGATCGAGGAGCATGGGTTCTGTAGTAGTACCATAGGAGGCTTGTGGTGGCATCCTGGAGTAGTCTGGGCGACCGAGAGTGGGATTGGGGTTTGCTGTCCTGTTGAGGCGGTCATGAAGGGATCTTGTGAGACTTGTGCGGTGCGGGGGCATTTGTCTTGAAGCTGGGTTCTTGTCGAGGCATTCCAAACTGCGGGGCCGAGAAGTTCAAACTGATCCATAGTTGGCCGCCGTCCCAAACCCAACTGAGAAATCATACCAAACTGATGTAACTGAGAAGCCCCTGACTGATCTGTACCGAAGTGTTGAGACATACCAAACTGCTGTGACAGACTGCATTGAGGCACACCATACTGGCCCAAATCGGACTGAATTCAATTTGTTTCCCCAAACGATTATCCCGGACCGAATTGTGAATGTGCACCGGGCCCGAGGCCGAAAGGATGGCTGATTCACAGGTTGAGATGAGTGTGGCCCGGTGGAGGTTCCATATGAGGAAGGTGGTGGCATCCGGCGGTAGTTTATCTGACCAAGAGAGGGATGGGGATCCTCTTCCTCCTCTACCATGAAAGTCCCGTCGGTGTTGAGGGAAATCATTAAACTAAAATTCCTGACACCTTCCAAAATTGATCATCAACACCTCATTTTGATTGGTACAAGGAGTTTTATGGACTCGGATTTCAATATTAGCCATAGAATTATGATGAATCCCTGGTTCTGATTAAAATTCCGTCCTCAACCTTGGACATCAAAGAACTGCACTTGACAAGCCCATGGCCAATATGGCGATCAAATCTTCCTTTGCTTGGCGAAGCCTTGGTCTGAAGAGATGTGTTGGCGAAGTCTTGATTTTGAAGAAGTGACTTGATAAAGCCTCAGTCTCATGATTGTGAATCTTGTAGCGAAATGAAGAACCAACGTGGCCCCGGCATGACCAGAGAAGCCCCACTCTAAAGAAATGGCTTGACGAAAGTCCCACCTGCAAATTGAGTTGTCATGTAGCAAAAGAGGCAACCCATCCTTCTATATTTACTTTATTATTTTCTTTAGTCAATTAGTCAACTGGAAGAAAATGTAAAAGAAAGACAATTTAGAAATGTATACCTGCAGGGGCATATTTTCGAAAAGTGGGGACGAATCCCCGATTTGTATTATTTGATGGACTCATTTGATGAAGGCACAAAAGAACTCGCTTTGGGTTTGACTCTTTTGAGAGAGCATAAGTGTAGAAAGGTTTGTAAAAGTGTATGGAAGCCCCTGCTGACAGAAAATTAGTGTTTAGCTCTATTTTTCCTATAATGTAGAAAAAGAAGACTTGTCGAGACATCTGAAAACATGTTTTATTCAAAATGATCACAAAATTGCTTAAAACCCTTTATTAATGTTCGGGTTATTCAAACCCCTAATCTCGATATGAACAAACATTTTGATTAATCATGAGTAGAAAGTCGACCAATACCAAGGGTAAAGTTGGCAAATTGCGAAGAAAGATTGTGTATAGGCGAGGCCATTGATGAGACCGAATTTTCTTGGGATTTGGATGTGTTTATGACCGGACCATTTCTGGTTGCCTACGTTCCCCTTATTATAAGGAGCTCAGGTCGCCGTAGTTCGGGCTTGAACTGTGTTTGGCTTTGGAAAAGGGGTATGAACATTTGTGATACTTTTGGTGAAAAGGCTCGGATAGGAGGTTTGGATGATAAGGTACGGGCCTGAGGTGATTCCTTGACAAGTCATTTTGACAGATATTTCAGCGATTCCGTTGCTTCTTGATCGTCGTCCTTCATCGGGGGAGAAAGATTTTGAATGCAGCTTAAGGGCTTATGATATGTTTTTGCCGTTGCTTTAACTGCTCCCTTGTTGTCGACAACTTCCGTTCTTCGGGCTTTAATCTTGCCCATATGTCAAGCCCCTGATCGGCGGTGCTGGGTCCTTGGCCTCATTTTTTTTGGAGCTTTTGCTTTTTTTTTTTTATTTGAAGCTTTTGCTTGAGCTCTTTTTTTTTTGAAGCTTTTGCTTGAACTCCCTTTTTTTTAAGCACTTGAGGACGAGGGCAAGCCTCTGCTCAAACTTTCTTGATGCACGTGAGGCGAAGGCAAGCCCCTGGTTTTTTGTCAACATGGGGTCAATCTTCCGATGCTGAGTGACCTTTTGTTGTTCTTCGATGCTGCCGTCGTCGTTGACTTGGTCAAGGTGATGATGGGGACATGTTTTGAAAAGTGTATGGCTTGATGGAGGCCTTTGTGAGGTAAGGAAAGTGTATAGGGAGGGCATTAGTTGACTTTCTTGATGCACGTGAGGCGAACGCAAGCCCCTGGTTTTTTGTCGACATGGGGTCAATCTTCCGATCCTGAGTGACCTTTTGTTGTTCTTCGATGCTGCCGCCGTTGTTGACTTGGTCAAGGTGATGATGGGGACATGTTTTGAAAAGTGTATGGCTTGATGGAGGCCTTTGTGAGGTAAGGAAAGTGTATAGGGAGGGCATTAGTTGACTTTCTCGCACCAATTAATTAAAATCTTAATCATTTCCAGAGATGATTTGTTGAGCAATGCGAGTGATCATTTAAAATAAAACCATTTCATTAAATGTAATGTAGGCGCGCAAATAATGTCTCAAGTCTAGCAAGAAAAGAAAAAGACTCTTTTATAGAAAATTTAAGATTAACTACAATGTCCAAGGAGGACTTGATTGAACGAAGAAAGTACTAGAACCTACGAAGGTTGACTAAAGGACTGTTTTAATATTAAAGGATGGGTAGCCCCTAGTCTAGCTACTCTTTGTTGTTGGTCCACGTCTCTACCCTTCAGCATTGGAAGTAAATTCCTCATGAAGCTATGACAGACTATGCTCGCCTTTGGTAACTTCAGGAATTCCTCGCTCACCGGCCCTGACGGTTGCCTTATCTGCCATCAGATTATTATCATCCCATTTACCCTTGGCGTCAGTCGTGAACTTATCGGAGGGCGAGAGTTCAAAGCATTTCACCAACTCCGGCTTTGCCATGGTCACATTCTTGTTGCAGTCAAACCAGCCATTCTCAACATTTATTGCGACTAAATCATCTGGCTTGCCAAAGTCTATTGAATTCACAGAGCTTGAATCATAAAACTCAATCTTGTTTACACTCGTGTTGTTTGGGAAATGATCATTGGCAGGGTTGAGATCACTGAGGCGCTCGAGTTTTCCCTTCTTAATTAACCCCCGAATTGCCTTTCTCAAAGCTGTACAGTTATCGGTTATATGACCGTGATACTAAGATGATGTGCCACCGCGGATTTTTCTTTTTTTTTGAAAATCAACAAGACGGAGTCGCCACGCCATTTTTATTTTAAGGGCCAAAAATTTGAAAAATGCCCGAGATTAGAGATTTGGGTTCGGAGGTCACGTTACACTCCGGGAAGAACGTTAGGGTTCACCCGGAATGCCTCATAAAACGAGTCTTCCTAATTTGAAACCATTTGTGTGTGTGTGTGTGTGTTTTGGTTAAAATAAGTGAAAACTGAGAGAACTAAAAATTTAGAACTCTTTATTAGACCTTAAAAAAGTCCCATGATTTTTGGTATGATTTTAGGGTTGAGTTTTGGTACTCAAAAGACTCCTTGAAGTTGAAAATCAATTCTGCCAGAATGAAAAAGGCAGTGGACACTTGATTTTGAAATGGATTTAAGAGCTTTAAAACTTCAGAATCTGAGGAAAGTCAGAGAATAAAAGTTGTTCAAAACATCTTAAATAAGATGAATTCAAAAGATTTTTATGATTGAAGATGATTTGATGAACCAAAACCTTCTGGAAATCTCAGATGTGAAATCTCGATTTCCAGAGACTGATAAACTGACTTTTGGAAAATAATTTGAAAAAGGGAGTTATACTCACGCAAAAAATAAAGTAAAAATATATATGGAATCCTATGGATGCTGTCTACAAAAAGTATTTTGTAGTCAACACCAAATTCCAAGTTTTTCTGTGTCTAAAAAATTAGACAATGGACAGAGGTCTTAGAGAAAGGCTACTGGACAGCAACATTCTCAAGAAGGAAAATGTGATTTTAAAAGGGGGTTTGCATCCATGTTTTGTCCCCATTTCCTTAGGCTTTGACTAGTGATCACTAAACATTTTAGTGGTGATCTACTATATCAAGCCATCCTTAGGGTACATTAGGACTTAAAGCATTTCATTTGCTTGGGAAGGGGAGATTTAACTTTGAAATCAAGATTTTATGTATGAAAATGATTTTGGAAAACACTTTTGAGTGAGTAAGAAATAATTTGGACCTTTTAAGAGGGAATGTTGATCCTTGTAGAAGATCATCCATGGAGATGAACTTCCATGGTGATCCTCTTGGATCTAGGGCAAGGGATGGACAACAAGCAAGTTACATCTTTGAAAGGTGAGATGCATGTATGGATGAAGGAGGTTTAAGGTAAGGAGAAGGAGGGTTTACCAATGGTGGTATCCTATCTTCTTTGTGTTTGTGTTTGAGACTTGAATTTGAGAGTGTTTAGTGAGTGTGATTTGGGAAAATAATCAAAAGAAAAAGGTGGCAATTCAAGGAATTCCCACAGTTTTCTCTAGTATTTTCGCCAAGGTGCTTGCTGTGAGTAAATTGTTTCTTTTTGTTCATGGACTGAGGGGCTCAATTTATAGGCCTCTGAAAATGTCATTTCCATTCGCGCGGATCCTTCCTGCAGCGTGCACTGTTCATTAAATGCTGCTGCAGGCTTTGGACAAAGGGAATATATTTTCAAAATATTCAAACAGTTGTGTTTTACAGCTTACACATTTCGGGTTTTTACATTTTTTTACATTTTTTAAGATTCTTTCCCTTGTTTATCTCTAAATAGCAACCCCTAATTTACCCTTGCTTTCTTAAAAAAGTTAGGAATTGTTAGAAATGTTAGGGATGTTAGGACTTTCGTTAATTTTCTAACGAAAATACTAACAACTCAAATTGGAGCACTTACAGTAGCCCCTCGGCGATGGCGCTTTCGAAGGAAGCGAGATCGTCGATAAGAGTAAGGCTCCATATTTGACAAAGGGGTGACCGAATTGGTCGAGTGACTGGACCTGGTGATAGGCTACCTACGTATCCTTAAGAGGAATCAAGCCGGTCGTAGTTCGGGTCTTTCGATGTTGACCCTGGAGTGACTGTTTTAGGATGTCAACCTGGTGAGTGAGTTCTGCAGTCGGTTGCTGAAAGAAACTCTGCTGGGGATAGGATATGACCATTTTGGTCTGATGGCTAGAGCTGTATATCCGCTCTGCTGGGGAAAGGAATCACCATTTTGGTCTGATGGATGAGCCTAATGATAGGCTACCTACGTATCCTTAAGAGAAATCAAGCCAGTGGGAGTTCGGGTCTTTGACCCTGGAGTGACTGTTTTAGGGTGTCAACCTGGTATTGATGGCATTTTAGGTGCCTCGGATCTTGATGATGGCGTTTTAGGTGCCTTAGACCTTAATGATGATGGCGTTTTAGGTGCCTCGAACCTTGAAGATGGCGTTTTAGGTACCTCAGACATTGATGATGATGGCGTTTTAGGTGCCTCGAACCTTAATGATGATGGCGTTTTAGGTGCCTCGAACCTTGAAGATTTGGGATTGATGGTCCTTTGGTGGACTTCATTTGAAGGGGGTCGGTCTTACGTTTGCTGCCGGGAAAGGGGATGACCGTTTTGGTCGAGTGGCTGGACCTATGGTAGGCTATCTACGTATCCTTAAGAGGAATCAAGCCAATCGTAGTTCGAAAGCTGCTGGGAATGGGTTTTCGTTAACTTTCGTTGGTGAAATCGGGCTTACGTTTTACGGCCGGGGATGAAATTGAGGAAAGAAACGGGATTCCGTTAGCTTTCGTTGATGAAATCGGACTTACGATTTACTGCCGGGGATGAAATTGAGGAAAGAAACGGGATTTCGTTAGCTTTCGTTGATGAAATCGGACTTACGTTCTACTGCCGGGGATGAAATTGAGGAAAGAAACGGGATTTCGTTAGCTTTCGTTGATGAAATCGGACTTACGTTTTACTGCCGGGGATGAAATTGAGGAAAGAAACGGGATTCCGTTAGCTTTCGTTGATGAAATCGGACTTACGTTTTACTGCCGGGGAGTCCTTTTTAAAAGGGGGGTTAACTTTGGTTATCCCTATTAAGTCTGGGATCAAACTGCAGAGTCTGAGATTTTTAAAGGGCAAAACAGTCTTTTTGGCCCTTCAATTGTGTCCGCGCGGACAGGAGTGCAGTCTGGACAGGTTTTAAAAAGGGGGCCGCCCTTCTTCTTCCTTTTTACAGTTTCAAAGGCAAATTACGAGAGGGAGACGAGGGAGGAGCCATTTTTGGCCAAAAAAGCTTCAAAATTCTTCCGATTTTCTTCGATTTTTGAGCAATGGAACACGGGGGAGTTACTATTCAAGGCCAAGGATGCGGCCCGATCGCGGAGAGACGATTAGAGCTTGTGAGGATGAGGAGGCACTACTCACTTTCGCAATCGATTGCGGAGGAGCCATATCCCGATGCGTGGCAACATTGGTCCACTGATCCGAGTCTTCGCACGGTATACTTTGAATTTCTTCATTTCCTTTGTCGATTTTTTGCTTGAAGTTGATTTTTGTGATTTTTTTTTTAATCCGAAAATTGTGTTCTTGGCATTGAAATTGGACTTTGATGATTTGCATGTTGTAATGAGTATATGGGTAATCTAAATATGCATTTTATTTGAAAAGAGTATGGGCGATTTGCCTTTTTTTTTTTTTTTGAAATATGAGATGACGAAAATTTGCCCGAGTACGGGACGGACTTCTTTTGTTGCATGTAGGATTTTTGCGATGAGATGATTTTTTATTAAATGATATGAATGTATGCATGCTTGTTTTTGTAAAAATATGTTTTTCTGTGAAAAGTGGGACGGATTTTCGCTTCCGTTGACTGAATGAATGAATGTGGAAAATTGTTTATGTATGCTATTTTATGAGAAATGGGACGGAGTTTAGCTTCCGTTGACTCAATGTTATTGACATGTCTCTTTATGCATGAATGGATGATGAATGGTGATTGCTTGAAAAACTTTTCTTTTGTGCGAGAAAAATGGGGCTGAGTCCATTATATGCCGTTATGCTGCCGAATTTTTTCAAAACTTTATGTCTATAATGCATGTGTATGCTTTTAAATGCAAATGCAATTTTTCTTTTTTTTTGACATTTTTTTTTGTTTTTCTTTCAATTGCAGGGTGGAGATCGTTTTGTGACGGAGCAGCTGAATAAGCTGAAGACTCGGGGATCAGTGGAGGCTGTGATCGGCCTGTGGGATCGGCTTCCAGTCTTGGGCAGAGGAGATTTGATGAGTCCGAGACAGATCGTCATTGAGACCGGGTTGTATGAGTTCATCGAGTGTCTGAGGGGGTTGCTCAAGTTCCCCAAGAGTAAGGGCCTGATTTTCGCTTTGGCGCAGCATTGGTGGGACGTGACCCACACATTCCATTTCTTCTGGGGCGAGGCTACGGTTACACCTTCCGATTATGCTGCGATCACGGGCCTGTCCTTTAAAGGACGGAGCATTAAGTGGAGAGATGGTTACTGTGACCGGGAGCTGCAGGATCTTCTAGGATTTACCCCCATTCCCAAAAAGGGGATGGGGATGGAGTATACTGTGGTCCACGGGAAGATCGTGGAGAGTATTGAGAATTATGAGGCTGGGGATGAGAGAGTGGCTGATGTGCAGATTGCTAGGGCTTTTCTGTGGTTCGCTTTTTCGAGCACACTTTTTGGACACGCCGAGGGGACGGCGGTATTTGCCATGCTGCAGACGTTGGCTGACGTGGAGATGGCTGGAGAGGTATCTTGGGGGGTGGCCGGGCTGGCAGAGCTATATTTTGCTATGGATCGGTATAGCCGAAAGGCTGTCAGCTCCCTGACGTGCTTTGAGTTCCCTCTGGAGGTATAAGCTTTTGCTTTTTCTCTTTTCCTTTAAGCACGCATTGTTTCTTTCCGCACTTAATTGATGTGATTTTTACCTTTCGCAGGTATGGGCTCTGGAGTTCTTTCATGTCACGATGTGGCGGCAGCCGGCGGAGCACATCGGGGCATATCCGGCTATGCTCTCCTGGACCAAGCATGCTCGGGAGAATATAGGTTCCAGGGGGCGCACGACCCTTAAGTACAAGGATTGCCTGCCTTTGGTGAGAGCTGAGACGGATGAGGGGATGAGGTTCTACCCCTAGGGCCGCTTCGAGGTGGAGCAGCTGAAGGGTGCGGAGAGGTGGACTGTGACGTGAAGGATTTTGAGGGGTTTGACCTGTGATGTGTATTATCTGGGAGAGAGGGTGACGCGCCAACATGGTGAAGGTGTGCCTTTGATGGCACCGATGGAGCCTCCTACTGATATGATGCATCCGACTGAGAGCTCGGAGACTTGGGGTGACTATCGAGGTGGCGTGCACTTCTCGAGGTTTGTGGCGAGCGAGGATTATTCGCGATTTGTTTTGAGGAGGCTGAGGATGCCCCAGGTTCTTGAGAGAGAGGGGGAGGGTGTTGTGCGATACCCTCGATCGGACTTTTCGTATGTCCAGGATGGGGTCAGGTTGAGAGTTCAGATCCCTATCCCTGAGCGGGTCCCACGAGCTTTGCGGCCTCATCCGGATATGAAGGTACGGCCTTTTTACTGTCTCTTCTTCTTTTCTTTCGTTTCATCATTTTTCGCATCCATTATTTCTGACACTTTTGTTTCCGTGCAGTTCCCGGCCGTGGTGGTGGAGAAGCTGACAAAGCAGGTGATTGGGGCCAAGAGGTTCCTTAGGAGGATGGTTGCTTGTGGGGCTGCTAAGGGCAGAGCGAGACATGCACAGCCGACGCCTGTAGAGCGGGAGACTTCCCCTATTCCTTCGGAGCATTCTACCGAGACTCCTCTTTCTCCTCTCATAGATCCCAGCATGGAGCTGCCTCCGGACCACGTCATCCTCGGGGATTTGCGTGGACAGGGACATGTTTGGCGCCACGGTGGATCATCTTCGCATGTCCAGGGATCCGACGCGTTCACGTTCGGATATGACTTCTTTGCGGATCTCGGCTTGCCTTATCGTGGCGTACCGGTTGATCCAGGCGAGCCTCTCTCTGGAGATGAGGATGACGATTCCGAGCCCGAGATATTCATGACTACTGAGGAGGCGGGCCCGAGTCGCAAGAGGAACCGGGGGAAAGCGCCAGCCACTGAGGATTCAGACTGATGATTCTTGGTTGATTCTGGGACTGTACTTATTTTGACAGACACAGTTTATTTTTTTTATGCACATTTTTTTTTTGTTTTTCCCTTTTTTTTGGAATGTAATAATCTAGGATTTCTGTTATTTTTTTTATTATGCATGTGTATGTTGCATGAGCCCGGTTTCTTTGCAAGGGTGTGGATGTTTGGTGTATGAACTATTTGGACAGGCTTTGCACAGGTTTCGAGCGGCCGGGATAAGCTTTGAGCAGGTGGGGTGATATCCTTTGGTCGCGGACTGAATTGCATGTCATTGATGAGGTCTTGTTGTAGGTTAGCAGTATCATGCGGACCTCAATTTTGATCTTGGGATGAAATTGGATTTGAACCCCGGGTCTCGATTGAAATTTCTTTTCAGTCTCGGACATTTGAAGCTGATGCTGACAGGCTCTAGAATCAAAGTATGTTGATATGAATGAACCCTCTTTCGCTTGGGTATAGTTGTGACTTGACATACATTTGGAGAATGACTTGGCAAAATGCTGATATGAGGAGATTCCCAGTTCTCAACCTTTGATGATGCAGGGAGTTGCCATATACCAAGTTCTAAAGCTGAAACTCCAAGATAGTTGTTGAGGTGACTAGGCCTTTCTTCTGAAGATAGGTGTGACTTGATAAAGCCCCATTCCGTGGAAGAGACATGGTGAAAGCCACGGAATCTTTCTCTGAATGATTTGATGAAGCCCCAGGTTCGACAAAGCGTCACTACAGAGGTCCAGTTAAAGGTTTGACTGCAAAACTGACATACTGATGAAGTACCGAGCCAATCGATCAACGTGAGAGCCCTCAAGGTGAAATTGTAGCATTACGTCATGAAGTGAGAAACCCATCTTTGATAACAACTATGAAACTAGAATCCTCGAGGCAAAATTGACAACAACTATGCAACTAGAATCCTTCCTTCGAAGGGTGTCTTCCATATGGGAACTGTTAGCTATAGTGGCACTTGGCTTGTTCATGGCTTCAATCATATTCACCCTATGGTTTTTTTTTCTAGGGAATGGATTGTTGACTGTATTGGGCCCTTGGGGTATCTCAAACTCACCCTTTTCGATCAGTTCTCACACTGCCCTTTTTCAGGAGCATACTAGCATAGAGTTTAGTTGTGTCCAAAGGGACATCGGGATCCATGGGCTGATGGTTGTCCAAAGGTCTGGTCAAACCTTCCTTCACAAATCCCTGAAAGACGTCGCTCAGAGGCATTCTGAAATCTTCAAGCTTAAGGCTTCGCGGCTTGGGCACATCACCTTTCCTTGGCATGAAAGGAGTGGCATTGTTGCAATCCTGGCCCGCATAGTTAATTGCTTCCTTGCCTTTTGGGTAGGATAGGAACTGGATTAGAGGCAGAAGCTTGGTACCGATAAGTAGGAGCAGTGGCTTGCTGTTGGTCAAACTTTATCCCCAGAACTGACCGTCGCACGCAGATCTGGATAGGGGACTTTCTCAAATGAGGTTTCCAGGCATGATTGAAAGATGTCCAATTATTCCTCATTAGAAGGAGGGCTGGCCATTTTGTTCAACTTGAGCTTTTGACACTTGTAAAAGTCACCGATATTCTCCTCAGAATGCCGTGACCGTTGTTCTGCGGAGTCAACTCTATTTGTCTCCCATTCCAGATTAGCTTTGTATTTCTCTGTGAAAGCGTTGGTGATCTGTTCCCAAGTAGCCCTGAACTTGGGTTTCAACCGAAAGAACCACTTTAGAAGCCCCTAGTTTTAAGGAGAAGTAGTCAGCCGACTGCTGGTTTGTGCATCCTTTGGCTTTGTAGGTGTCAAGGTGGATCTTGGGACAGGCAGCCCCATCAAACAGTTTAGGCATCACGAATTTGTGCGGTAGAGGCATAATGGAATCGAGATCTGCGGGCCGGAGGGCGGCCTTCTTTCCTGTCAGCTAGGCGACCTGCGCTTTCATTTCCTTATGTTGTTCCATGAACCAAAGCCAGATGAGGGTCCGGTGGTGGAACCAGAGTGTTCAAGCCGGTGATCGTACTGGAGAGAGAGGTTACCATTGGCGGCACGCTGGTGGAAAGGATGGCAGGGCCTGGGGCATAGGCGTAAACCCGCCCTTGGCCTAAATTATCCTGGGAGTGTAAGTAGGAGCCTGAGCATAAGGATAGAATCCATCGGCCTGTTACTGATTCCTAATGGGCAAGGAGGGTGGTGACAGACCAGAAGTGGCAGGTTAGCTTGGGTTCCCGGGGTGAGACTTATAGAGGGAAACTTGAATGTGGGTCGTGGCCCTTGGTTGTTGAACTTCATGCCTGGCTGAGGTGATGGTGTATAATCGGGAGGATACTGTGGTCCTAGTGATTCTGATGAGACGGGGATTAGGTGCTTGGTGGCCCATTGATCCCTGAGTGAGAAATGGGTTTGTGGAAGCTGTGTTAGGAGCAGCTGAACTAGCATCATTCTGAGGACTGACTGTTGTCCCGAACCAAACATCGGTGGCATCCCAAACTATTGCTGCGGAACTCTGAACTGCTGTTGTGAAGGTCCGGCTTGATCGTTTCCGAACTGAGACGGGATCCCAATTTGCTGTGGCATTTCAAGGTACCCCCAACCATAAGAAGACATTTCGTGCTGATTTTGCCCCCATTGAGGAACTGCGAACTGATTTGTCACGTCAGACTGCATGGGTCTAGTAGTCTGTATTTGGGGAGCTGGCTGACCCAAAGATCGAGGAGCATGGGTTCTGTAGTAGTACCATAGGAGGCTTGTGGTGGCATCCCGGGTAGTAGTACGGGCGGCCGAGAGTGGGATTGGGGTTTCTTGTCTGTTGAGGCGGTCATGAAGGGATCTTGTGAGACTTGTGCGGTGCAGGGGCCCTGTCTTGAAGCTGGAGTTCTTGTCGAGGCATTCCAAACTACTTGGGGCCCGAGAAGTTCAAGCGATCCATAGTTGGCCGTCGTCCCAAACCCAGCGAGAAATCATACCGGCGATGTGGCGAAGCCTGGCCCGATGCATGCCGAACTATTGAGACATACCAAGCTGGCTGTGGACGGCGCATTGAGGCACACCATGCGCCCAAATCGGGTGAATTCAATTTGTTTCCCAAACGATTTTCCGGACCGAATTGTGAATGTGCACCGAGGCGAGGCCGAAAGGATGGGCGATTCACGAGGTTGAGATGAGTGTGGCCGGTGGAGGTTCCATATGAGGAAGGTGGTGGCATCCGGCGGTAGTTTATCTGACCAAGAGAGGGATGGGGATCCTCTTCCTCCTCTACCATGAAAGTCCCGTCGGTGTTGAGGGAAATCATTAAACTAAAATTCCTGACACCTTCCAAAATTGATCATCAACACCTCATTTTGATTGGTACAAGGAGTTTTATGGACTCGGATTTCAATATTAGCCATAGAATTATGATGAATCCCTGGTTCTGATTAAAATTTCGTCCTCAACCTTGGACATCAAAGAACTGCACTTGACAAGCCCATGGCCAATATGGCGATCAAATCTTCCTTTGCTTGGCGAAGCCTTGGTCTGAAGAGATGTGTTGGCGAAGTCTTGATTTTGAAGAAGTGACTTGATAAAGCCTCAGTCTCATGATTGTGAATCTTGTAGCGAAATGAAGAACCAACGTGGACCCGACATGACCAGAGAAGCCCCACTCTAAAGAAATGGCTTGACGAAAGTCCCACACCGCAAATTGAGTTGTCATGTAGCAAAAGAGGCAACCCATCCTTATATATTTACTTTATTATTTTCTTTAGTCAATTAGTCAAGCTGGAAGAAAATGTAAAAGAAAGACAATTTAGAAATGTATACTGCGAGGGCATATTTTCGAAAAGTGGGGGACGAATCCCCGATTTGTATTATTTGATGGACTCATTTGATGAAGGCACAAAAGAACTCGCTTTGGGTTTGACTCTTTTGAGAGAGCATAAGTGTAGAAAGGTTTGTAAAAGTGTATGGAAGCCCCCGCCGATTTAAAAATTAGTGTTTAGCCTCTATTTTTCCTATAATGTAGAAAAAGAAGACTTGTCGAGACATGCTCGAAAACATGTTTTATTCAAAATGATCACAAAATTGCTTAAAACCCTTTATTAATGTTCTAAAGTTATTCAAACCCCTAATCTCGATATGAACAAACATTTTGATTAATCATGAGTAGAAAGTCGACCAATACCAAGGGTAAAGTTGGCAAATTGCGAAGAAAGATTGTGTATAGGCGAGGCCATTGATGAGACCGAATTTTCTTGGGATTTGGATGTGTTTATGACCGGACCATTTCTGGTTGCCTACGTTCCCCTTATTATAAGGAGCTCAGGTCGCCGTAGTTCGGGCTTGAACTGTGTTTGGCTTTGGAAAAGGGGTATGAACATTTGTGATACTTTTGGTGAAAAGGCTCGGATAGGAGGTTTGGATGATAAGGTACGGGCCTGAGGTGATTCCTTGACAAGTCATTTTGACAGATATTTCAGCGATTCCGTTGCTTCTTGATCGTCGTCCTTCATCGGGGGAGAAAGATTTTGAATGCAGCTTAAGGGCTTATGATATGTTTTTGCCGTTGCTTTAACTGCTCCCTTGTTGTCGACAACTTCCGTTCTTCGGGCTTTAATCTTGCCCATATGTCAAGCCCCTGATCGGCGGTGCTGGGTCCTTGGCCTCATTTTTTTTTGGAGCTTTTGCTTTTTTTTTTATTTGAAGCTTTTGCTTGAGCGTTTGCTTGAGCTTTTTTTTTTTTTTTTTTTGAAGCTTTTGCTTGAGCTCCCCCTTTTTTTTAAGCACTTGAGGACGAGGGCAAGCCTCTGCTCAAACTTTCTTGATGCACGTGAGGCGAAGGCAAGCCCCTGGTTTTTTGTCAACATGGGGTCAATCTTCCGATGCTGAGTGACCTTTTGTTGTTCTTCGATGCTGCCGTCGTCGTTGACTTGGTCAAGGTGATGATGGGGACATGTTTTGAAAAGTGTATGGCTTGATGGAGGCCTTTGTGAGGTAAGGAAAGTGTATAGGGAGGGCATTAGTTGACTTTCTTGATGCACGTGGAGGCGAACGCAAGCCCCCGGTTTTTTGTCGACACGGGGTCAATCTTCCGATCCTGAAAGTGACCTTTTGTTGTTCTTCTGCCCGCCCGTTGTTGACTTGGTCAAGGTGATGATGGGGACATGTTTTGAAAAGTGTATGGCTTGATGGAGGCCTTTGTGAGGTAAGGAAAGTGTATAGGGAGGGCATTAGTTGACTTTCTCGCACCAATTAATTAAAATCTTAATCATTTCCAGAGATGATTTGTTGAGCAAATGCGAGTGATCATTTAAAAATAAAACCATTTCATTAAATGTAATGTAGGCGCGCTAAATAATGTCTCAAGTCTAGCAAGAAAAGAAAAAGACTCTTTTATAGAAAATTTAAGATTAACTACAATGTCCAAGGAGGACTTGATTGAACGAAGAAAGTACTAGAACCTACGAAGGTTGACTAAAGGACTGTTTTAATATTAAAGGATGGGTAGCCCCTAGTCTAGCTACTCTTTGTTGTTGGTCCACGTCTCTACTCCTTCAAAGCATTGGAAGTAAATTCCTCATGAAGCTATGACAGACTATGCTCGCCTTTGGTAACTTCAGAATTCCTCGCTCACCGGCCCCGACGGTTGCCTTATCTCGCCATCGATTATTATCATCCCATTTACCCTTGGCGTCGCCGTGAACTTATCGGAGGGCGTAGAGTTCAAAGCATTTCACCAACTCCGGCTTTGCCATGGTCACATTCTTGTTGCGGTCAAACCACCATTCTCAACATTTATTGCGACTAAATCATCCGGCTTGCCAAAGTCTATTGAATTCACAGAGCTTGAATCATAAAACTCAATCTTGTTTACACTCGTGTTGTTTGGGAAATGATCATTGGCATGTGGTTGAGATCACCGAGGCGCTCGAGTTTCCCTTCTTAATTAACCCCGAATTGCCTTTCTCAAAGCCGTACGCTTATCGGTTATATGACCGTGGATACTAAGATGATGTGCCACCGCGGATTTTTCTTTTTTGAAAATCAACAAGACGGAGTCGCCACGCCATTTTTATTTTAAGGGCCAAAATTTGAAAATGCCCGAGATTAGAGATTTGGGTTCGGAGGTCACGTTACACTCCGGAAGAACGTTAGGGTTCACCCGGAATGCCTCATAAAACGAGTCTTCCTAATTTGAAACCATTTGTGTGTGTGTGTGTGTGTGTGTTTTGGTTAAAATAAGTGAAAAATGAGAGAACTAAAAATTTAGAACTCTTTATTAGACCTTAAAAAAGTCCCATGATTTTTGGTATGATTTTAGGGTTGAGTTTTGGTACTCAAAAGACTCCTTGAAGTTGAAAATCAATTCTGCCAGAATGAAAAAGGCAGTGGACACTTGATTTTGAAATGGATTTAAGAGCTTTAAAACTTCAGAATCTGAGGAAAGTCAGAGAATAAAAGTTGTTCAAAACATCTTAAATAAGGTGAATTCAAAAGATTTTTATGATTGGAGATGATTTGATGAACCAAAACCTTCTGGAAATCTCAGATGTGAAATCTCGATTTCCAGAGACTGATAAACGGACTTTTGGAAAATAATTTGAAAAAGGGAGTTATACTCACATAAAAAATAAAGTAAAAATATATATGGAATCCTATGGATGCTGTCTACAAAAAGTATTTTGTAGTCAACACCAAATTCCAAGTTTTTCTGTGTCCAAAAAATTAGACAATGGACAGAGGTCTTAGAGAAAGGCTACTGGACAGCAACATTCTCAAGAAGGAAAATGTGATTTTAAAAGGGGGTTTGCATCCATGTTTTGTCCCCATTTCCTTAGGCTTTGACTAGTGATCACTAAACATTTTAGTGGTGATCTACTATATCAAGCCATCCTTAGGGTACATTAGGACTTAAAGCATTTCATTTGCTTGGGAAGGGGAGATTTAACTTTGAAATCAAGATTTTATGAATGAAAATGATTTTGGAAAACACTTTTGAGTGAGTAAGAAATAATTTGGACCTTTTAAGAGGGAATGTTGATCCTTGTAGAAGATCATCCATGGAGATGAACTTCCATGGTGATCCTCTTGGATCTAGGGCAAGGGATGGACAACAAGCAAGTTACATCTTTGAAAGGTGAGATGCATGTATGGATGAAGGAGGTTTAAGGTAAGGAGAAGGAGGGTTTACCAATGGTGGTATCCTATCTTCTTTGTGTTTGTGTTTGAGACTTGAATTTGAGAGTGTTTAGTGAGTGTGATTTGGGAAAATAATCAAAAGAAAAAGGTGGCAATTCAAGGAATTCCCACAGTTTTCTCTAGTATTTTCGCCAAGGTTCTTGCTGTGAGTGAATTGTTTCTTTTTGTTCATGGACTGAGGGGCTCAATTTATAGGCCTCTGAAAATGTCATTTCCATTCGCGCGGATCCTTCCTGCAGCGTGCACTGTTCATTAAATGCTGCTGCAGGCTTTGGACAAAGGGAATATATTTTCAAAATATTCAAACAGTTGTGTTTTACAGCTTACACATTTTGGGTTTTTACATTTTTTTACATTTTTTAAGATTCTTTCCCTTGTTTATCTCTAAATAGCAATCCCTAATTTACCCTTGCTTTCTTAAAAAAGTTAGGAATTGTTAGAAATGTTAGGGATGTTAGGACTTTCGTTAATTTTCTAACGAAAATACTAACAACTCAAATTGGAGCACTTACAAGAGCCCTCTGGGATGGCGCTTTCGAAGGAAGCGAGATCGTCGATAAGAGTAAGGCTCCATATTTGACAAAGGGGTGACCGAAGTGGTCGAGTGATCGGATTCGGTGATAGGCTACCTACGTATCCTTAAGAGGAATCAAGCCGGTCGTAGTTCGGGTCTTTCAAGTTGACCCCGGAGTGACTGTTTTAGGATGTCAACCGGTGAGTGAGTTCTGCACTTGGCCGAAAGAAACTCGTCGGGGATAGGATATGACCATTTTGGTCCGATGGCTAGAGTCGTATATCCGCTCTGCTGGGGAAAGGAATCACCATTTTGGTCTGATGGCTGAGCCTAATGATAGGCTACCTACGTATCCTTAAGAGAAATCAAGCCAGTGGGAGTTCGGGTCTTTGACCCTGGAGTGACTGTTTTAGGGTGTCAACCTGGTATTGATGGCATTTTAGGTGCCTCGATCTTGATGATGGCGTTTTAGGTGCCTTAGACCTTAATGATGATGGCATTTTAGGTGCCTCGAACCTTGATGATGGCGTTTTAGGTGCCTCGAACCTTGATGATGATGGCATTTTAGGTGCCTCGAACCTTGAAGATGATGGCGTTTTAGGTGCCTCGAACCTTGAAGATTTGGGATTGATGGTCCTTTGGTGGACTTCATTTGAAGGGGCCGGTCTTACGTTTGCTGCCGGGAAAGGGTATGACCGTTTTGGTCGAGTGGGTCGACCTGGGATTCCATGGTAGGCTATCTACGTATCCTTAAGAGGAATCAAGCCAATCGTAGTTCGAAAGCCGCTGAAAATGAGGAAAGAAACGGGATTCCGTTAGCTTGAAATTGAGGAAAGAAACGGGATTTCGTTAGCTTTCGCTGATGAAATCGGACTTACGTTTTACCGCCGGGATGAAATTGAGGAAAGAAACGGGATTCCGTTAGCTTTCGTTGATGAAATCGGACTTACGTTTTACTGCCGGGGATGAAATTGAGGAAAGAAACGGGATTTCGTTAGCTTTCGTTGATGAAATCGGACTTACGTTTTACTGCCGGGGAGTCCTTTTTAAAAGGGGGGTTAACTTTGGTTATCCCTATTAAGTCTGGGATCAAACTGCAGAGTCTGAGATTTTTAAAGGGCAAAACAGTCTTTTTGGCTCTCTTCAATTGTGTCCGCGCTGACACGAGTGCAAAGACCCTGACAGTGTTTTAAAAAGGGGGCCGCCCTTCTTCTTCCTTTTTACAGTTTCAAAGGCAAATTACGAGAGGGAGACGAGGGAGGAGCCATTTTTGGCCAAAAAAGCTTCAAAATTCTTCCGATTTTCTTCGATTTTTGAGCAATGGAACACGGGGGAGTTACTATTCAAGGCCAAGGACGCGGCCCGATCGCGGAGAGACGATTAGAGCTTGTGAGGATGAGGAGGCATTACTCACTTTCGCAATCGATTGCGGAGGAGCCATATCCCGATGCGTGGCAACATTGGTCCACTGATCCGAGTCTTCGCACGGTATACTTTGAATTTCTTCATTTCCTTTGTCGATTTTTTGCTTGAAGTTGATTTTTGTGATTTTTTTTTTTTTAATCCGAAAATTGTGTTCTTGGCATTGAAATTGGACTTTGATGATTTGCATGTTGTAATGAGTATATGGGTAATCTAAATATGCATTTTATTTGAAAAGAGTATGGGCGATTTGCCATTTTTTTTTTTGAAATATGAGATGACGAAAATTTGCCCGAGTCCGGGACGGACTTCTTTTGTTGCATGTAGGATTTTTGCGATGAGATGATTTTTTATTAAATGATATGAATGTATGCATGCTTGTTTTTGTAAAAATATGTTTTTCTGTGAAAAGTGGGACGGATTTTCGCTTCCGTTGACTGAATGAATGAATGTGGAAAATTGTTTATGTATGCTATTTTATGAGAAATGGGACGGAGTTTAGCTTCCGTTGACTCAATGTTATTGACATGTCTCTTTATGCATGAATGGATGATGAATGGTGATTGCTTGAAAAACTTTTCTTTTGTGCGAGAAAAATGGGGCTGAGTCCATTATATGCCGTTATGCTGCCGAATTTTTTCAAAACTTTATGTCTATAATGCATGTGTATGCTTTTAAATGCAAATGCAATTTTTCTTTTTTTTTTGACATTTTTTTTTGTTTTTCTTTTCAATTGCGTGGATGGAGATCGTTTTGTGACGGAGCAATTCGAATAAGCCGAAGACTCGGGGATCAAGGGAGGCCGTGATCGGCTCGCGTGGACCGGGCTCAGCTTGGGCAGAGGAGATTTGATGAGTCCGAGACAGATCGTCATTGAGACCGGGTTGTATGAGTTCATCGAGTGTCCGAGGGGGTTGCTCAAGTTCCCCAAGAGTAAGGGCTCGATTTCGCTTTGGCGCAGCATTGGTGGGACGTGACCCACACATTCCATTTCTTCTGGGGCGAGGCTACTGTTACACCTTCCGATTATGCTGCGATCACGGGCCTGTCCTTTAAAGGACGGAGCATTAAGTGGAGAGATGGTTACAGTGACCGGGAGCTGCAGGATCTTCTAGGATTTACCCCCATTCCCAAAAAGGGGATGGGGATGGAGTACACTGTGGTCCACGGGAAGATCGTGGAGAGTATTGAGAATTATGAGGCTGGGGATGAGAGAGTGGCTGATGTGCAGATTGCTAGGGCTTTTCTGTGGTTCGCTTTTTCGAGCACACTTTTTGGACACGCCGAGGGGACGGCGGTATTTGCCATGCTGCAGACGTTGGCTGACGTGGAGATGGCTGGAGAGGTATCTTGGGGGGTGGCCGGGCTGGCAGAGCTATATTTTGCTATGGATCGGTATAGCCGAAAGGCCGCGCCCTCCCCGACGTGCTTTGAGTTCCCTCTCGAGGTATAAGCTTTGCTTTTTCTCTTTTCCTTTAAGCCACGCATTGTTTCTTTCCGCACTTAATTGATGTGATTTTTACCTTTCGCAGTGTAATGGGCTGAGTTCTTTCATGTCACGATGTGGCGGCAATGGCTGGAGCACATCGGGGCATATCCGGCTATGCTCTCCTCGGACCAAGCATGCTCGGGAGAATATAGGTTCCTTGGGGCGCACGACCCTTAAGTACAAGGATTGCCTCGCCTTTGTGAGAGCCGAGATGGATGAGGGGATGAGGTTCTACCCAGGGGCCGCTTCGAGGTGGAGCACCAAGGGTGCGGAGAGGTGGATTGTGACGCGGAGGATTTTGAGGGGTTTGACCTGTGATGCGTATTATCTGGGAGAGAGGGTGACGCGCCAACATGGTGAAGGTGTGCCTTTGATGGCACCGATGGAGCCTCCTACTGATATGATGCATCCGACTGAGAGTTCGGAGACCTGGGGTGACTATCGAGGTGGCGTGCACTACTCGAGGTTTGTCGCGAGCGAGGACTATTCGCGATTTGTTTTGAGGAGGCCGAGGATGCCCTGTGTTCTTGAGAGAGAGGGGAGGGGGGTTGTGCGATACCCTCGATCGGACTTTTCGTATGTCCGTGATGGGGTCCGCCGAGAGTTCAGATCCCTATCCCCGAGCGGGTCCCACGAGCTTTGCGGCCTCATCCGGATATGAAGGTACGGCTTTTTACCGCTTCGTCTTCTTCTTTTCTTTTCGTTTCATCATTTTTCGCATCCATTATTTCCTCGACACTTTTGTTTCCCGTGCGCTCCCTACGCGTGGTGGTGGAGAAGCCGACAAAGGTGTGATTGGGGCCAAGAGGTTCCTTAGGAGGATGGTTGCTTGTGGGCCGCGGCGTAGCGAGACATGCACACCGGCGCCCGTAGAGCGGAGACTTCCCTATTCCTTTGGAGCATTCTACCGAGACTCCTCTTTCTCCTCTCATAGATCCCAAAGATGGAGTCTGTTTCTCCGACCACGTCATCCTCGGGGATTTGCGTGGACAGGGACATGTTTGGCGCCACGGTGGATCATCTTCGCATGTCCAGGGATCCGACGCGTTCACGTTCGGATATGACTTCTTTGCGGATCTCGGCTTGCCTTATCGTGGCGTACCGGTTGATCCAGGCGAGCCTCTCTCTGGAGACGAGGATGACGATTCCGAGCCCGAGATATTCATGACTACTGAGGAGGCGGGCCCGAGTCGCAAGAGGGACCGGGGGAAAGCGCCAGCCACTGAGGATTCAGACTGATGATTCTTGGTTGATTCTGGGACTGTACTTATTTTGACAGACACAGTTTATTTTTTTTATGCACAATTTTTTTTTGTTTTTCCCTTTTTTTTGGAATGTAATAATCTAGGATTTCTGTTATTTTTTTTATTATGCATGTGTATGTTGCATGAGCCCGGTTTCTTTGCAAGGGTGTGGATGTTTGGTATATGAACTGTTTGGACAGGCTTTGCACAGGTTTCGAGCGGCCGGGATGAAATATTCCTCCGTGGTGCAGCAGTTTGAACTGCTGCAGATTTTTTATGATGGTGACAATTGTATCCGTGCGGATGAGACAGAAATCTGACACTGTCATTTAATTTTTGCTTCAGATCTGGTTTTCCCCTCTTTTAATTCAAACACCTTCTTCAACTGCCCATTCAAACAGCCATTTTCGGGGAGAAGGAGAGAAAATCCATGGAGAAAAATGTGAGCATGAGAAATCCATCCAAATTGTCCCAAGAATCTCAAATTTATTTCTTCAACAAGTTCAAGGAATGGTCCCGGGAGATTATGCACGAGAGGAGGTCATTCTTTGAAGAAAGGTACAAGATACGATGCTTGTGATCTCTCAAAGAATTGGTTCCGGATTATGATCTTTTGAGGGCTTCTTCTTCATTTTGGGATACTAGAAGGCATGTCTTTTGCTTTTCTTACAATGAGATGGTCCCGACTATTGAAGAATTTCGGGCTTTGCTTTGTGGTCCCGAGGTGGAGGAGATTGTGATTCCTTTACCCGGAGGAGCTTCTTTTGTTGACAAGTTGTGCAACCTTCTTCATCTTTCTCCAGAGGAAGCACAAGGTATGATCCGTGGTCCTGATCATTTTGACATTTCTGGTCTTCCTGATAGATTTAGGGGCTTAGGCTTGATTGATGATGCCTATTGGGATGCTTTTGCACTCTGCATGTTTGGTACCTTGTTTATGGTTTACTCTTTTGGGATTTGTCATCGGGCTTTGCTGGATGTGGTTGTACACTGCCGTTTGGGCCAGGATATTGTGCCCTTGATCCTGGGAGAGACCCTTTATGCTCTTGACAGGTTGGCTACCGGGAGGCGGTATATGCACGGGGGCAGCCCGTTTCTTTTGATTATGTGGCTGATGGAGCGCCTGGGGGTCCTCCGCGAAACTTCTGATGCGGTGAAACCTTGGACTTTTTCCAGGAGAGGGGTTACTGTGGACCTCGATGATCAGGGCTCATGGGAGTATTGGATGGCTTGTCGCCAGACTGCGGATATCAGATGGTTGGTACCTCATTGGCGGGTAGAGACTCTGAGAGTGCTTCAGACGGGTCTCATGCGGTTGTGCTTCCGGGGCTTTCTCACCCGCTTTTATATTCCGGCTACGGTTCGGCGACGGTTTGGCTTGGAGCAGACTCCTTTGGAGGGTTTTGAGGACATAGCCACCAGGGTGGTGGCTTCTGCTTCGATGGATGATCCTTCAGTGTTCCCATTTCTTTCCCGAGCATGGAGGTATGACGTCTTTCCTCCTAGGGTTATCCTCAGGCGTCCGGGGCATGTATTTTTGACCACTTGGAACATGGATTGGTACAAGAGGCATTTGGGGGAGACTCAGGTGGCTATTTGAGACGGCGTGAGGCCATTGTTGGTGTGGAAGCCATGACGATTTCTGAGAGGAGGAGGGCTGAGGCGAGGGCCAACCCTCATGATAGGAGCGGGGATGCCGTGACTGACTAGGAGTCTTATGTCAAGAGACAGGAAGGGCGGACTCCTATGTTACCGGCTCGACTGCAGGAGATGAGAGACGAGGCTAGGGCTACTAACGCCCTGACAGACGCGGGTTTGATAGATCCCGTCCCTACACCCGTAGCTTGGTAGGAGGAAGACCGACATTTTTCCCGTGCAGCGGAAGAAGACCCGAAGAGGAGGGAAGAAGAGGGGAGAAGCCAGTACGAGTGGCTTGGAGTGACTTTGAGGTTTCCGAGTATCCCTTTCTTGTCATAGCAGACACATTAGTTATTATGTATTTTAGTTTTTTCTAGCAGGTTGTAAGTCGTAGGAGTGAACCGAGCTTAGACTCATCAAAAAGTTTTTAACTGTAATGAATATGTGAATTGCTTTAGAGTTTTTCGAAACGCCTTCATGGCTTGATCAATGTATTGATAACAAAGTATGACTTTTATTTGTGTTTTAGACCGAACCGTTTCCGGCTGCCTACGTTCCCTTGGACTAAAGGGCTCAGGTCTCCATAGTTCGACCCAGTTAATTTGTTTTTGTTGTTTTTTTTTTGTTGTTTTTTTTTGTTTTTTTTGGTGCAACCCTGTTTTTTACCTAGGCCGCCCTTTTCGGGTTTTCAACCTAGTTGGGTATTACTCTTTTAGCACTCTTTTTTTGTTTTTTTTTTTTTTTTTTTTTTGGTGCAACCTCGTTTTTTACCTAGGCCGCCCTTTTCGGGTTTCTAACCTAGTTGGGTATTACTCTTTTAGCACTCTTTTTTTTTTTTTTTTTGTTTTTTTTTTTTTTTGACTCGTGTTTTATGCGTAGTATCCGCGCAGCCTTATCGCCATTCACCGGGTGTACAAAAGGATTTCCGTCGAGGTCTCAAGCGAGTTGCATGGCTCCTCCGGAGAAGATTTTACGAACAACATATGGCCCGACCTGCATGTGCTCCCATTTGCCAAGCGGGTTGATACGGACTGGGGGCTTCTCTTTCAGAACGAGGTCACCTTCCCTGATCTCTCGATGTTTTACTTTCTTATCAAAGGCTCTGGCCATCCTTCCTTGGTAAGCTCGGATATGTTCCATGGCTCTCAATCGGCGTTCATCTAGTAGGGCCAATTCATCATGGAGACTCTGGAGCCATTCGACCTCGTTGATCTGACTTTCCAACAGTACCCGGAGTGAGGGGATTTCTAGCTCGATTGGGAGCACGGCTTCCATTCCGTAGGTAAGAGCAACCGGTGTTTCCCCGGTTGCCGTTCTGACGGATGTTCTGTACCCCCAGAGAGCAAGGTGAAGCTTGTCGGGCCAATCTCTCCCTCGGACGGCCATTTTTCGAATGATGTTTTCCAAGGTCTTGTTTGCTGCTTCGACGGCTCCGTTAGTTTGGGGCCTGTAGGGGGATGACTTGTGACGGGTTATTCTGAATTCCGCTAGCAGCCTCTCGTATTCCCCTTCAAAGTGGGATCCATTATCTGAAATGATTTCGGCCGGCAACTCGTATCTGCATATGATGTTCTCTTTGGCTTCCGGGTTGGGCGGCTGAAATTACCCGGACCTTTCGCGCGCGGGGCGCGGAGAGGGCGGTTGTCTTTCGCGGGGGGTTGGTGTCTGAGACCTCGCTTCATGGGAAGGAAAAAATGAGGAGTCGCCACGCGATTTTTGTATTTTGAGCCCAAACGTTGAGAAACGGCTTTTGAAAATGGTGTCGTTTTTATTGGTAGCAAAAACTTAGGAAAAGGCTTTGAAAATAGGGGATCATTTTTATTGGTAGCAAAAAGGAGTAAAAGGCTTTTTGAGTACCAGAGATTGTTAGGTTCGGAGGTCACGTTACGTTTCGGGAAGAGTATTACGAGATCACCCGAAACGCCTCGTATGACGAGTCTTTCTACCTTTCTCGAAAACGTGTGTGTGTGTGTGTGTTTTTTTTTGAAATGGGGGCTTGAATGACAAGCTTAATCTTGGTTTGAATGTCAAACGTTGATTAGGTGACTTTGAAAAGGCAAGCGTTTGAATGACAAACGTCGGTTTTGAGACGGAAATGAGCGTTTGCGTGGCAAACGTCGATTTGAGCTTGAAATGAGCGTTTGCGTGGCAAACGTCGATTTTGAGTTTGAAAAGGAGTTCGAAGGTCGAACTCCGGTTTTTTGAACCGGGCGTGTCATTGTTAACGATTTTTACGGGAAAAATGCGTATTAAATGATTTTAAGTGTCAAATGGCGGCTTTTAGTTTGAAGATGAGCGTTTGGAGGCCAAACGTCATTTCGCGCGTTTTGAATGAGAGTTCGAAGGACGAACTCCGGTTTTGAACCGGGCATTACATTGTTAACAATTTTTACGGAAAAATGCGTATTAAATGATATGCGATCAACGAATCGGGTTGCGACTCGGACTTAGAAAAGTAAATACTATCACGATCCAAACGGGTCGGACTTTGTAAATGACAGTATTTAAAGCAGTATCAACGGAATCAAACGATCCGGAATTGTAAATGACGATCAACGAGGCCAATCGGCTCGGAATTGTAAATGACGATCAACGAGGCCAATCGGCTCGGAATTGGTAAATGACAGAAAGTAAATGACGATCAACGGATCGATCGATCCGGAATGGTAAATGACAGAAAAAGTAAACGGAACGGGGTTGGAACGCCGTTTTAACCCGTGATTACTTCTCTTACGGAAAGAGAAGAGGATCGAGGGGCTAAAACGTATCGGACCCCGTTAGACGGAGGCGTCTATATTTCAATAACGTTGTTCGAAACGGTTGTAGCGACTGGCGCATAAACCGAGACGAAACGAGAGATTTAGAGAGAGGGAGTTATACCTATGGCTAGGGTCGACTCCTTTGGCTCGGAAGGTGTGTACGGGACACGAAAATTAGTTCTAAAGGGTGTTTTGAAGTGATGAGGGGCGTATTTGATCGAAATACGGAAGTTTCACGCGAATCAAGGCAAACGGGAGCTCGAAAAGGGCTGAAATCAGTTTGGGCCGTGAGTGAGGTGATTTTTGGGTGAAAAATGTTCCTCCTTTTGGCTTTGACAGCCACTTCTATTTATAGGTGAAAATTACAGTAGGAGTCCGGATGGACATGGACTGTTTTTCTGGGTTTTGGGGTATTTTGGAATTCTGAGGGGCTTGCTGGCAATTTCAGGAAATTTGCACAGGGAGTCCGGCCGAACTTTGACTGAAATCCAGGGGTATTTTGGTCTTTTCATCTTGATTTGTGATTGAAAGGTGATGAGAGGGCTGTGGCATGGCTGCCACGTGCCCTGTGAGTCACCAGATGTATGGGAGTTCGTTCCCCGATCCCGGTTTTGTCCGTTTTTTAAAATAACAGTCCGGAAAATGTCCGAAACGCCCCCGGAAAGTGCCGGAAAGTGCGTTTTTCAGGGAAAGCCGTACTTTTACGTGCGATGACACGTGTTAAGTACGCTTCGACGTCGGGATGCACGGGGCAGTCCCGGGACGACTCGTTGGCATGGCAACGGGGAGTTTAACGAGTTTCGGTTAACCTGGAGCGGGCCAGTTAACGGATTTCGGTTAACTTTCTGACGGATTTTGACGATCCAGATTTTGATTAACAGATGTCTATCTTGTGGAGATGGAGTGAGCTGTTGGGTGCTGATCACCTGGACAGCTCGACCTTGAGGAGGGCCGAAGCAAGGGCTAACCCTGGGAATCGTACTGGCGATGCCATGGCTGATTATGAGACAAATGCTGATCGGGAGGCCAATTTAAGCACTGTTATGATGGCTCGAAGCGACGCGGCTCGAGACAGAGCTAGAGAAAGGGCTGCATTGACAGCCATAGGCTTGACGGAGGCG
Organism: Adenophora triphylla var. japonica; assembly: GCA_022495995.1. NCBI lineage: Eukaryota > Viridiplantae > Streptophyta > Magnoliopsida > Asterales > Campanulaceae > Adenophora > Adenophora triphylla. The sequence continues at coordinate 430,888 of JAFEMH010001121.1, read as the reverse complement.
CCGGGAAGAGTCCCTGAGCCAGGTAGAAGGCCTACCGGAATATTTCCTTCGAAGGTGAAGAACACTCGCCGGGGGAAAGGGAAGGGGAAGAAGGATGAAGGACCAAGTATGGGAAACTAGGTTGACCTTGCTGTCCAGAGTATCCACCCATTGTCATTGCAGACACATTAATTGATTAATGTTTTATTGTAGTTTTGCTAGCGTGTAGCGAGTCAAGAGTTGACCGTGCTTGAACTCATCAAAGAATGTTTTAACCGTTATGAATTTGTAGGTTAAATGAAAAGAGTTTTTCGAAACACAAGCAATTGATGCTTATTGTATTTTTTTTTAGACCGAACCAATGATGGCTGCCTACGTTCTTCTTTTACAATTGGACTAAGGGGCTCAGGTCACCGTAGTTCGACACTTTTAGGTGAATTTGAGAAAAACAAAGACAAAAGAAGTGCGACCCTGTTTTTTACCTGGATCATTAGCGAGAATGTATCCAGTTGGGTATTACTCTTTAGCACTTTAATTTTACCGAGGGACGGTGTATGGGGAAGGTGAGTTGACTCGTGCTCTTCCTCAAACGAAGTATTCGCGGAGCTTGCTTCCGTTCACGGGGTTAACGAAAGGGTTTCCGTCCAAGTCTCGCTTAGCTTCATGGCTCCTCCAGAGAAGATTCTTTGTACCACGAACGGTCCTATCCGGTAGGCTCCCACTTTCCGAGGGGATTGGTGCGTAGGAGGCTTTTCCTTTAGCACCAAGTCGCCTTCTCTGATGTCTCGTATCTTGACTTTCTTGTCGAATGCTCGTGCCATTCTGCTTTGGTAGGCTCGAGTATGTTCCATGGCTTTCAATCTGCGCTCGTCGAGTAGAGCAAGTTCGTCGTGACGGCTCTGTAGCCATTCGACTTCATTGATCCCGTTTTCCAAGAGGACTCGGAGGGATGGAATTTCCAATTCCACGGGTAACATTGCTTCCATTCCGTAGGTAAGCGCGAATGGAGTCTCCCCTGTGGCGGTTCTGACTGATGTTCGGTATCCCCAGAGGGCTAGATGTAGCTTTTCGGGCCAGTCCCAACCTCTGGTGGTCATCTTTCTGATTATCATGGCGAGAGTCTTGTTGGCTGCCTCTACTGCACCATTGGTTTATGGTTTGTAAGGAGAATATTTGTGACGTGTAACTCTGAATTCGGTCAGTAGTTGGTCACAATCTCCTTCGAAGTGAGTCCCATTGTCGGATATGATCTTGTTGGGCACTCCGTATCGGCACATGATGTTCTCTCGGATGAACTCGGCCACCTTCTTAGAATTCAGTACCTTGTACGATTTGGCTTCTACCCATTTGTTGAAGTAGTCGACTGCGACTAAGATGAACTCGTGACCATCGCTCCCCGGAGGAGTGATCTTGCCGATGACATCGATTCCCCATGTGGCGAAAGGCCATGGCGTAGTCATGCAATAGAGCTCATGTGGAGGAATGTGATTGAGGTTGGAGAACCGTTGACATTTGTCGCAGCTTCGGACGAACTGGATGCAGTCCGTTTCCATAGATATCCAGTAGTATCCCATACGAAGAATGATCTGTGTCAATGCTCGGGCGTTCATGTGCGGACTGCATGTTCCGTTGTGAACTTCGTTCATTAGCTCGCTGGCTTTTTCTTTGTTTACGCACCGAAGGAGTGGCCCTTGGTGGCGCTTCTTGTACAACATACCCCCCAGAATGACGAAATGGGATGCCAGGCATTTTAATGCCATCATGTTTTTGGCTTTGATCCCTTCTTTGTATTTTCCATCTTCATTTGTGAAGGAAGCTTCTCCGCTTTGGAGGTATTGGTAAATTTGATTGTACCAGGGTTCGTCGATCGTTTCTTTTTCTTTTTCGATCTCATAGCAATAGACGGGTGTTTCCCGTCTGCCTATTTTGAGGGGTTTTACTGCTTTCCCATCGGGAATTTCGACAAGAGAGGCGAGGGTTGCTGGCATCTCGCGGCGGTTCCTCGTCTCTTGGCAAATAATGAAAAGAGATGTCCTTGAACCGAGCAATGAGCTCCTCCATGTACGCGTGGTACTTCCGGGAGGCCGTAATCTACCGTCTTCCATTTGTTGGACACTTGATTGATGATCAATGCCGAGTCTCCATATACATCCAACTCCGAGATGTTGCGCTCGAGGGCGGCTTCCTGCACTCCGCCGCACAAAGCTTCGTATTCTCGCCGCATTGTTGGTTGCTTCGAAATTCAAACCTTGATAGCTATGGGAGTATGCTCGTCCCTTGGGATCGACAAGGAGCATTCCAATACCATTCCCTTCTTGTTGGCTGCCCCATCGAAGAAGAGTTGCGCCGGTTTGCGCTGCCGAGTGAGAAGATTCCGTCGTCCGGGAATTGCGGATCGTGACCCTTAGGTTCACCGCTCGGGAAGTCGGCCACCGATCCGCCATGACTCTACCCTTTGTTGATTTTCTCGACCATGTACTTGATGTCAAACTCATCCAGAAGAATGACCACTTGGCTAGCCGCATTGACATGGATGGATTGTCAAAGAGATATCGGACGGGGTCCACTTTGGAGACCAGAGCACCGAATGCGACCGCATGTAGTGTTTCAGCTTCCCGACTACCCATACCAAGGCGGTACAAGTTTTCTCGATGCCGAGTAGCCGAGTTCACTTCCTTGAAGCTTCCGGCTTACGAAGTAGATTGCATGCTCAACCTTGGAATCTTTATGTTCTTGTGCCAAAGCATTGCTCCGATTGACGTGTCTATTACCGTCGATACAGTGAGTAGTGGCTTGTCTTCATGTGGCGGGCAATGCACTGGGGGATTCACCAAGTAGGTCTTGATCTTCTCAAAAGCCGTTTGGCACTCCTGAGTCCCATTTGATGCTCGGCATTCTTTTTCATTAGTTTGAACATGGGCTCGCAGAGAGATGTCAACTAGTTGATGAAGCGACCGATGTAATCAAGTCTTCCCATGAAGCTCTTCACTTCGTCTGTGGTTTGAGGCGGCTTCATGTCGATGATGGCCTTGATTTTCTTGGGATCGGCTTCGATACCTCTTTCGTAACCATGTACCCCAAGACCTTGCCGCGCTTGACGCCGAAGGTGCACTTCGCGGGGTTTAATCTCATGGAGTGCTTTCGAGTCTCGTTGAAGAACTTTCTCAGATCTCGTCATGTGCCGCATGTCCGATCCCCGGAGTGGATGATCATGTCGTCGACATATACTTCGATTTCTTTGTGAATCATGTCATGGAAGAGGGCTGCAGCCCGCCGGTAAGTAGCCCCAATGGTTTCTTCGTGACCGAACGGCATGACCGTGTAATGCATGTCCCCACGGAGTGGTGAAGGCGCCTTGGCTTGATCCTCCTCGGACATTTTGATCTCGGTTGTATCCAAATAACCCGTCCACGAAGGACTTTACTTCAAATTTGCCGTGGTGTCGACCAAAGATGTCGATGTTAGGCAATGGGAAATCATCTTTAGGGCTGGCCTTGTTGAGATCCCGGAAATCCACACAAAGATCCGACCTTTCCGTTGGCCTTGGTGACCGTCACGATGTTGGAGAGCCAAGTCGGGTACTCAATCACTCGATGAAACCAACTCTGAGCATTTTCTCAATCTCTTCTTTTACTTGCAAGGACCACTCGCTTCGATCTTGCGCAGCCTTCGCTTGACAGTGCTTGGATTCGGGATCCAGGGGAATTCTGTGCTCCACGATTTAGGGATCGAGTCCTCGGCATGTCCCGGTATGACCAGCGAACACGTCAACATACTCCTGAGGAGGCTTATCAGTGGCTTCTTTTCTCGCATCGGCGAAGAAACCGCCCACTTGGTCTCTTTTAGGCTCTTGCACCGACCCTGTGTTCACTTTGGTCATAACCTCTTCGGCAGCTTGGGCCCGGTTGTCCTCTTGGTCAACTACACGCTCGAGAACTTCCTTAATGTATTGTTCGTTTAATGTGTCTCGCTTCTTTATCAATTGAGTTATTAACGTCTTTTAAGTTGTTTGTTAACTTATCGCTTGTTAAAGTGGCAATGAGAGGATACTCCGAAAGGTCGACTTTTCATTGAACAAGAACGGAAATACATGATTGGCTACATTATCATAGTCCTCCTGGCGTAAGGCCGCTTGGATGACTCAGAGGACCGGACTTTGACAAGGAATGACTCAGAGGGTTTGAGACCGGGCTTTAGTGGAGATGTGGGTGCGGGCCCAGCCTTGTCTTCCAATTCCTGCCCGGCTTGCCCTTGGTCCGGTGAAGGTTACCCAATTCTTCATGGGCATTGCTGGATGCTTGATGAGGGTTCGGGGATCGAGAGGCTTGGCTTCTACCGTCCCAATCATGGCGATCATGCCGTTGTCTGAGCCTGTGTCAATCGGTTTGGCACCTCCATGACTTCTTCAAAAAGACTCGTAGAGCCGGTCCACCGAGAGCGTCTTCTATGAATTCCGGTTCCTTCGCTTTGGAGTTACCGTCTCGAACGTGGCCTCTGTGGCTGATCCGAACAATCCATTTCCCATGGAGAGTACCCCGAGTTGCTCCTCCAAGTCCGGGATTCCCTTGAATGTGTGCTCGTGCCGGACTCGTGGTGGCAGCTGGTCCAGTAGAGCCGTGATGTCGAGGAACGCTCCCCTTATCGGATTAGCTTTGAGTCCTCTGAAACGCTTGAGGTCCCGTGCTAGCCGTTCCATTCTTTCGTAGTCTCTGCCGACTATCCTCGCTTCTTTCTCATCTTCATTAGTTCCACCGTTGGTCCCCGCTCGCCATCGGTTCCGCCGTCGGTCCCTCGCTTCGCTGCCGGTTCCCTTGTCGGTCCCCTCGCCCGCTTCGTCGCTTGCCGGTTCCCTGCGGTCCCCTCATTTCGCTGTCGGTTCCCTTGGTGAAGTAATGAGCGAGGTCAAAGCCGTAAGGCCGGAGATTGGGTGTGCCGTCTGAGGTTCCCTTGCGGGCCGCCGCCTTGGTGCGGGCGAGCCTTTTGTCTTTCTTGATGTCGCCCGGTGTTGGCACGTAGCCAAGCCCCCGGACCGTGGTGTGGTCCTTGACTTCAATAACTTGGTGTCGGCCTTGTAACCTTTTGCCGAGCCCCACCCCGGGATGAAGTTCATGAGTTTCATCATCCTCATAGCAGGAGGAATCTTGTCGTGAGATAGTGGAAGGTCCACGTTGCATATTTGGATCTTGGAGGTCTCCGTGAGTGAATCCAGCTAATGGCATGTCGTCACTATGCTTGATTTCTAATACCGGAATGTCGTTGGTGCCGGGTCCCCTGGTGGTGACGCCGTCGCCGTAGACCGTGGTTAGCTCGTTGCCTTGCATGAACTTGAGGCACCGGTGAAGGGTGGATGCCACGCCATTGATTTGATGCAGCCAGGGACGCCCAGATGGTCTGTGAAAGTGATTGGAATGTCCAATACTTGGAATTCGATGGGGATCATCCGCTTGCCGAACCAAATATTAAGAGTAGCAACCCCGAGAACCGTACGGGAAGTAGAGTCATAGGCCTCGACAAAGGTGGACCGAAGGCTTTAGATCTCGTGGGCTTGATGTCAAGGTGTCCATCATCTTGGCGGGCAAGACATTCATTCCGAACCTCCGTCTACCAACACGCGGGAAGGCGACGCTCGTCCACTGGATCGTGATGTAGAGCGGCTCATTGTGATCGCCCCAAATTTTGGAAGGTCCAAATCAGTGAAGGTGATAATGTTGCCATAGTGGATGTTGCCGATCATCCGAATGACTTCATCCGGGGTCAAGGCCCACGGGGACCATGGTACGGGCCAGCTTTCCTCTAGCTTGAGCTTGTGAGGATACGAAGAGGTGAGCAGAGACCAAAGGGAAATGTTCGCCCGAGTCCGCTTGAGCCGAGTGAGGATCGGGTCCTCTTTCGTGGAACTTGTGTCTTCGGGCCGATCGGGTTGCGCCTGCCCGTCGGCTTTTGGTGGCCTTGGGTGGTAATGCATGGATTTGACCCGATCGGGTTAGAACGCCGACATCGTTTGGTCCCTTCGAACAGCCGCCCGAAGTTGAGCCATAGTTAGAGGAGGATTCCTCGTAGCATAGGGCCATATGTCTTCCCTCAACTCATTGACTGTGGATGTATTCCCGAAGCTTCGGCAGCCTTGACGGATTCTCGTCCTGTGATACCGGCTTAGGTGCCTCTGCGGGGAGGTAGCCTACGGTTTGACGCACTGCTCGAATGTCGCTGCACAACATGCTGGTTGCTTGAGCCGAACCGTGCATTGCCGACCCTCCGAGGGAGGTTGGAGAGTTCTCGGCTCAAGCGAACGGTCTCCTTGATCTCTTCACGGTATATCGCGTTCCTTTCCTTCTTGCCGAGCATACTGTGTGGCATTCTGGAGTTGGGTCCGGCGATACTCATGGTTTGCTAATTTTCCTCCACTCTTGGCCCAGATCAACTTTCTTGCAATGAGAGCTCGCGCCGAGAGTTAGCGCCTCGCGTTTCTTCCCATGTGAGAATAGCCAGGCTTCTTTGAACTGCGTGCGGTAGTCCTAGGTAAACCTCCATCGGGGAGAGTTTTCTCCTTTGTTTTATCTCGAGTGGCGGGTATGTCGGAAGGTGAGTACACGGCTTCCCGAACATCTCGCCCATGTGACCGGTTGCCGTCCCAGCTTGATCGTTTCGTAAACGAATGCCTCTGGCCTCGTGGAATTTCCCGAGTAGTTGCCGAGACGAATTTCCATCCTCCTCTTGTTTTTAAATAGACCTTCCTCCCCGAGTTGGCCTTTTAATTTGAGTGCGGAAATGATCCGTTCCCATCCTCCCAGACCCTCGGGAGTCCGGTTTTGTTGACTTCATGCCCGACTTGGAAGAGAATGGTTTCATCGCCTTCGTCGTCGCTTTCACAGAGAACTTGCTTTCCCGGGAGGTAAGCGCCGGGATTCGTTATGCCGTGTCGTTCCATCTCCTAGGTCATCGGGACCGTTGACCACCCTCGTGTGGCGCAGGGGGTTGGATGAGAACAGACGGTAGTCCAGAAGTTGCCGTGAGCAAAACCCTTGAGGTCGAACCGGTCTAGAGTGGCCTCTAGCTTTCTCGTCCGAAGCCGCCCGTGACACTTTAAGGGCTCGGTCCCCGTCGGTCTTTCGAGCTTGGTCTTCGTCCCAAAGACGACTTTCTTGAGCGGCTAGTTCCATGAGGGCTTTCCTTGCGAGAGCTAAGCAGCTCCGTAGGTGCGCATCATCCGACTAGTGTCCGTAACCGTGATTACATTCAAATCGCCGAATGGCGGAAACACTTGGATTACGTTGACGAAGGAAGTCGGACTAGGACATTCCATACGGCCTTCCTTGATCTCGATTACCAAGAAATTTGCCCATATCTCGTTGATTGACCCTACGGGGTGTTGAATTCGCAATGTTGACAGCCTCGTGATCTCGCTCGATCGCCAAGTCTATCGAGCTAGCAGCCGATCGCGTGATGTCTCGAATCCGGGCCGCGACGGCCGGGAGCAGACCGAACCGGAGCATGTTGATGCCGAGGTGGTCATTTCCTATGTCGGAAGCCGACTCGCCTTGCGGGGAAGACTTTCATAGATGTTTTCGGGTGGCCGCCTAAGCGTTCCCGAGGTTGATCTCGACTCAGAAAGGTGGTGAGGAGCTTTGTCTCCTTTGCCTGCTCGGCCTCGCGGCGCTGAGGGTATAAGCTTGACCGACGGCAGCCGGTTGCCACCGGGCCGGTACTGAAGTAGTGATGAGCTCGAGCTCGCTTGGCCAGTGGCCTCATTTACCATGAGCAGCAATGCCGAGGGTGACTTTGGCATTGCGTAATCTCGACGATAAGGACCGGATCCTTGGTATCATCGGGATATCTCGGAATAGATGATGTTGACGAAGTCGTCGTCACCACTTGGTCGAGGGATTCTTTGTCGTGTGAACCAAGCTTGCTTCCAATTGTCGGATAGCCGCCTGCATCGGACGTTGAGCTTGACAATCTCCATGGTATTGGAGCCTTGGTCGTAGGTGACCCGATCGAAGGAGTTCCGTCCTCAAACCGAGCATGTGAATGCAGAGGTCCGCCCGCTGGTCCGCGTCCTCGACTCCGGAGAGTCCTGATTCGTCGTCATCTGACGGCTCAACCCAAACGTAGGGACGTATGGCATCCGAGTGCGTTGCTAGAGCAGCTAGGAAAACGTCATGCCCTTCATTGGAGAAGAGGGGTTCTGGGGGTAGTTCCTCGTGGAGGACATCCCATACGACTTCCATGCATTCATCACGAGTGTGACGGTGCTTGTTGACCTTTATCACAAAGATCTCTTCACTGGGGGCCAAAGAGTTGGTTTGAAGAATGCCGACGAATCTCCGATTGGAGATCGGGGGTTTATGTGCCCGCATCATGGCGATGTTCGCTGTTTCTTTCCACCCGCTCCAAATGTTGGAAACGACAGCTGAACTTGATGTATCGGATCGCCTGTGGTCTCGCCTGTTCGAGTACGTTTACATAGTTAGCATCTCCGGACTCGAGGGATTCTCGATGAGATTTGCCCCTGTAGTCCCTTGGTTGATTCAAGGAGGTAACCCCGGTGCCTGAGTACGGACACGCTTGGCTATTGTCTCGGCTTCGTTCCCTATGAGGAAACTGTCCCCTCGGATGACTTCGAGATCTCCCTGCCGGTTAATGAACTTAACGCACTGATGGAGAGTGGAGGCTATGGCTTTCATATGATGCAGCCAAGGGCGCCCCAACAGAGCTGTGAATTCGGATGGAATGTCCATTACGTGGAATTTTGCTGGCACCATTTGGGTTTCGAACCAGAGTTCCAGAGTTATCGTCCCCAGGATGGGACGAGACGAGCTGTCGTAGGCCTTGATAGTCCGAGTAGACGGGATCAGATGGCTTTCGTTGATACGGAGGGCTCGCATCATGCTGAGAGGGAGAACGTTAACGGCTGACCCGTTGTCTACCAATACTCCGGGGAGTGTTATGGTGTTGAGCTTGAGAGTGATGTACAGAGCTTCGTTGTGCCCCGAGGCATCTCTCGGCAGGTCTTCATCACAGAACGTGATCATACTGCCGCATACGCCGGGAATCGTAGATCCGGTCTCTATCCTGAGAAGGAGAGTCATCAAGCCATCCGTTTCCTCGTCTTCCTCTTGCGAGGTAAAGCCTTCCGGAGCCTCGGGATTGTGTTGAGGCTGTTTGTGGCGGTTGCCGCCCTTGGTTAGCACGTTGATCGAGTGCGAGTGCCAAGCCGACCTTGATCTTCCTTTACCGGTCCGAGCTCTAAGCCGGACAAATTGAATCTTGGCCGATCCCGCGGGGGTTAGGCTTCGACCGGGCAAGAAGATTACCAAGATCCGAGGTATTCCGGTGTCCCAGTGGTCTCGAGCTCGTTGTCGCCAGGACTTTTCGGCTTTCCCATCCCCGCTTGCTCTAAAGCCGCATGGCCCGGAGGAAGAGAGGACTCTGGCCGGAGTACAAGACGTAGTAGTCGAACCTCCCTAAGGCTCTCCGAGTGTACCTACACCGGTGTCCCCATCTTCGTATCTTTCTCTCGCTTGCCGTTGAGAGGACTTCTTCTTCGTTTTCGCGGAGGATTGCTCCTGGACCATATCTTGAGACTCGTACTCTGTGCAAAGTGAAAGGGCCACAAACATCGTAGCCGATGTGGACATTTGATGAGGACCCGACCGGGAAGAGGCGGAGAAACCGGTTCTCTGTGGCAATCTTCTTGGGCACCCACTCAATGGAATTCACGCTTATTGTTCGGAAAAGGGTTTCCGATCGTATTGGGCCCACGGGGCGCTCCAACTTGCCTTCTTCTATCAAGTTCGGATTTCGTATCGTAACCCCACGCAGCTTGTCGGTGGTATGGCCGTGATACCGATGGAAGGCGCAAGATTTGCTCTTGTCCGCATTGGCTACGGGATTTTGGGTTTGTAATTTGCAACGGGTTTAAGGAGACCTTCCTTGATTAACCCTTCCAAAGATCTTGCTCATGGCATGTCCAACTTGTCGAAGTGTACGGCAGCCGCTTCGAGTAGAATTGTTGCTTTGCGGGACCGGGTTTCGTTGCCCGACCGTTGTCCCCGATGGATGTAGCTGACAGACGTATCTTTCCCTTTGCCGGGGCCGGTGCGGGATTGAATGCAACCGCCGAGCGGTATCTCGTATGGCCGTGCAAAGAGCCAACTTTTCCTTGAGATCCTTCTCGAACCGTGAGCCGGCATTGACCATGGCCCGGAGATCCGGGAAGAAATGATGACCGATGAGAGTTCTCGATGGACGGTCTTAAGCAGGACTTGAAGATCCGCATCTGTTCATCCTTGGAGAGTGGCTCCATGATCTCTGAGAGTTTCCACTCCACCTCTTGTAGAATTCTCCGACGCTTTCATCCGCTTCGTTCAAAGGGTGATTAAGTCCTCACGACTTGTTTCCCACTCTAAATTGGATCGGTACCGCTCCAGAAGATGTTACCGATCCGATCCTGTGTGGCGATCCTGTGCTTGACCCTCGAAACCATCGTAACGCCGAACTTTTGAGCGTATGCCGGAAGTGGTCGGCCATTTGCCGGAGGGTTGCTCCTTTCGCTCTCATGCCGAGAACGTAGGTGTCGACGTGCGTTTGAGGACATTCGGTTCCGTCGAATCGGTCCATCTCCGCATTCCGAACTTGGCAGGGAGAGGCGTGACCATTCCCGGATCTCGTGGATTTGAGCGTTTCCTCGCTTTGAGCCGCTCATGGTGGCTTTCTGTGTCTTTCATCCGCTCGACCATCCAGCTAAGGTTGGGTCCAAAGTGGACTTTGAGGCTCGGCACGGTGCTACCACGTGAGCGGTAGTGATTGGAGGTGGAAGGCTTGATATATGTGGGTATACGGGAGCCTTTTCGAACTCGTATCGGGGTTTGTCCACGGTGTTTAGGGATTCGTGTATAGGCAACGGGACGAACCCGGTAGGGTATTGAGGGATATTGGCATCCTCGAGATGGTCCAGGGTGCGCTGGTGGTATTGAGTGATAGGAGTAGCACTGGGCTGGCCAAAAATGATAGGGTTTCCCTGAGAGGTAGCAATGTGGAGCCTAGGTTGGCTGTTTCCTTGGTTGGAAGTCATCCCGTAAGTTGGCGGGGGAGGAACCTGGTTGAAGGCTTGGCGAACTGGTTTCGGGGAATCGTTATCCTCGACCAGGACAAAAGTACCGTCTCGACCGGGGGATAGCCGCTATACCTCGCTCATTCCGTAAGCCGTACCACGAAATTCCCGCTGATCTTCTTTCCGCCTCTTGTGAACCTCACAAGCCCGGATGGCTTCTTCCAAAGTCATATCTCGTTGCACGGTGGCGGGGGTCCTTCCCCGTCACGATTTCTCGGTGAGCTAGACATGTCGGAAATTCGGGCCGAGGGAACCGAGGGAACCGAAGAACCGGCTCGACGCCGCCGTAATGGTGATCCCGGCAAGGCGTTGACCCGGAAATCAACCACTTTCTACTCGCCGCAGGGAACGAAAGGAAGGGTTTAGGCTTCGGAAAGGGGTATTTTGCTCAAGGTTTCGGGCTTGTGCAATGTGCAGGTACCGATTAATGTTTACTTAAAGCGCATTTTCTCAGAGTCCTAATCGGTTGGAAAAGAGCGAGTCTTCTTTTTCGCAACTAATCCTAGAGCTCTAATCAGTGGATCTCGTCACTACGCTTATAAGCCCCTCGTTTCCATTGTAGATCATCTTTCTCGAGACGGACTATCCCGAGCGAGGTCTTATAAGGCAAGCGAGTTCCACCGACAAAGGAAAAAATGAACTTAAGGCTAGCTGATCATGCAAACTTTCAACGTATGTGACGCACGGGCCACAGTCGAAGTCAACGTCCTTAAGTTAAGGCGGGGATCGTGCCAAAATTTTGGCATGACCTCTCCTGACTCGCTTGTGCGAGAGACCTTAGCTTTTGGCGTTGGCCAAGTTGTGGCTGGCACGGTACATACGACGAGGTTTGGTGACACGGCGTCACATTGAACCTTCGGGTATATTTTTCGGCAGAGCTCCGCGTCAAAGTCAAGGCTGAAGAGCGCGAGACTTCGGGTCAGGAACGACCTTTGGTCTCAACCTCTCGAGCTTGACTCGGAGCGGGGCCCGGCGTAAAAAACATACACTTAGGCTTTATGACACGAGCTAAGCCAAAAACCAACCGGGGTCTTGGACAAAGTGTGACACAAAGAGTGCATGGCTTACACGGGCTAGGATGGGATGTTTGGGACGACCCCGCGCCCCCGAAAGGCATCCGCGGTGCCAATCGGGGTGCAACCGATAAGGCCATCCCGGGTTAGGGTCGTAGTGTGCAAAGTGTTCCGAGGCGCAAGTGCACGTGGAGTGCGGTGTTCCGAGGCAAAGAAGTGCACGTAGTGTGCGGTCACTAAAATTCTTTTTCTGAGTAAAACAGAGATTTTTTTCAGAATGTATCTTAAAGAATTTATGATGCACAGTTCAAAATATAGCATGAAAATCAAACATGAATGGGGATGCACAAACATGGTAAGATTTTGAAAAGTTGACAATGTAATGCCTTTTGAAACAAAAAACCGTTCGAGGTTTAAAGGAACTCACACACACGAAAACGAGGAAGGGTAAACGAAAGTTTGACCCGCGAAAGGCTTTTTGAAAACAACGACAGTTTTGAAAAGGTATCCATATCCCCAGCGGAGTCGCCAACTGAAATTACCCGGACCTTTCGCGCGCGGGGCGCGGAGAGGGCGGTTGTCTTTCGCGGGGGGTTGGTGTCTGAGACCTCGCTTCATGGGAAGGAAAAATGAGGAGTCGCCACGCGGTTTTTGTATTTTGAGCCCAAACGTTGAGAAACGGCTTTTGAAAATGGTGTCGTTTTTATTGGTAGCAAAAACTTAGGAAAAGGCTTTGAAAACAGGGGATCATTTTTATTGGTAGCAAAAACGAGTAAAAGGCTTTTTGAGTACCAGAGATTGTTAGGTTCGGAGGTCACGTTACGTTTCGGGAAGAGTATTACGAGATCACCCGAAACGCCTCGTATGACGAGTCTTTCTACCTTTCTCGAAAATGTGTGTGTGTGTGTGAGTTTTTTGAAATGGGGGCTTGAATGACAAGCTTAATCTTGGTTTGAATGTCAAACGTTGATTAGGTGACTTTGAAAAGGCGAGCGTTTGAATGACAAACGTCGGTTTTGAGACGGAAATGAGCGTTTGCGTGGCAAACGTCGATTTGAGCTTGAAATGAGCGTTTGCGTGGCAAACGTCGATTTTGAGTTTGAAAAGGAGTTCTAAGGCCGAACTCCGATTTTTTGAACCGGGCGTGTCATTGTTAACGATTTTTACGGGAAAAATGCGTATTAAATGATTTTAAGTGTCAAATGGTGGCTTTTAGTTTGAAGATGAGCGTTTGGAGGCCAAACGTCATTTCGCGCATTTTGAAAGAGAGTTCGAAGGACGAACTCCGGTTTTGAACCGGGCATTACATTGTTAACGATTTTTACGGAAAAATGCGTATTAAATGATATGCTATCAACGAATCGGGTTGCGACTCGGACTTAGAAAAGTAAATACTATCACGATCCAAACGGGTCGGACTTTGTAAATGACAGTATTTAAAGCAGTATCAACGGAATCAAACGATCCGGAATTGTAAATGACGATCAACGAGGCCAATCGGCTCAGAATTGTAAATGACGATCAACGAGGCCAATCGGCTCGGAATTGTAAATGATGATCAACGAGGCCAATCGGCTCGGAATTGGTAAATGACAGAAAGTAAATGACGATCAACGGATCGATCGATCCGGAATGGTAAATGACAGAAAAAGTAAACGGAACGGGGTTGGAACGCCATTTTAACCCGTGATTACTTCTCTTACGGAAAGAGAAGAGGATCGAGGGACTAAAACGTATCGGACCCCGTTAGACGGAGGCGTCTACATTTTAATAACGTTGTTCGAAACGGTTGTAGAGACTGGCGCATAAACCGAGACGAAACGGGAGATTTAGAGAGAGGGAGTTATACCTATGGCTAGGGTCGACTCCTTTGGCTCGGAAGGTGTGTACGGGACACGAAAATTAGTTCGAAAGGGTGTTTCGAAGTGATGAGGGGCGTATTTGATCGAAATACGGAAGTTTCACGCGAATCGAGGCAAACGGGAGCTCGGGAAGGGGTGAAATCAGTTTGGGCCGTGAGTGAGGTGATTTTTGGGTGAAAAATGTTCCTCCTTTTGGCTTTGACAGCCACTTCTATTTATAGGTGAAAATTGCAGTAGGAGTCCGGACGGACTTGGACTGTTTTTCAGGGTTTTGGGGTATTTTGGAATTCTGAGGGGCTTGCTGGCAATTTCAGGAAATTTGCACAGGGAGTCCGGCCGGACTTTGACTGAAATCCAGGGGTATTTTGGTCTTTTCAGCTTGATTTGTGATTGAAAGGTGACGAGAGGGCTGTGGCATGGCTGCCACGTGCCCTGTGAGTCACCAGATGTATGGGAGTTCGTTCCCCGGTCCCGGTTTTGTCCGTTTTTTAAAATAACAGTCCGGAAAATGTCCGAAACGCCCCCGGAAAGTGCCGAAAAGTGCGTTTTTCAGGGAAAGCCATACTTTTACGTGCGATGACACGTGTTAAGTACGCTTCGACGTCGGGATGCACGGGGCAGTCCTGGGACGTCTCGTTGGCATGGCAACGGGGAGTTTAACGAGTTTCGGTTAACCTGGAGCGAGCCAGTTAACGGATTTCGGTTAACTTTCTGACGGATTTTGACGATCCGGATTTGGGTACTTACAGCGGCACACGTCCACGAATTCTCTTAGCAGCTCAATCAGAGTATCCTTTTCGGTCCCTTCAAAGAAACTACCAATCTGCGTCTCTTTAGGCTCTTCTGCAGTTCCCAGATTCACACTTGTCAAAACCTCTTCGGCAGCTTAGGCTCGATTTTTATCTTTCCGAACAACCTGCTTAAAGATTTTTTTTTTAATATATTGTTCATTTAATGTGTTTGCTTCTTTATCTAGTGAATCATTATTAACTTTTTTTTTTAAGTTATTAGTTATTTCATCATTAGTTAGAGTGGCAATCAAGGGATACTCAGAAAGGTTCATCATTTCATTGAGAACGAAAGGGAATAAAGCGTTTGCTACGACCTCGTAGTCTTCAGGCATAAGGCCATCGGACGACTCGAGAGACTCAAACTAAATAATGAGAGACTCGGAGGACTTTTACACAGGTTGACACAAGGGGACGGGGGACCAATCCAAGCTTTGTGATCATTTCCTCCTTGGTCGCGGAAGGGCCTGAGAGAGTTTTCCAATTCTTCAATGGCATTGCTGTCAGGGGCCTCATGACTCAGGATTTGCGCTATTCTCCTTTCTCAATTATTGCTATCATCTCTTCGACTGAACCGAAATCAATCAGGTCTGGCACCTGAACCTCTTCTCCGAATAACTGCTGCATAATCGGACCATCCCAATCATCTGAAAAGTCTTCTGTGGCTTTGGCTTTCGGCATTGTCAGCTCAAACTCAGGCTTTAGGTTTTCTTGGACAGTCGAGACCACAGTGGCAAGCTTCTCGAACTGCTCTACTAGGCTTGGAATGCCTCTGAAAGTATACTCACTCTCCATGGTGGTGGTAGCCCCAGGCATCTTGGGTAGGTCCGTAAACATCCTATGGACTGGGTTGGCATTGTTTCCCCTGGACTTTCTGAGGTCATCTTGTAGCTTCAGCCATCCCTCTGTAGGTTCTTTGACTGTGGCATTACCATGCTGTGTAGGGCCTTTCACGAAGTAGTCACCCAAATTAGGACTGAAAGGGAGAGATTTAGGGTCGTTGACCGGGACCCTTCCTGTGGCAGCTTCTCCCCTTTTCCGGGCAATCTCCTTTTCTTTCGCAGTGTCTACCGAGGTGGCCTCATATCCCAGGCCGTGGCGAGTTTTCTGTCCTTTCACCTCAATAACTTTGTGAGTTCCTTGCTGATGCTTCCCCAGACCGAGACCGGGCAGGTAGCTCATTCTTCTCATCATCTTCAAGACTGGAGGAATCTTGTCCCGAGTGATCGTCAGATCTATGTTACAGACTTGGGCTTTGGGAGGCTCGACCGTGAAGCCTGTTAGCATGAGACCTTCCTCATCATGTTTGATCTCCAGAATAGGTATCCCACCCGTATCGGTGCCCTCCAAAGTGACTAGGTCTCCGTAAATGGTTGTCAAATCCCCATCCAAAACAAACTTCACACACTGATGGAGGCTCGAGGCAACCCCTTTAACTTGGTGCAGCCAGGGTCTTCCCAGCAGGGCATTAAAGGTGATCGGGATATCTATAACCTGGAATTCCACAGGTATCATCTTCTTGCCAAACCAGAGGGCCAAAGTAGCAACCCCAAGTACTGTGCGGGATGTAGAGTCATAAGCTTTGACTGTGAGGGAGGAAGGCTTTAAATCTGTGGATTTGATGTCGAGCAAACTCATGATCTTAACCGGGAGGATATTCATCCCGGACCCATTGTCAACCAAAACTCGGGGAAGACGCCGTTCATCCAGCTGGACTGTGATGAAGAGGGGCTCATTATGATCAGCTCCGAACTGAGGGAGGTTGAGGTCTGTGAAAGTGATTATATTCCCATAGTGAATGTTCCCAATCAACTGCACCACATCATCAGGAGTAGCATCAATAGGGACTAGCGTACGGGCTAGGCTTTCTTCCAGCTTTAGCTTGTGGGGGTACGATGAGGTAAGCAGGGACCACAAAGAGATGTTGGCCTGAGTTTGTTTCAGCTGGGTGAGCACGGGATCCTCCTTCTCGAGGTCAGGAGTTTCGGCTGCCTTGGCATAGGGGAGACGGTCTTCCCTTGGTGCTTGATCTGCTACCTTCTTATCTGTCTTGGGGTTCCCTTGGTAGATCTGCCCGGATCGGGTCAACAGGTTGACTTCCTCATCAGTCGCTTCTTGACTAGATTTCTTCAATACTAACAAGGTCAACGGGGGAGCCTTTTTGGCTATCGACCACTGGTTCTGACGGAGTCTAGCAACGGTGACGGGCTGAGCTTGAGCTGTATTGGCTCCTTCCTGGGCAGCTTTTAAAACTGCTTCCCATGTCACAGGCTTTTGAACCTGGGATTGTGTTGCTGTCTCCTGGATGGCCCACAGAGCTAGGGCATCCTCCGATTTGCCTTCATAGCCTGCCTTGTCCATAGTTATCATACAACATGAATTGCTATTCTCAGGGCTCGGCGGCTTTTCGATTTCATCTCCGGTATAGTGCAGCCATTCTGGTTCCTTTCTGTAATACTCAGAGCTGGAGACGATTATAGCATTCTGCGTGGGAGGAGCATCAGGTATCATGCCGGTTTCCAGGACTTCTCTGAGAGCTGAAATACATTCGGGGAAGGTGACCTCTTCTTGGGTAACCCTGACAAGGATTGTCACTTTGTTTCGAGGCAGATTTGATCTGACCATGGTCACTTTCTCATTGGGGAGGATGGGAGTCAGTTTCTCTCTCTCTAACAAATCTTCAACTATCAGCCTGGATCGGGTGTCCAAAAACCCTTTCCCCAAAGCATGGTAGGCAGTGTTGAACTCTATGACATCCACGTACTCAGCCCCAGGAAATTTCATGGCTTTCATGTCCTCGGTTTCATAATCGTCTTCCGAAGTTTCCTCATTCTTACGGCTATCATCCTCCATCTCATCATACATCTTCTTTCTTTCGCCCTTGCAAGCAGGGCAACCACAAGTAAAGGATAGACAACGCTCCCCTTCATAGTTTGACGTAACAGCTCGGTAGATCTGGGTCCAAATGAGGAGTACCCGGGGTCCACTGTCGGGTACGGGAGCAATAAAGAAAGCGTCATGTGGGTCCATGGGTATGAAGGCGACTGGGGAGACATTTAGATCAATAACCCTTTTCAGTGACTCCATGCGCTCCGTGTGTTCAAGCGGCTCGACAGTGACCCTTACTGTTGTGATGCCGTCTATTTTGGGGAAGGAAGAAAAGGAACCAATGACGTTTACGAATTCATCATCTTCCGGTTGCTGAAAACCTCCCTCTTCTACCAGTGCTTCAATGAACCTTCTCCATTCTCCCACTAGGTCCTTGTAGGGGACATTGTGCTCTAGGATTTTGGATATGTATGGATCTGCAAGTGGGCTTTGTTGTTCTTCATCCTCTTAGGTATCTGGGCATTGATCACAAGTACATCTTACGAGTAACACTTCGTGGTAGCCCGTATCTATTGGTATCTGACCCACATTTTCTGACGGTCCTTCATCGTCGCTTGCTGACAACCAACCATTGTGTCCGGCTCCCCTGATGTCATTTCCGGCATGATTGTTCCAGATTGATTCCGGATCTCGGGCCTCAGTTGACTCCTCACTTTCGTTGTCATCATCATCTCTGTCATCACTGTCATCAGAATCATCTTCCCATACTACTAGGATTTCGGCTGAGAGAGAGCGCCGGTCAAATCTGTTAGGGGAAGACGGGTGCGTGCAGCCGCAGAAATTGTCATATGCCCCCATTGCCAGAAGCGGCAATTGCGACTCCGCTTCTCCTCCCAGAAACTGTGGGGGAAGAGTGAGAGGGGGCGGCACGTACTTGACTCCAGGAAGGATATAGAAGCAATCCTCCTCCTCTGATTCTTCATTTTCACTGTCTTCGGGATCATAGTTGGTTTCCCCCAAGGCCATCTTGCAGAAGTGTACTAACTCCAAGTGCTCTTCGGCCTCTTTGCTGATAAGCCCCAATACAGGCGCCCATCTGAAGCTTTCTTGCTCAATTTTCCTTGACTGCTCTAACCATCTCGTGTAAATGGTTTTCTCATGATTTGACCGGAATGTTCAGTTCTTCAAAGACGGTTTTCCCTTCCTCCGAGAAATAGTGAGCCTCATATTCTTGCAAGAAATTTCTAACATGAGACCAAGGAGGGTTGGTTTGTTCACCATCCTCAAGGCCGAGGGGAATCCAATTCGGGATCCTCGACAAGGTTGGCCATGGGTATTTGGAGATCTTCATCAGTTTCCGCATCCTCCTGGGCATGCGAAGGTTCTCCGGATTCAATCATGTTCACTTGATTTTGATTTCTCGGGAAGGGATTTTTGACTGTATTAGGCCCCTCGGGGCCTTCCAACTTCCCTTGCTCTATCAATCCCTGGATTGCCTTTTTCAGAGTAAAGCAGTTATCTGTTAGATGACCGTGGGCCTGATGAAAAGTGCAGAACTTAGAAGTATCCACGGGAGCATTCGGATTTCTGGGTTGGAAAATTTCTAAAGGCCGCAGCAAGCCTTCTTTCACTAATCCTCTAAAGATGTCGTTCAGAGGCATTCCAAAGCTTTCGAGGTTTATGACCCGAGGCTTGGGCTCAGCTGGTTTCCTGGGAGCAAAAGGAGTTGCATTATTACATTCCTGTCCTGCGTAGTTGATCACCTCTTTACCTTTAGCAGGAGTCGGAACCGTGTTGGAGGGAGGAGCTCTGTATCTGTAAGCAGGTGTAGCATCCGGCTGTTGATTGTAAGCCTTTTCAAACTTAGCTGCGGAGTTAACCATGACCCGTAAATCTGAGTACGGGAAATGAATGAGGGAGGTTCTCAGATGTGATTTCAGGCACGACCGGAAGATGTCCAACTGTTCCTCTTCAGAAGGAGGGATGGCCATCTCACTGAGTTTCAGGTTCCACCGCTTGTAGAAATCCCCAACATTCTCGTCGGGACGCTGCACGGTTGTCTGCAAGTCAACTCTATTTGTTTCCCATTCCAAATTAGCTTTGTACTTCTCTGTAAGGCACTGGTGATCTGATCCCATGTAGCCCTGGCCTCGGGTTTTAAGCGGAAGAACCATTTTTGAGCACTGGATTTCAAGGAGAGACTGAAATAGTCAGGCAACTACTGATTGGTGCATCCTTTGGCCTTCATTGCCAAGGTATATGTGTCCAGATGAGTTTTCGGGCATGCAGTCCCATCAAACAGGTCCAGATTAGGCATCACGAACTTGTGGGTCAAGGGAACAATGGAGTCCGGGTCCGTAGGCCGGAAGGCAGACCTTTTAGCAGTCAATTCAGCAATCTGCGCTTTCATTTCCTTGTGCTGTTCCATGAACCAGGCCAGGTTAGGGTCTTGTGGTGGAGCCATGGCATTCAGACCAGTGACTGAGCTAGAGTGAGGAGCTACCACTGGCGGCAGACTGGTGGAGGGAACGGCCGATCCGGGGATATAGGTAAAAACTTGTCCTTGGCCCGAATTACCCTGGGGAGCGTGAGTAGGAGCCTGGGCATAGGGATAGAACCTTGCAGCTTGTTGACTTTCAACCGGCAGAGTGGACGGAGGCAGGCCTGATGTAGCCGGGTAGCTTGGTTTTCCGAGCTGAGATTCATAGGTAGGTATAGGTGCGAGCTGTGTTCCCTGGTTGTTGAACTGTATGCCAGGTTGTGGTGAGGGTGTGTAGCCGAGAGGGTATTGTGATCCGAGGGATTCTGATGAAACTGGATTAGGGGCTTGGTGGCCCATTGGTCCCTGAGTGAGAAATGGGTTAGTAGGAGTTGTGCTAGGAGCAGCTGAACTGGCATCATTCTGAGGAGGGGCCCCTGACTGTTGTCCCGAACCAAACTGTGGTGGCATCCCAAACTGTTGCTGCGGTATTCTGAACTGCTGTTGTGAAGGTCCGGCTTGGTCATTTCCGAACTGAGACGGGATCCCAATTTGCTGTGGCATTCCGAGATATCCCCAACCGTGAGAAGACATTCCGTACTGATTTTGTCCCCACTGAGGAACTGCGAGCTGATTCGCCCCGTCAGGCTGCATGGATCCAAAGAGTCCGTAGCCGGGAGCCGGGCCGACCCGAAGATCCAGGAACATGGGTTCTGGTAGTAGTACCATAGGAGGTGGGTGGTGGCATCCTGGAGTAATCAGGGCGACTGAGAGTGGGATTGGGGTCCTCTTCTTCTTCCACGGTGAAGGTGCCATCGGGATTGAGACTGGCGGCCAAACCATGGCTCCTGATGGCTTCCATAAGGCTATTAATCTGCGCTTCCTGTCGCAATCTCATCTGTTCTGCTAACTGATTCCACTGCTGTTCCGTTTGAGGGGTCCCGGGAGGCGGAGTGATGTTGTCTCCATCATTACCGGCTGATGCCGACATTCTGAAACCCGGAGTCGGAACAAATGGTGAAGTTGACGATGCGCTTGACTCTTCCCAACTGATCAAACGGTGACCCGGGGCCCGAAGCCAAGCTTTGTGAGGAGCTGAGGGGGGAAAGACACTAGGGTTCAGATATTTGGGAGTGAAGGAGGGTAGGTGTTTGGGCTTAGGGCTCATGCAACATGCAGTTATTTGTTCTTGTTTACTTAAAACGTATTTTATTAACCTAATCGGTTGGAAAAGATTCCTCTTCTTTTTCGCAAACTACTCTGATTCCTGGATCAGTGGGCCCCATCACTACGCCTGCGGACCCTCAACCTGTAACCTCGAACAAGGGTTCTGTAGGGCAAGAAGGTCCCACCGACCGAAAAGAAAAGCGATCCTAAAGTCTGGCGGGTAATCTAGTCTTAACGAGCATTCGATGTAAATTACGGACAAAGCTGACGTCAAAGGTCAAGATCATGTCCGGAGGGCTCGACGAAAAGTCGGCATGGCTCGGACTGATAAACGTCCATAATCGATCTTGACCCGTCATTAGTTAGGCCGTAATTAGGCATGGAATAATCATTAATCCTTGATGACTCAGTGTCATGCCGGGAGTCGGTGCATAAGTTGTGCCAGTCAAAGTCAAAGTCAAAGTCAAGGCGCCAGTCAATATCTGATCAAAGTTCGCGGCGGAAAACCGGCATGACTTCGACTGATTAGGGTCCCCGAAAGATATTGACTTGGTATGCCGACTAAGGCCTGAAAGGAAAGGTGTATACGCAGACCGGGCATGACACGGACAAGACTAAAAACCAACCGGGTCTCGGACAAAGTGTGTCACGGACAAGTGCATGGTCGACACGAGGCTCCAAGGGATGTTTGGGTAGTCCCGTGCTCGCACCGAGAGGCGTAATAAGGCCAAACAGGCTGCTACTGGGATTTCCCCGGGTTAAGGACGTAGTGTGCAGTGTAAGGCCAAGTGCGCGTAGTGTGCAAGCAGTCTATCTTCTTTTTCTGAGTAAAATAGAAATTTTCATATGTGTCTTAAAGAGAATGAAGCATGCAAAAAATGATTTTTTTTTTAAATCTTTTTTTTTTTTTGAAAATCTTTTTTCTTTGAAATTTTTTTTTTGAATTTTTTTTTTGAAATTTTTTTTTTGAATTTTTTTTTGAAAGCAAATAAACACATAAGCACATATGCACAAAAATTCAAACAGTTAGGGAAAATGATCCCGACAGTCAAAATACCAATTCTTTCAGGACAGTCAAAACAACACGAAATGTGCAAAACAAACACACACACACACACACACACAATACAAATGGTTTCAAATGCCGGGACGGAAGTTTGACCCATAAAAGCTTTTTTTTTTTTTGAAAAAGATTGTTTTTGAAAAAGATAAAGCTCATTTTTATGCGTCCCTAGCGGAGTCGCCACTGTGATGATGTGCCACCGCGGATTTTTTTTTTTTTTTTTTTTTGAAAATCAACAAGACGGAGTCGCCACGCCATTTTTATTTTAAGGGCCAAAACTTTGAAAAATGCCCGAGTTTAGAGATTTGGGTTCGGAGGTCACGTTACACTCCGGGAAGAACGTTAGGGTTCACCCGGAATGTCTCGTAAAACGACTCTTCCTAATTTGAAACCATTTGTGTGTGTGTGTGTGTGTGTGTGTGTGTGTTTTGGTTAAAATAAGTGAAAACTGAGAGAACTAAAAATTGAGAACTCTTTATTCGACCTTAAAAAAGTCCCATGATTTTTGGTATGATTTTAGGGTTGAGTTTTGGTACTCAAAAAGACTCCTTGAAGTTCAAAACATCTTAAATAAGGTTAATTCAAAATATTTTTATGATTGGAGATGATTTGATGAACCAAAACCTTCTGGAAATCTCAGATGTGAAATCTGGATTTCCAGAGACTGATAAACTGACTTTTGGAAAATAATTTTAAAAAGGGAGTTATACTCACGTAAAAAATAAAGTAAAAATATGTCTGGAATCCTATGGATGTTGTCTACAAAAAGTATTTTGTAGTCAACACCAAATTCCAAGTTTTTCTGTGTCCAATAAATTAGACAATGGACATAGGTCTTAGAGAAAGGCTACTGGACAGCAACATTCTCAAGAAGGAAAATGTGATTTTAAAAGGGGGTTTGCATCCATGCTTTGTTCCCATTTCCTTAGGCTTTTATTAGTGATCACTAAACATTTTAGTGGTGATCTACTATATCAAGCCATCCTTAGGATACATTAGGACTTAAAGCATTTCATTTGCTTGGGAAGGGGAGATTTAACTTTGAAATCAAGATTTTATGTATGAAAATGATTTTGGAAAACACTTTTGTGTGAGTAAGAAATAATTTGGACCTTTTAAAAGGGAATGTTGATCCTTGTAGATGATCATCCATGGAGATGATCTTCCATGGTGATCCTCTTGGATCTAGGGCAAGGGATGGACAACAAGCAAGTTACATCTTTGAAAGGTGAGATGCATGCATGGATGAAGGAGGTTTAAGGTAAGGAGAAGGAGGGTTTACCAATGGTGGTATCCTATCTTCTTTGTGTTTGTGTTTGAGACTTGAATTTGAGAGTGTTTAGTGAGTGTGATTTAGGAAAATAATCAAAAGAAAAAGGTGGCAATTCAAGGAATTCCCACAGTTTTCTCTAGTATTTTCGCCAAGGTGCTTGCTGTGAGTGAATTGTTTCTTTTTGTTCATGGACTGAGGGGCTCAATTTATAGGCCTCTGAAAATGTCATTTCCATCCGCGCGGATACTTCCTGCAGCGTGCACTGTTCATTAAATGCTGCTGCAGGCTTTGGACAAAGGGAATATATTTTCAAAATATTCAAACAGCTGTGTTTTACAGCTTACCCATTTCGGGTTTTTACATTTTTTTACATTTTGTAAGATTCTTTCCCTTGTTTATCTCTAAATTGCAATCCCTAATTTACCCTTGCTTTGTTAGAAAATTTAGGAATTATTAGAAATGTTAGGGATGTTAGGACTTTCGTTAATTTTCTAACGAAAATACTAACAACTCAAATTGGAGCACTTACAGATACTGGTGGAAAGCACAATGCATAGTGGTGTCCAAAGGGATTTTGGGATCCTTGGGCTGATAGTTTCTTATGGGTTCGAGGAGACCCTGCTTTAGCAAGCTGTTTAAAACTTTGCTTAAGGGAACACCCAAATCCTCGGGATGTGGTTTCTCCTTTGGGGGGGAATAAACTCTTAGTGCTCTTTGATTCGAGCTTTGGTCATTGACTTGGTCACCATTCCGAACAGGGTTTGCCGGTTTTGGTCCATTGGGGCGCTCCAGCTTGCCTGCTTCGATTAACCCTTGAACCGTTCTCTTCAAGGCTGTGCAGTCATCGGTCGTGTGGCCATAATGATTATGGAAGGTGCAATGCTTACTCATGTAGAGGGGTGCATTTGAGCTCCTTGGATGGTAGTCCCTGAGAGGCCCCAAAAGGCCTTCCTTTACTAAAGCCTTGAAAATTAAGCCCATGGGCATCCCAAAATCATCAAAATGTTCTCGTTGCCTTATAGGACCACCATTTCTTGGTTGCTTTTGGATGCCGTTAATTGTACACAATGCCTTCTTTCCTTTACTGGATGTTACAGCCGTCTTGGAAGGGTAAGGTTTATAGCGGCGAGACATGTTCAGACCCGTAATGCTTCCCCGTGCACGAACCCTTATGATGTAACCATCGATGTAAGCATTGAGATTTGACCTTTTGTAAAACTCATTCGTGTCAGATACACGAGATTGGTATGGTGAGATGGCCCGAGTCGAGCGATATTCGATACTCTCGTTACTGGGCTTTTCTTGTATTTTCTTAATTGGTTCTACCAATAATCCTCCGGATGAGTCAATAGGAACACTAGGACTGCATGACCCCGCCACAAGATTGGCATTAGCAAACGAAACCACAGTAGGAAGTACTCAAGTGGGAGGAATGACAGTCTGAGCATTAAAAGCGTGACCGTAACCCTCCTCATAAGTCAGACTTGAAGCACAAGAATATGGACCGCAGGATCGGGAGTGGTGAGACTTATAAGGGGCCTCATAAGGCCTGGAAGTTGCCGAAGATGAGGATATATGGCTCGTAATGGGTGGATACCAGGGAGTAGTGAGTGGGGATCCAAAAGGCTGCTGAAGATAAGAGGTTTGAGGCACCGTAACAGTAGGACTGAACGTGTCTTGACCACACTGAGAAACGTGACTACAAGGGTAATGTGTATACTGTACTTGATGAGCAGGAGAAGCTTGCATAACAGCCGGGTGGAGAATTTGATGAGGAGCATTTGACCTTGTCGGACTTCCCAACCGGAAGGGCGGGGTAGAGCTTGGAGGATATTGTGAATACGGTGAGCCTGATGAAGTGGTGATAAAAGTCTGGTGGCCCATGTGATCTTGCAGTATCATAGGGGCAAGTGTGCATCGAGAATTGGAGGAAGCAAGCTGGCCCCCTCCGAACCTTGGAGCCTGAGAAGCGAACTGACCCAAAATGGCTTGCGGAGCCATGTCAAACTGCTGGGCTTGAGAAGTCGCGAAATGACCCATTCCGAGATGATGACCCGAACCAGACTGATGTTGTGAAGTAGTAAACTGACCCCTTCCAAGCTGTGGGGTGAAAACAGACTGATTGAAACCCAAAGGTGAAAACTCAGAGGCACCGGGGGGAAGTTGACCAAGATCGGACTGTTGAGGAGTATCGATATGATGAGGCCAAGAGACAGGCTGAGTGATAGGCTGGGGGATGCTTGGCCCATTAGTAGTTCAACACGAAAGGGAACAGGGCATTTGACGATAGTTGGCATGCCCGGGAGGGTAATTAGCTCCAATCTCCGCATCAATCGTAAAGGTTCCATTAGGGTTGCGAACAATTGCTAGCCCCTGGGTTCTGATACTTTCCAATAACTGACCGATCTGAGCCCCTTGATGTTGTCTTATCTGTTCCAACATCTGATTCCACTGTTTGGCATTTTGCGGATTTTCGGGGTGCGGAGTTGTACATCCCCCACCGTTCTCCTCTGAGTTGGCCATTTTGAAACTTTGAGCTGAAGCGAAGGAGGAAACCGATGAAGTATCTGACTCCGGAATGACTGAGCTGAACAAACGATGACCCGGGGTCTTGATCCAAACTTTGCTTACTGTGGAAGGCACAAAAGGGTGTGGTTCAGACTCGTGAAAGCGAAACAGGTTGGTGTTTGGGCTTAGGGCTCATGCAACATGCGATTATTCGTTTAAAAACGTGTTTTATTAAACCTAAGCGGTTGAAAAATATTGCTCTTCTTTTTCGCAAACTACTCTGATTCCTGGATCAGTAGGACCCATCACTACGTCTGCGGACCCTCAACCTGTAACCCCGAACAAGGGTTCCGTAGGGAAAGCAGGTCCCACCGACCGAAAAGAAAAATGATCCTAAAGTCTGGCGGGTAATCTAGTCTTAACGAGCATTCGATGTAAATTATGGACCAAGATGACGTCAAAGGTCAAGATTATGTTCGGAGAGCTCGACCAAAAGTCGGCATGGCTTGGACTGATAAATGTATAGAACTGCTCTTGACCCGTCGTCAGTTAAGTCGTAATTAGACATGGAATAATCATTAATCCTTGATGACTCAGTGTCGTGCCGGGAGTCGGTGCATAAGTTGTGCAAGTCAAAGTCAAAGTCAAGGCCCCAGTCAAGATCTGGTCAAAGTCCGTGGCGGAAAACCGGCATGACTTCGACTGATTAGGGTCCCCGAAAGATATTGACTTGGCATGCCGACTAAGGCTTGACCGGCAAGGTGTATACACAAACATGGCACGACACGGACCAAACTAAAAACCAACTGGGTCTCGGACAAAGTGTGTCACGGACAAGTGCATGGTCGACACGAGGCTCCAAGGGATGTTTGGGTAGTCCCGTGCTCGCACCGAGAGGCGTAATAAGGCCAAATGGGCTGCTACTGGGATTTCCCCGGATTAAGGACGTAGTGTGCAGTGTAAGGCCAAGTGCGCGTAGTGTGCGGACAGTCTATCTTCCTTTTCTGAGTAAAATAGAAATTTTCACATATGTCTTAAAGAGAATGATGCATGCGAAAAATGATTTTTTTTTTTTTGAAAAAATATTTTTTTGAAATTTTTTTTTTGAAATTTTTTTTTTGAAAATTTCTTTTAGAATTTTTTTTTTGAAACAGATGAACACATAGGCACATAAGCACATAATTCAAACAGTTAAGGAGATGAGTCCGATAGTCAAGATATCGATTCTTCCGGGACGGTCAAAACAACACGAAATGTGAAAAACCAACACACACACACATAGTACAAATGGTTTCAAATGTCGGGACGGAAGTTTGACCCACAAAAGCTTTTCTTTTTTTTTGAATTTTTTTTTAAAAGATAAAGATTGTATTTGATCCCCAGTGGAGTTGCCACTGTGATGTACCCGATTTTTACGATTTTGAAAAATTAAACGGAGTCGCCACGCCGTTTTTATTTTAAGGGCCAAAACTTTGAAAAATGCCCAAAATTAGAGAAAAATGGGTTCGAAGGTCACGTTACATTTCGGGAAGAACGTTAGGGTTCACCCGGAATGCCTCGTAAAATGAGTCTTCCTAATTTAAAACCATCTGTATGTGTGTGTGTGTGTGTGTGTGTGTGTGTGTGTTTTGCAAAAGGGGTTTTCCGGAAATAAATAATTTGACTGGACAAAACTGAAATTAGTCAAAACATTGTGCTTTTGTGAGTGAAAAAAGGACTGAAAACGAAAATATCTGTCCATACATTATTGTCCACGCGGATCAGGTCGATCCTCAATCCTGTCCGCGCGGATGGGACAGTAATGTTCCTTTTTTGCAGCTTTCCAGTCTGATTCTGTAATTTCCAGAAAGTCAACTGGATTTACAGAACCAGAACTGGAGTTGCAACAGAAAATGTCAAATAAGAGAATTTTTGAATTTGGCATCCATGCTTGTCCCCACTTTCCTTAGGCTTTGATTAGTGATCACTAAACATGATTAGTGGTGATCTACTATATCAAGCCATCATTAGGGTACATTAGGACTTTGAAGCACTTCATTTGCTTGGGATGGGGGTTTAATATGAAAGTAAATTTGATAAAACAAGAAGTAGGTCAAGATGTATCAACTTTAGAGTGGATTTCATAAGGTGGTCATTAAGATGACCATCCTTGAGATCTTCAAACTCAAGTGTATCTTATACATCTTGTGATGACCAAAATATTAGCCTTGATGTTCTTCAGCCATGGAAAGGATTCTAAGGTGAAGATCTTAGGCTTCAAGAAAAGACAATTTATAAGAAAATAACATGTTGACCATTAAGGTGGTCATCCATGGAGATTAGCTCCAAGGTAACTCTCTTAGATCAAATAAAGCAAATTTATGTAAAAAAAACAAGGGACATTTGGGAGTAACATAAGAAAAGATGTAGATCTTTATGGAAGATCATCCATGGAGATGAACTCCATGGAGATCTTCCTAGATCCAAGGACTAGGGGAGTTGGGATCAACAATTAATTAAGTAACAAGTGAACGAAACAAGTAGATAGAGTTGATCAAGAAGAAATGATGCAAAATGACAAGATAACAAGGTTAATGAGGAGGATGATTAAACAAAGTTAAGTTTAGGGCAAAAGAAGGAGGGTTTTACCAATGGTGACACCCTATCTTCTTTGGTTAGAGTTTGACTTGAGGAGTATCAAGATTTAGTGTTTGGATTTGTGTTTGAGGTTTGTGTTTGGATGAATGTTTGAAGGCTGTTTTCTGGGGATATTTCGGCAATGTAACAGTAAGTCCGTTGTTGATGTCTAAACTGAGAGAAAAGGGCCCAATTTATAGGCTGTCTGAGATTGCATTAATGTCCGCGCGGATTGGACTGAGGTCCTCATTTTCATCCGCGCGGATGGGAACGTAGGCGTGACTGCTTTTTGCAGAAAAGCTGTTTTGGCATTTTGTCTTTGGTCAATATTCCCTTTTTTATTGGAAATGACAAATATCCATGAGATTTTGCCTATTTTTATTCCTAAAATGCCCTTCCTCATTTAAATTGTCAAAAAAATGTCCAAAATGCCCCTAGGTGATTGTAAATCATTAATTTGGGCTGACGAAACATTGGCGGTTCAGATTGGGACACTTACAGCTGCATATTTGGATTTTGGAGGTCTCCAAAGTGAATCCAGTTAATGCCATGTAGTCATCATGCTTGATTTCTAACACTGAAATGCCGTTGGTGCTGGTCCCCTCGGTGGTGACGCTGTCGCCGTAGACTGTTGTTAGCTCGTTGCCTTGCATGAACTTGATACATTGGTGAAGGGTAGATGCCACGCCATTCATTTGATGCAGCCAGGGTCGCCCCAGGGTGGCTGTGAAAGTGATAGGAATGTCTAATACCTGGAATTCGGTGGGGATCATCCGCTTGCCGAACCAGTTGTTTAGAGTAGCAACCCCAAGAACTGTGCGGGAAGTGGAGTCATAGGCCTTGACAGTGTGGACTGAAGGCTTCAGATCTGTTGGCTTGATGTCAAGCAGGTCCATCATCTTGGCGGGCAAGACATTCATTCCGAAACCTCCGTCTACCAACACACGGGGAAGGCGACGCTTGTCCAGCTAGACTGTGATGTAGAGTGGCTCATTGTGATCAGCCCCAAATTTGGCAGGTCCAAATCTGTGAAGGTGATGATGTTGCCGTAGTGGATGTTGTCGATCATCTGAATTGCTTCATCTGGGGTTGCGTCCACGGGAACTATGGTACGGGCCAAACTGTCCTCTAGCTTGAGATTGTGAGGATATGAAGATGTGAGCAGGGACCAAAGGGAAATGTTCGCCTGGGTCTGCTTGAGTTGAGTGAGGATCGGGTCCTCATTCATGGAACTTGTGTCTTCGGGCAGGCCGGGTTGTGGTTCTGGCTCCATTGGCTTTTTAGTGGCCTTGGGTAGTAATACATGGATTTGACCCGATCGGGTCAAGACGCTGACATCAGGCTTGGTCCCTTCCGAACAGGTTGCTCTGAGCTGAGCCATAGTCAGAGGAGGATTCCTCGAAGCATAGGGCCATACGTATTCTCTCAATTCGTTGACTGTAGATGTATTCCCGGGGGCTTCGACAGCTTTCCGAATTCTGTCCCAGGATACTAGCTTGGGTGCCTCCGTGGGGAGGGAGTTTATGGTTTGCCGCAGCTGTTCGAACGTCAGGGCGCAGCAGTGGTTTCCAGAACTGAACTGTGCGTTGCTGACCCTCCGGTGGAGGTTAGAGAGTTCCTGATTCATGCGAACAGTCTCTTTGATCTCTTCACGGTATACCACACTTCTTTCCTTCTTGCTGAGCATGCTCAAGGTATTCTGGAGTTGGGTTAGGCGATAGTCATGGTTTGCTAATTTTCCTCCACTTTTAGCCAGTAGAGCCTACGTCGAGAGTTAGCGCATGTGTTTCTTACCACGTGAGAATAGCCAGTGCTTCCTTGAACTGTATGAGGCATTCTAGATAAACTTCCATCGGGGAGAGCTTTTTCTTTTGCTTTATCTGAGTGGTGGGTATGTTGGAAGGTGAGTACATGACTTCCCGAACATCTGCCCATGTAACTGGCTGCTGTCCCAGTTGATCGTTTATGTAAACGAATGCCGCAATCTGTGGAATCTCCCTGAGCAGTTATTGGAGATGTATTTCCATCTTTCTTTTCTTTTTGAATAGACCTTCTACCTTCAGTTGGCCTTTTAGTTTGAGAGCGGAAATGATCCATCCCCATCCTCCCAGGACCCTTGGGATTTCGGTTTTGTTGACTCCATGCTCATCTTGGAATTGAATGGTTTCATCGTCTTCGTCGTCGCTTTCACAAAGAACTTGCCTTTCTCGGGGAGATAAGCGCTTATACTCTTCATGCTGTTTGGCTAGGTATTCCTTGTGCTATGCCAGTCCATCTCCTAGGTCGTCGGGACCGTTGACCGCCCTCCCTTGCTAGAGGGGGTTGGATGAGAAATTGTAACGACCCGAATCTCGGTCCCCTATTTGTGGGTCCCAACCTTGAGTCCGTTACTCTTACCAATACAATACATAATTAATTCAGCGTGAATATATCCAAAATTATTCTTTGATCATTATTGCAACCCAAACGGTCTAGGGTTCAATCTAAACTGACATACTTACAATTTAAATCTCAAAAGTCTTACATCATTACTCAATGTCTAGAAAACATAAAATTTAAAAGATGAATATTCTCAAATCATCCTCCTTCTAACGCTTACCTGAAAGAACAGAGAATACGAAAGGGTGAGCGAACAATGCCCAGTAAGATCATATACGGACCCCTCCGGATACTAAGAAGAGGTGACCACAAAAATAAACAATCTTTTCCAACGAGGCAATAGCAATGAGAATGATGATATCCAATATTTATTCTAACAGAATCAAAACGGAACAATTAACAATACGATTCAATCATTATCAAACGAATATTTAACAGAGTCATGATCACATAAGCGGTCAATCGACCTTATTAAACTAAAAGCCCACAAGGAGCACAAATACAAAACAGTGATTCCGGAACACCCCACTGCTAATCCTCAGCAGTGAACAAAAATGCCAAAAAGGCCAATTTACAATTATACCCCATTAACATGGGTTGTTTAGCTTAGTGATCATGTGGAAAATTTCCAATTCATATTGAGATATGCAAATACTTCATGTAAAAATAATATTAACATGAAGTCACAAAAATTGGAGATATTGAAATAATTGACTTTTAGCAAAAGACGCAGTTCGACGGAGTCAAAGCAAGTATCAACCCAAGGTTGACTTTTAATATTTTCAATGACTGACATTTTCAATAAAATTCATGGAAACCTACGAATTGAAATGAGACATCAATTACCTAATTAGAGGTATAATCCCATACCTTGAATGGATGTTTTTGCTAAGGTTTTTGAAGGACAACAAAGCCCTCAAATCTGCCTTCCAAAATCTATCAAAAAATATAATACATAGTGTAAGATGTTAAGTGAAAACTCCATTAACTTTTTCTTTCAATTTGGACCTCTTCCCAAAAACCCAAGAAACTCATTTCATTTCTTACTCTTACTCCCACCCGTACACACACTACACGTACACACACATTCACTTTTCTTTTTATTCTTTTCATTTCCCTTGTCCTTTCCTTACCATTTTCTTAGTTAATTTTTGCCAAAGAATAGTAACTTACTCCAAAGAATAGTACTTACTCAATTTCTCAAACACAAATACAAATATTAATAGTACAACTTACCTCTTCCTTCTTTCTCTTCTCTGCACAATTCTCTGCACACGCCAACCAAGACCCACGCCACTTATCCTTTTTCAATCTTTTGTTATTTGTGAACCAAAACTCACTTGATATATATATACTCCCTCTAATCAAAACGGCTGACCTTTGCTATTCCATTTAATTACACCAATTAAAGGTTTGCTATCCCATTTAATTTACACTAATTAAAGGCTGGCCCATGATATTCTTCAATTCAATTGTGTAACCTCCAAATAATGTCATAAAAAAAAACCCTAGATTACCTCGTTTTATTACAATTTGACTGTTCTAAATTTAAATATTATTTTTATTTATTTATTTATTTATTTTATTATTTATTTATTTATTTATTTTATGGATATTACATACTTACCCACTTAAAGAAAGTTTGGTCCCCAAACTTAACGTACCTTGTCAAACAAAGAGGTGTGGATACTTCTCGCGTATCTCACTTTCCAGTTCCCATGTCGCTTCCCTTTCGGAATGGTTACTCCATTGAACTTTAACGTAGGGAATGACATGTCGCCGCAAATTTTGATCCTTTTTATCTACAATCTTGATAGGTTGCTCTTCATAACTGAGATATTCTCGAATCTGTAACGGCTCGTACTCGATTACGTGGTTCCGGTATGGTACATACTTCCTTAACATAGATATATGAAACACATTATGAACTCCAGCTAAAATCGGAGGCAACGCAAGCTTATATGCCACCTATCCAACCCGTTCCAAAATTTCAAAAGGTCCAATGAATCGGGGACTAAGTTTTCCCCGAATACCGAATCGCATGATACCCTTGGTCGGAGATATTTTCAAGAATACATGATCTCCTACCTCGAATCCCAATTCGCGACGTCGTTTATCGGCATATGACTTTTGTCGGCTTTGAGCTGTTAGCAACCTCTTTCTAATATACTGGATCTTTTCTATAGTGACCTGAACTAACTCGGGTCCCAACAACTTTCTTTCTCCCACCTCATCCCAACATGTAGGAGAACGACATTTTCGTCCATATAGAGATTCGTACGGTGCCATTTCAATGCTCGCATGAAAACTGTTGTTGTACGTGAATTCTACCAATGGCAAATGATCATCCCAATTCCCTTTCCAATCCAATGTGCAAGCTCTTAACATATCCTCCAATGTTTGAATGGTCCTTTCTGATTGACCATCCGTTTGTGGGTGGAAGGCCGTACTCATGCATAAGCTGGTTCCCATGGCTCGTTGCAGGCTTTTCCAAAATTTTGACATAAACCTCGTGTCTCGATCTGACACAATTGATACTGGGACTCCATGCAGTCTTACAATCTCTTTTATATAAAGCTTCGCCAATACTTCAATAGAGTCGGTTACTCGAATAGCAAGGAAATAGGCGAACTTGGTCAACCTATCTACAATGACCCAAATGGCATTGTACCCCTTAACTGTTCTTGGCAATCCAGTGACAAAATCCATTGTAATCTGTTCCCACTTCCACTCGGGTACAGGTAAAGACTGCAATAATCCGCCAGGTCTTTGGTGTTCAATTTTAACTTGTTGACAAACTAAACACCGAGAAACAAATTCCGCTATTTCTCTCTTCATATTGTTCCACCAAAATGTATCTCGCATGTTCCGGTACATCTTCGTACTTCCAGGGTGAACCACAAACTTTGAACAATGAGCCTCCTCCAAGACTTCTTGTCTAAGCTTAACATCTGACGGCACACATATCCTTGAGCCATAGCGGAGAATGCCTTCCTTATCCATACGGAACCCCGACTCATCCTCTTCACTCAAATTCTTCATTATTTCCATCAACTCTTCATCGCCAACTTGTGCCTCCTTAATCCTCTCCATCACACTCGGAACAACGCTCAATTGTGCCAAGTACCCCTTATCCCCTTGAACATTGACTTCTATAGAAAAGGGTTCAAAGTCATTCAAACCATAACTTCCAGCTTCTAAAAGAGATGCCAAACTCCCTTTATGCTTACGACTCAAAGCATCTGCGACAACATTGGCTTTTCCTGGATGATACAAAATTGTGCAATCATAGTCTTTTAGTAACTCTAGCCACCTCCTTTGCCTCATATTCAACTCCTTCTGAGTAAAAATATATTTAAGGCTTTTATGGTCGGTGTAGATTTCACACGCCACACCATACAAATAATGCCTCCATATCTTCAGAGCAAAAATTACTGCTGCCAACTCCAAATCATGCGTTGGGTAGTTTTTCTCATAATTCTTCAGTTGTCTTGATGCATACGCAATAAATTTCCCATCTTGAATTAGAACACATCCAAGGCCATTGAGTGACGCATCACTATAGACAACAAACTTCCCATCCGCTGTCGGTAACGCTAAGATTGGTGCAGATACTAACCGCCTCTTTAACTCTTGGAAACTTGCTTCGCATTCCTCTGTCCATATAAATTTAGCCTTTTTCTGCATCAACCTTGTTAATGGCATTGCAATCTTAGAGAAGCCTTCTACAAACCGTCGGTAGTAGCCCGCGAGGCCCAAGAAACTTCTAATCTCCGTAACGGTAGATGGCCTATCCCATTCCATTACTGCTTCAACTTTGGTAGGGTCCACCGCAACTCCTTCTTTAGATACCACATGACCCAGGAAAGCAACCTTCTCTAACCAGAACTCACACTTCTTAAACTTTGCGTAGAGTTTCTTATCTCGTAAGATTTGAAGTACCAGCTTTCAAATGTTCCTCATGATCCTCCTTTGTCTTAGAGTAAACCAAAATGTCATCAATAAACACAATCACACACCTGTCCGTATACTCTTTAAATACCCTATTCATCAAATCCATGAAGACAAGGAGCGTTGGTCACCCAAATGGCATCACCAAGAACTCGTAATGACCATACCTTGTCCTAAATGCCGTTTTGGCAATATCTTCATTCCCGACCTTCAATTGATGATATCCGAACGAAGGTCTATCTTGGAAAAGTGACATGCTCCTTGGTAAATGGTCAAACAAGTCATCAATCCTAGGTAACAGATACTTGTTCCTGATCGTGACTCGATTCAGTTCGCGGTAGTCAATACACAACCGCATCGACCCATCCTTCTTTTTCACAAATAATACCGGAGCACCCCACGGGGATACACTGGGTCTAATGAAACCTTTATCCAATAGTTCTTGTAACTGATCCTTAAGCTCCTTAAGTTCTGCAGGCGCCATCCGATATGGTGCCTTAGAAATAGGACCAGTACCCGGTACTAGGTCTATAAAGAACTCCACTTCTCTCTCAGGTGGAACGCCAGGCAAGTCTTCAGGAAACACATCCTTAAACTCTTTGACTATTGGAAGTTATTCAAGGTCAACTCCCTTTTTACGATTATCAACTATGCTAGCAATATACCCTTGACAACCTTTCCCTATCAATTTCCTGGCCTTCAAAGCCGAAATGATCCTTAGTACCCTTACCGGCTTAGAACCTTTAAAACTAAATTTTGATTCCCCTGGAATACAAAAAGTGACTTCCTTCTTAAAGCAATCTATCTTAGCATGATAAGATGCCAACCAATCCATTCCCAAGATTACATCAAAATCTTGGATATCCATCCCAATGAGGTCTGCACTCAAGTCCCTTCCTCCTAAGTGCACTGGACAATCCTTAAAAATGGAAGTTACCGCTACCGATTTCTTAACGGGAGTATCGATAACCAATTCAAATTCTAACTTTTGTGGAAATAATTTCATACAACGAGCAAAGCATGAGGATATCACAGAATGTGTAGCACCAGAATCAAGTAAAGTATATGCATTGTGAGGGCAAATTTGGATGGTACCTGCCACCACCTCATTCGTAGCTTCAACGTCCCTTGCCGTCATTGCAAAAATTCTTCCTTGCTGCTTTCCCTTATCTTTATCATCCTTATCCTTATTATAAGCCCCTTTAAGAGGTTCGGGACAACTTTTGACCTGATGACCAATCTTTCCACAATTGAAACAAGCACCTGTTGTACGGTAACATGTCTTCGTCTCATGTTTACCTCCACAAGTTCGACAACTCACAGGGTTCCCTTGAGTCTGACTTTTGTTCGCCTGAAACCCCCCTTGACGGCGATTGCTATCAGTTACTAACCTTTTATTATTGTTATTGCCAGGGTGACTCGGTTGACCTCGAGTCCCCGTTGAAACATTCTCCACTCCCCTTTTCTTCTCAGACTTCTTCTTTTGAAACTCCATGGATTCTTGTTCTACCAAGCGTGCTCGATCTAACACTTCAGCATATGTGGGCAGCTTAAGTGCAGTCAGGCGATAACTAATCTTTGAATTTAAACCTCTCTCAAATTTCCGGGCCTTCTGGCTCACATTTTCAAAGAAAGCCGGCGCATAGCGCATTAGCTCCACAAATTTAGCATCGTATTGATCTACGGTCATTTCTCCTTACACCAGATCCAAGAATTCAACCATCTTTCTTTCTCTAACACTTGGGGGAAAGTACTTATTGTTGAAAGCCTGTACAAACATGTCCCACGTATACTCTGCCATTCCATCATGTTCGGCTCGACGCTTTTCCGCTTTCCACCACTGGTTCGCTTCCCCTTCCAGGACAAAGGTGGCAAAAGTCACCTTTTGTGCATCCGTGCACGTCATGGTTTCAAATATCTTCTCCATACTTTCCATCCAATGTTTAGGTTTTATTGCCCCAGCTGGGCCCGAGAATGCCTTTGGATTCCGCTTTTGAAAGCTTTCCAATGGGTCCTTTGTATTTTGTTGGGTCGGAGCCGTTGTTCCTTGAGTTTGGGCTTGAGCCACTTATCCCACCCCTGCCACAATTGCTTGGGTCAGGTTAGCCAATAGCGTGGCTAGTGTAGGATCGACTTGATTATTTCCTTCATTTGTGTTTTGATTATTTCCATCATTTGTGTTCTGTTCTTCGCCACCTTGGTTGGACCGGGTTCGCCTACCGCCACGTCCTCTCCCAGACATGCTGCTCTGAGAAAATATGCGACTATATTAGAGACAATCCTAAATTTGCGTCAACTGAACCCAATTCAGACTACAATTTTTATAGAAGTGAAATAGTAGAAACATAATTATCCTTCATTATAATCATCCAACTAATACAAGTTTTCCTACTACAAGTCCCGATAAAAAAAAATAAAAAGAACTAATTAAAGTTATTGAAATTATCCATGAATGCTATGCTCAATCACTGTCGTTGTCGCTGCCCCAGTACTCATCCTCCATGCTTTCCCATGATTCCTCATCTGAATCAATATTCACAACATCGAGCGGTGCATAGTCAGCTAGTTCCATTTCCTCTTCCTCCTCCTCCTCTTCTAGGTCTTCCACTTCCTCTTCCTCACTTACTTCTTCTTCTTGTTCTCCTTCCTCTTCCTCTCCCTCTTCTTCCGACTCATCATCGACATCTATAGGCTGATATTTCGACCCCTCTTCGGTAATTTCCTCAATTTGCTTCTCAAGCATCACCACTTGCTCCACCAGTTCATTTCTTTGGGTCCTTAAGAGGTCACGCTCCTGGCATACTAGAGCATATAACTCAATAGAGACAAAAGGAAATTCTGGAACATCCATTCCAGGCTCCAAATTCATTAGAGGCTCAAGACTGTATTCAATTTCAGGAAATATCGGTTCTCCCAGAAGAGGTCCGACAATATAGGATCGGGAACAACAGGTTCAGGAGGTACGGGATCTGAATCAACTTCTGGGTCGGGTACCAAAGGTTCGTGATTAACTTCCTCTACTCAGGGATCACTGGTTCCGGGTCAACAACGGGTTCAGCAATATGCTCGGGGTTATTTACTATAATTTCACCATCAGATTCGGACCCCGAATCATTAGTAGCAATACTACGATGAGCACTACGATGAGCACTGGACTTCCTAGCTGTTTTGATTAATCGCGCCATACCTGCAAACACCAATTTCTATAAGTCCACAATAATTATTTTCTACCGTTTTAGTGTCTCACCTAAGTTCTAAGACCTCAAGACCTAAAACCAAAGCTCTGATACCATTCTGTAACGACCCGAATCTCGGTCCCCTATTTGTGGGTCCCAACCTTGAGTCCGTTACTCTTACCAGTACAATACATAATTAATTCAGCGTGAATATATCCAAAATTATTCTTTGATCATTATTGCAACCCAAACGGTCTAGGGTTCAATCTAAACTGACATACTTACAATTTAAATCTCAAAAGTCTTACATCATTACTCAATGTCTAGAAACATAAAATTTAAAAGATGAATATTTTCAAATCATCCTCCTTCTAACGCTTACCTGAAAGAACAGAGAATACGAAAGGGTGAGCGAACAATGCCCAGTAAGATCATATACGGACCCCTCCGAATACTAAGAAGAGGTGACCACAAAAATAAACAATCTTTTCCAACGAGGCAATAGCAATGAGAATGATGATATCCAATATTTATTCTAACAGAATCAAAACGGAACAATTAACAATATGATTCAATCATTATCAAACGAATATTTTAACAGAGTCATGATCACATAAGCGGTCAATCGACCTTATTAAACCAAAAGCCCACAAGGAGCACAAATACAAAACAGTGATTCCGGAACACCCCAATGCTAATCCTCGCAAAGGTTGAACAAAAATGCCAAAAAGGCCAATTTACAATTATACCCCATTAACATGGGTTGTTTAGCTTAGTGATCATGTGGAAAATTTCCAATTCATATTGAGATATGCAAATACTTCATGTACAAATAATATTAACATGAAGTCACAAAAATTGGAGATATTGAAATAATTGACTTTTAGCAAAATACGCAGTTCGACGGAGTCAAAGCAAGTATCAACCCAAGGTTGACTTTTAATATTTTCAAGGACGGACATTTTCAATAAAATTCATGGAAACCTACGAATTGAAATGAGACATCAATTACCTAATTCGAGGTGTAATCCCTTACCTTGAATGGATGTTTTTGCTAAGGTTTTCGAAGGACAACAAAGCCCTCAAATCTGCCTTCCAAAATCTATCAAAAAATATAATGCATAGTGTAAGATGTTAAGTGAAAACTCCATTAACTTTTTCTTTCAATTCGGACCTCTTCCCAAAAACCCAAGAAACTCATTTCAATTCTTACTCTTACTCCCACCCGTACACACACATTCACTTTTCTTTTTATTCTTTTCATTTCCCTTGTCCTTTCCTTACCATTTTCTTAGTTAATTTTTGCCAAAGAATAGTAACTTACTCCAAAGAATAGTACTTACTCAATTTCTCAAACACAAATACAAATATTAATAGTACAACTTACCTCTTCCTTCTTTCTCTTCTCTGCACAATTCTCTGCACACGCCAACCAAGACCCACGCCACTTATCCTTTTTCAATCTTTTGTTATTTGTGAACCAAAACTCACTTGATATATATACTCCCTCTAATCAAAATGGCTGACCTTTGCTATTCCATTTAATTACACCAATTAAAGGTTTGCTATCCCATTTAATTTACACTAATTAAAGGCTGGCCCATGATATTCTTCAATTCAATTGTGTAACCTCCAAATAATGTCATAAAAAAAAATCCTAGATTACCTCGTTTTATTACAATTTGACTGTTCTAAATTTAAATATTATTTTTATTTATTTATTTATTTTATTATTTATTTATTTATTTATTTTATGGATATTACAGAAGTGATGGTAGTCCAGGAAGTTGCCGTGGGCAAAACCTTTGAGGTCGAACTGGTCTAGAGTGGCCTCTAGCTTTCTGTCTGAAGCTGCTTGTGATGCTTTAAGGGCTTGGTCCCTGTGGTCTTCTGAGCTTGGTTCTCGTCCCAGAGACGATTTTCTTGAGCAGCTAGTTCCATGAGGGCTTTCCTTGCGAGAGCTAAACAGTCTTCGTAGGTGCGCGCCGTCTGACTGGTGTCTAGAACTGTAATCACATCCAAGTCCTCGAATGGCGGAAACACTTGGATTATATTGATAAAGGAAGTCGGGCTGGGACATTCCATGCGGTATTCCTTGATCTCGATTACCAAGAAGTTTGCCCATATTTGTTTGATTAAACCCACGGGGGTATTGAATTCTGCAATGTTGATAGTCTCGTGATCTCACTGGATAGCCAAGTCTATCAGAGCTAGCAGTTTGCTGGCGGGATGCCTGAATCCGTGGCCGTGATGGCTAGGAGCAGGGTCGAACTTGAGCATGTTGATGCTGAGGTGATCATTCCTTTCTTCGGAAGCTTGATCTGTCTTGCGGGGAAGACTCTTGCAGATGTTTTTAGGGTAGCTACTGGAAGCGTTCCCGAGGTTGATCCGATTCGTAGCAGGGTGAGGAGCTTTGTCTCCTTTGCTGGTGCCCTTGGCCTTGGCGGCGCTCTTGGCTGTAAGCTTGACTGACGGCACGGGTCGGTTGCCACTAGGGCTGGTAGTCGGAAGTGATGGTGAGCTTTGAACTCGATTGGACAGGGCCTCGTTTACCATGAGCAAGCAGTCGTTGAGGGTAACTTTGGCATTGCCGAATCTGATAATAAGGACCGGATCCTTGGCATCATCGGGATATATGGAAAAGATAATGTTGACGAAGTCTTCGTTGGTTACTTGATCAGAGGGGTTCTTTGTCGTGTTAACCAGTTGTTTCCATTCGCCGGATAACTGCCTGTACAGGATGTTGAGCCTGACAATTTCCATGGTATTGGAACCCTCGTCGTAAGTGACCTCATCGGAACTGGTGCCGTCCTCGAAACTGAGCATATATATGTAGGGATCTTCTTGCGGATCTGCCGCGTCTTCGACTCCGGAGAGTCGTGATTCGTTGTCGTCTAACGACTTAACCCAGACATAAGGACGTCTTACATCCTGCTGCGATGTTAGAGTTACTAGAAAAACATCTTGCCCTTCGCTTGAGAAGAGGGGCTCGGTGGGCAATTCCTCGTGGAGGACATCACTCCCATACAATCATCACAAGTGTGACGATGCTTGTTGACCTTCATCACGAAGATTTCTTCTCCTGGCGGGGCCAGAGAGGTGGATTGAAGGATGCTGACAAATCTTCGACCGGAGACTGGGGGTTTGCGTGCCCGCATCATTGCGATGCTTATGGTTTCTTTCCAATATGCGTCTAAGTTTCGTAAACGGCAGTTGAACTTGATGAATCTGACTGCTTCAGGATCTGTCTGCTCGAGGACGTTGACATAGTTAGCATCTTCGGACTCTGAGGGATTCTGATGAGATTTGCCCCGATAGTCCCTTGGTCGGCTTGAAGGAGGTAGCCCCGGTGCCTGGCTGCGGGCACGCTTGGCTGTTGTCTCGGCTTTGTTCCCTATGAGGAAACTGTCCCCTCTGATGACTTCAAGATCTCCTTACCGGTTGATGAACTTGACGCATTGATGGAGAGTGGAAGCTATGGCTTTTATGTGGTGTAGCCATGGGCATCCCAACATAGCTGTGAATTCGGACGGAATGTCCATCACGTGGAATTTTGCTGGCACCATTTGGGTTTCGAACCAGAGTTCTAGAGTCACCGTCCCTAGGATGGGACGAGACGTACTGTCGTAGGCTTTGATTTTTCGGGCAGATGGGACCATGTGGCCTTCGTCGATGCGTAGGGCTCGCATCATGCTGAGAGGGAGGATGTTGACTGCTGATCCATTGTCTACCAATACCCCGGGGAGAGAGATGGTGTTGAGCCGAAGAGTGATGTACAAAGCTTCATTGTGCCCTGAGGCGTCTTTCGACAGATCTTCATCACAGAAGGTGAGCATACTGCCATACAGTTGGGAATCGTAGATCTGGTCTCTTTCTGGAGAAGGAGAGTCATCAAGCCATTCGTTTCCTATCTTCCTCTTGCGAGGTAAAGCTTTTGGTGGTGCCTCGGGATTGTATCGAGGTAGCTTGTGGCGGCGGCCGCCCTTGGTTAGCACGTTGATTGAGTGCGAGTGCCAAGTCGACTTTGACTTTCCTTTGCAGGCCCGTGCTTTGAAGTTTGGCAAATTGAACCTTGGCTGATCCCGCGGGGGATTAGGCTTCTGGCTGGCAAAAAGGTTGTCAAGATTTGAGGTATTATGGTGTCCTGAGGCCCAAACTTTGGCGTTGGCAGGATTTTTCAGCTTTCCCACCCCTGTTTACTCTAAAGCTACGTGGCCTGGAGGAAGGGAGGACTGGCTGGAGTAGAGTACGTAGTAATCAAACTTCCCGGATGGCTCTCCGAGTGTACCCACACTGGTGTCTCCAGCTTCATATCTTTCACTCAGTTTCTGTTGAGAAGACTTCCTCTTCTGCTTTATGGGAGAATCACCGCTGATCATGTCTTGGAACTAGTACTCAAGGCATTCGGAACAATCACAAACATCGTAACTGATGTGAACGTTTGATGAAGACCTGGCTAGAAGAGGCAGAGAAACTGGCTCGGCGGCAATCTACTTTGGCACCCACTCGATGGAGTTCACACTGTTGTTGTTCGGAAAAGGATTTCCAACTGTATTAGGTCCACGGGGATGCTTCATTTTTCCTTCCTCTATCAAATTCGGGATTTTGTACCGCAACCCCATGCAATTGTCGGTGGTATGGCCATGATACTGGTGGAAGGCGCAGTACTTGCTTTTATCAGCGTTGACTACGGAATTCTTGGGTTTGTAGTTTGCAACGGGCTTGAGGAGGCCTTCCTTGATCAACCTTTCCAGCATCTTACTCAGCGGTATGTCCAACTTGTCGAAGTGTACGGCAGGCTGCTTCGGGGTGGAATTGTTGCTTTGTGGGACTGGGTTTCTGTTGCCCGACTGCTGTCCCTGATGAATGTAGTTGACAGACGTATCTTTCCCTTTGCCGGGGGCTGGTGTGGGATTGAATGCAGCTGCTGATCGGTGTTTGTATGGCGGTGCTGTGGCCAGTTTTTCCTTGAGATCCTTCTCAAATTGTGAGCTGGCATTGACCATGGCCCAGAGATATGGGAAGAAGTGATGGCTGATGAGGGTTCTGATGGACGGCCTCAAGAAGGACTTGAAGATCCGCATATGTTCATCCTTGGAGAGTGGCTCCATAATCTCGTAGAGTTTCCAACTCCACCTCTTGTAGAATTCTCCGACGCTTTCATCTGTTTTCTGTTTGGTGGTGATTAAGTCCTCACGACTTGTTTCCCACTCTAGGTTGGATCTGTACCACTCTAGGAAGATGTTTCTGATCTGATACTAGGTATGGAGATCCGTATGCTTGACCCTTAGGAACCATCGTAACACTGAACTCTTGAGCGTATGCTGGAAGTGATCGGCCATTTGCTAAAGGGTTGCTCCTTTTGCTCTCATGCCGAGAAAGTAGGTGTCAACATGCGTATGTGGACATTCGGTTTCGTCGAATCGGTCCATCTCCGACATTCTGAACTTGGCAGGGAGAGGCGTGACCATTCCCAGATCTGCGGATCTGAGTGTTTCATGCTTTGAGCTGCTCATGCTGGCTTTCAGGTCTTTCATCTGTTCAAACATTCAGGCTAAGGTTAGGTCCAGTGGTGGACTTTGAGGCTCAGCGCCGGGTGCTACCATAGGAGTGGCAGTGATTGGAGGTGGTAGGCTCGATATATGTGGATATATGGGGGCCTTTTCTGGACTGTATCGGGGTTTGTCCCCGGTGTTTTGGGATTCGTGTATAGGCAATGGGATGAATGCGGGAGGATATTGGAGGATATTGGCATCTATTTGAGATGGTCCAGCGGTGTGCTGGTTGTACTAAGTGATGGGAGTTGTACTGGCTTGGCCGTATATGATAGGGTTGCCCTGAGAGGTGGCAACATGAAGCCGAGGTCGGCTGTTTCCTTGGTTCGAAGGCATCCCGTAATTTGGCGGGGGAGGAACCTGGTTGAAGGTTTGGGGAGCTGGTTTCGGGGAATCGTCGTCCTCGATTAGGACGAAAGTACCATCTGGCTGGGGGATAGCTGCTATACCTCGCTCATTCAGAAGCTGTACCATGAAACTCTGCTGATCTTCTTTCTGCCTCTTGTGAACCTCACAAGCCCGGATGGCTTCTTCCAATGTCATATCTCGCATCGGTGGCGGGGTCCGTCCCCGTCACGATTTCTCGGTGAGCTTGCCATGTTGGATAGTCCGTCGAAGGAACCGAGGGAACCGAAGAACCGTCTCGACGTTGCCGTAATCGTGATTCTGGCGAGGCACCGACCTGCACTCGAACCACTTTCTGCTCGCTACAGGGAACGAAAGGCAGGGTTTAGGCTTCGGAAAGGGTGTTTGGCTCAGGGTTTTGGGCTAGTGCAATGTGCAGTTTTCGATTAATGTTTACTTAAAATGCATTTTCTCAGAGTCCTAATCGGTTGGAAAAGATCGTGTCTTCTTTTTCGCAACTAATCCTAAGGCTCTAATCAGTGGATCTCGTCACTACGTTTATAAGCCCCTCGTTTTGCACCTGTAAATCGTCTTCCCGGGACGGACAATCCCGAGCGAGGGTCCTATAAGGCAAGCGAGTTCCACAGACAAAGGAAAAAGTGAACTTAAGGCTAGCTGGTCAAGCAAACTTCCAACGTATGTGACACGCGGGCCACGGTCGAAGTCAACATCCTTAAGTTAAGGCAGGGATCGTGCCAAAATTTTAGCATGACCTCTCCTTATTCGCTTGCGCGAGGGGCCTTAGCTTTCGGCGTT
Organism: Adenophora triphylla var. japonica; assembly: GCA_022495995.1. Classification (NCBI taxonomy): domain Eukaryota; kingdom Viridiplantae; phylum Streptophyta; class Magnoliopsida; order Asterales; family Campanulaceae; genus Adenophora; species Adenophora triphylla. Next base: position 385,976 of record JAFEMH010001121.1, on the reverse strand, counting down.
GGCCAAGTTATAGCTGGCACGGTGCGTACGTTGAGGGTTTGGTGACACGGTGTCACATTGAACCTTCGGGTATATTTTTCGGCAGAGCTCCGCGTCAAAGTGAAGGCTGAAAAATCAAGACTTCGGGTCGGGACCGACCTTCGGTCTCAATCTTTCAAGCTTGACTTGTGAGGGAACCCGGCGTAAAAAACATACACTTGGGCTTTATGACACGTACTAAGCCAAAAACCAACCGGGGTCTTGGACGAAGTGTGACACAAAGAGTGCATGTCTTACACGGGCTAGGATGGGCTGTTTGGGACGACCCCATGCGCACTCGAAAGGTGTCTGGCAGACCAACCGAGCTGCAACTGAACGGTCATCTCGGGTTACGGGTCATAGTATGCAGTGTACCGAGGCAGCAAGTGCACGTAGCGTGTGGTGTACCGAGGCAGCAAGTGCAAGTAGTGTGCGGTCACTAAATTCTTTTTTTTTCTGAGTAAAACAGAGAATTTCAAGATGTGTTTTAAAGGATTAATGTGCAGTTCAAAATGTAGCATGAAAATCAAGTATGAACGGGAATGCACGAACATGTTATGATTTTGAGATGAAAAGAATGTAACATCTTTGGAAAAAAAAACGTTCGAGGTTTAGAACAACACATGCACACAAAAATGAGGAAGGGTAAACGAAAGTTTGACCTACGGAAAGCTTTTTGAAAACAACGGCAGTTTTGAAAAAGTATCCAAGTCCCCAGCGGAGTCGCCAACTGAAATTACCCGGATCGCGCGCGACGAGGCGGTTGTCTTTCGCGAAATGTTTTGGGACCTAGCTTTCGGGAAGGAGAGGAGTCGCCACGCGATTTTGTATTTTGAGCCCTAACGTTGAAAAATGGCTTAGTGAAAAAGGTGTCGTTTTTATTGGTAGCAAAATATAAAGGCCTCATTCTATACATGACAAAAAAGATTTAATTTTTTGAAATGAATCAGATAGGACGGGAGGATAATCAAGTAGCATATGTTTTATCTAAATTGGCAACTATTGACGTGGCGGATCCTGACTCTAACCCACTCATAGTCTTTGCCGAAGAACCTGCCTAGGCAAGACTACGAGTAATGCTTTTAGATGGGGATGAGAAGTGTTGGATAGATGACTACATGAAATTCATTAGAAAGAACCAACTCCTAGAGGATGAAGCGCATGCTAGACTTATCAAGAAGAAGTCAGTAAGATTCACAGTGTTAAATGGGATTTTGTATAGACGATCATTTACAAAGCCCCTGGTAAAGGTGCGTCTATCCCAAGGAAATAGAAAATCTCTCGGTAGAAGTCCACGAATGCATTTGTGGTGGTCACCCGGGGGCCAGAACCTTAGCTGACAAAATCATCACGCTAGGTTACTAGTGGCCAAACGTGAGACATGACGCCCAATCCTACGTAAGAAAGTGTGACAATCCTACGTAAGAAAGTCTGACAATCCTACGTAAGAAAGTGTGACAAGTGCAAGAGATATGCTAACATTCCTAGACTTCTAACAGAGGAACAGGCACTTATAATACTTACGTGGCCATTTGATATGTGGGGAATCGACATTATCAGACCCTTTCCCCCCTCTCGAGGTAATTGCACTTATGTGATCGTAGCAGTAGATTACTTCTACAAATGGATTGAAGCAAAGGCCTTAGCCAAAATAACAGAGGAGAACACAATCAACTTCATCCATGACTTCACCTGGTGTCGTTTCGAGGTTCCACACACTATCATCTCAGATAATTGTCTATAGTTCTCTAGGGCATTCACACCAGAACTGAACATACTAGGAGTCAGACAGATCAAGTCATCAGTGAGCAAACCTTAATGCAACGGACAAGCAGAAGCAGCTAACAAGTTTGTGCTAACAGCCTTGACTAAGAACCTAGAGGGAAGTGATGGTAAATGGTTGGACGAACTTCCTTTAGCCTTGTGGGCAGTTCGCACAACCACCCGGGGGCCCATCGGGGAAACCCCATTCGCACTAACCTTCTATTCTGATGCCATGACACCAACAGAGATGGCTATCCCTACAACAAGAAGTTCTAACTATGATGAACAAATCAACAAGGTAAATAGGCTTTTAGACTAGACCTAGTATATGAAAGAATACTAGCTGCTCAGATTAGGATGATGAACTACAAGTAGAGTACCAAAGCATATTATGACAAAAGCGTCAATAAGAGAGTATTCTAAGTCAGAGATTGGTTACTTAGAAAAATAGAATCTACTGGCAGAAAGGCAAAACAGAACAAGCTCTCCCCAAACTGGGAAGGCTCCTACATTATCACTCAAATTATCAGAGAAGGGACCTAAAGAATGAAGACTTCAGATGGGCAAGAGCTGAAACATCTATGGCATTCTAATCATATACGGAAATATTATCACTAGTTTATAGTCTGTTTTTAATATAATAGATTAGCCATTGTTAGTTTTTCCAGTTATTTTCAAGTAAAATAGAATTGCAGTTTGATGTAATCATATTCAGTTAATAGAAATTCAGTTTTCATCAAGGCAAATGACTAGCAAGGCAACTATGAAAGATGAGGAGACCCCTCCTCGGCATCAAAGGGATAATGTCCAAAAATTTATCTAATACCTATGACCGAACGACCTTTCTCGGCATATAGACGTAAAACATCAAAAAATTACCTAACAATTATTACCGAACGACCTTCCTCAGCATAAATAGGTAAAACATCAAAAAATTACCTAATACCTATGACCGAATGACCTTCCTCGACATAGACAAGTAAAACATCAAAAAATTACCTAAGACCTATGCTTAACGAACTTCCTCGGCATAGAGAGGTAAAACATCAAAAAATTGTCCAATACTTATGATCGAACGACCCTACTCGACATGAATAGATAAATATATAAAAAATTATCTAAGACATATGAACGAACGACCTTCCTCGGCATAAAGAGATAAAACCTAAAAATTTATCTAAGACCTATGGCCAAACGACCTTCCTCAGAATAGAGAGATAAAAATAAAAAAAATTGTCCAATACTTATAACCAACGACCCTGCTCGGTATGAAGAGACAAATATACAAAAAACATATCTAAGACTTATGACCGAATGACCCTCCTCAGCATGAAGAGATAAACATTGGCCATCCTCGCCATAAAGAGGTAAAATTCCCTTAATAGAGGCCGAGTAACCTTCCTCAGATTAATTAATAAACTTGCAATTTATCTAAAGTGATTAGACCGAATGAGTTTCCTCGATTTAAGAACTAGTTACAAAAGACGACGTGATCCTCCTCGACTCCTCAAAAAAGTTGGATACATAGACAAACATTCAACATACAACATTCATTAACATACAACTATTCAAGTCAAAAGCAGTTAAAACAAATGCATAAATATTAAAGACGATGAGCAGATAAAGAAAATTCATTATATTGATATAGAGTTTGAAGTACAAGTGGCCCTATTACATCAACAAAAATATATGCAAAAAGATCCTCAACCCTGATCGTCTCCTATAAATAAATCAGCTTGCTCGGAGGCAGCGTCTGAGATAATAACTTGATCAGCTTGGGCTTCCTCAGTTTGTCCCTCCTCGGCATCCTCCTCCTCATCAGAAGCTTCCTCATTTTGGATCTTTTCTATCAAGGCATTGATGTTTTGAGGATCAACTTGAGGGGGAACCCATGCTTCTCGGCCTTCCATGGCATCTTGGGCAGCAATTACCCTAAGTGTTTTTTCTAAAAGTGGCACCATGGAATGACCAGATCAGACCAAGTCATCATAAGCGTCTTGATAGACAAGACAGCAAGCAAGCCCACATCGGCTTTTAAAGTTGGGTCCATCATGGCCCTTTTGGCTAAATGGAGATAATCGTCGGAGTATATGGTGGCCGTCTTATCGACCATATCTTGTTTGAAGGTCGGGCTGAATTTGTATTGGGAGATGGCCTCAGCTACTTGAGTAGGCAAGCTAGCCTGTAACTGTTTATATAGAGCATCTGCTTCCTCGGCACATCTCCCCAGCTCAGTATGGAGCCTCTCTATCTCAGCTTGCCCGGCCTTGGCTTGGGCCTCTTTGATCGCCTACTCACCCTTCTCAGCAGTCGCCCTGGCCACCTTCTACTCATCGACCTCGGCCTTCAATGACTTCAGAAACTCCACGGATTTGGCCAGATCTGCTTTATTCTTCTCGATCTATCGATCGAGTTTCTGTTCAAGTTCATCAGCAGCTTTGCTCCTGATGTCCTCATAGGCAATCACATTTGCAAGCTACACCGACAAAGAAATTATCAGCAAAAAATTACTAGTGTTACAAAACCAATAAGGGAAAGGAAAAGTGACGAGAAGATTTACCTCGCTAAGTATAAGGCATTTCCCACTGGCCGAATGCTCCCTGCTCGGCTTGGTCTCTATAAAATGGTCGAGCAGATCCTCGTCCATAGCACGATGGACAATAGGCCGACCTAGCCTGAGCTTGGAGCCCTTCCTGGCCAGCACATCGATCCCCTTGATGGTGGGGCAAACTGCCAAATCCTTGGAAACCACCTCGGCCTCGGCGTAAGTTTTCACATGCTAGGCAATGACTTAATCGGAAGAAGAATCAGTAGCGACACTTTTCGAGGAGGGCTCCTCTTGAATGGCTTCAGTCCTTAGCCTTTTTAGGCCAGGAGTTTGATGGACGGCCTCTTGCTCCTCGGTCTCAGTCAGACCGACCTGCCTCATGGCCTCCTCAACTTCAGTGACAAATACTTGGGATCCATGTACCTCCTCGACATCGGCCTCCTACCCGTCGTTGCCCTCCTCGATGGAGGCACCAGTCCCCCTACCGGCTTTAAAGGTAGAGCACCTACATCCTTGGTTGATAAGACCGCCTGACGAGCAATGGCATCATCCCTTCTCTTATTACGGGCCGAGGACCTAGACGTCCTCCTCTTCAACTTCATTAGAGCTTGGGGGTCAAGAATTTCTTCCTCCATCGTTTTGATTTGCTTTTCTATTAAATCAACAAAAGAAGAAAAAGAACAATTAATCAAATGCATTTTATTAATAGCAAAAGGGAAATCCTAACCACAACGACTAATTTGCTAAGCTTACAATATTGAAAAAAAATACTAATAAAATAAAAATATTGATCTATCAAAGAAATCTCTTGGTACTCCTTAAGATCTAGCCTTTCATTGACTTGGTAGGCCGGCGAACATGATCACCACCGTCTTCGCGATCCTTCTTGCGCTTCAGACCCTTCGAAGCAGAACATCCCTCGAGACGAGTAAAGACGGACTCCGAAAGCCTCTTGAAGACATTGGGCCTATCTAAAGCTTGCGTCTTTCCAGGCATCTCTTTGCCTTGCCTCTCGTACCAATTCCCATCAAGAAAATCCTGGGTTGGATCGGTCCGTACATTAGCAGGATCAAACTGAGCCTCGCTCCTTCGCAAAATGCTGCTAGCTACAAAAGAATCCCCTAGCAATGGAAGCCGCAGATCATCAATCTTCTCCACACTAGGGTGGCCAGTATGAAGAAACCAATCCAAATACTTGTCAGATAAGAAGACGCTTGCATCAAAAGTCCGAAGGTTCGACCAGCGGTCCCGACTAGTTCCTTCACCCCATGCTTGAGCTAGCGCCTGCGCAAACTCTACACCAATATAAGACACATCACGAGAGGCCCCTTCAAAAAGATAAGTGTCCTGCTGCTGACCAAACTGACGGAGCACCCGCTTGGGAAAATAAAAGGAGGAATCTCGCAAACCCGGAAGAACAACCCTGTCAAAACCCTTGGTATTGGCAACATACTTGTTCAACCTCCAATAAGGTAGACACCAAAGGATATCAGCAGTTACAGTCTTCACAATCAATCCAGCCCACTCATCCATCGAGAGATCCTTGATTAGTAACTTTCGCGTGTGATATGTGAACGGGGAATATTCCAACGGGGGACCTACCAACTTGAGATGCTCCCTAAGCCAAATAGTCAACAGAAGAGGACTCCCTTGAGTCATGACACCGGTCTTATGCAGCTCATCAAGACCATGCAGTGTTTCACCCAAAATAAGCGGAATGATGTTCCTAGAACGTTTCCTAGCCCGCGGAACAATTTCCACCAAAAAATTCCATTTGTAAACATGAAAGGCGTCATCATCTGAATCTCCGCTGTATCGCTCGGGAAAAGAAGAACAATCTACCCACCTACGGTGAACCAACTCGTAGCAAGTATCAAGGGGGATCCCTAGCAACTCGTTCAAAGCCTCTAAATGATTCCTATTGTATCTAGGAACAGCAATCTCACCATTCAAGGGCATATCCAAGATGATGGCAAGTTCCTCCACAGTAGGCACCATCTCATTAAGAGAAAAATTGAAGAGATGGACAGAGGGATCCCAAAATCGAGCAGCACCCTGCAAAAGATTCCAATCCGGTTGGAGGTTCTTCAAGGTGAAAAGGATTCTGAATCCGAATTCTGCTATGAACTTATTGCGAGATCAGTTGCGAAACGACCTCACAAAATCTCTTGATGCTTGCTTGAAGGCTTCAATCACTTCAGAAGGCAAAGAAAAATCATTGACAATCATGGACGTTGGGGCGATCTCCTTGGAAGCCATGGATCACAGGGTTGAAAAAGAAGAACTTCACCCTAGAGGGTGTTTTTATAGGGAAAACTGACAAAATCCTGTTCGAAGAAGGAAAAGAATTCTGCCTGGGTAGCGTGTCTCGCGCGAGATGCCTTGTCCCGCGCGATACATCGCCACGGCAAAACAGCAACAGTTCTGCACAAATAACAATCTAGCCCTGACTTGACGAAGCAAGTCTCAAAAAACCTGCACGTAAAGTTCCTAACATACAGTGCAACACCAAATTCAAGCTCAAAATTGTGGCCTAGGTGGCCATTCCATTTCCAATCACGGAATGTCGAGAAAGTCAAAAAACTAAATAATAAGACCTAGGACTAGGAATTAAGAAAACAATGTTTTTGTGCCACCTATGTGCTAACAGGTACCAAAGAAAAAGAAAAATTGTCTGGGCCCACACGGCCACTATTTACAAGTCATCAGAGAACAAATAGGGAGAAAAGAGGATCAAGCCATCAGGTCACCCGAGCCGCCGGCACCTCCGCCTTCGCCACCACTGGGGCTACCATCCCTCCTCGACCTCTTGGCTCCACAAGTCGAAGTCACCGCGGAGGCCACCATAGAAGCCGCCAAAGATGCCTTCTGAAATAGCCTCTCAGACAGGTCCGACACCAGGGCCATCAATCCCGCCATCTTGGTCGCTCCACGGTTATAGTCAGCCGCTGACATAGTAATCTGACAACAAAAGAAAAGAAATGCTCAGATGAAGTCGGACATATACACTTATATGGACGAATACGGGAGATAATATGAACAGAAACATACCGAGGAGACATCAGGCGGAAGACGGTAACCCTCGGGAATATGATCCGGAGTCGGGATGTGGCCCAGCATCGGCATGCTCCCCATCATATACGTATAGCTCAGAGGACCGAAATCTGGCACGAAGGGCAGAGAACCAGCAGACTGTGAAGAAGTGCTAGGGGCTGACGAACCTGAGGCAGAGGCAGAGGCGGAACCACGAGCAAGCGACCGCCTAGCACCCACCAGAAGGGGACCCATCAGTCGAGGCAAGAACTCCACATAAGAGGCCCCTCGGACAACACAAGTAGTAGCTGCATAACCCTCCACAAGAGCAGCATAACCATCATCTGGAATGAAGTGGGTGGGGTACATCGCCCTCGACGGATTCGCTGGCACCCTATATGGCAGTCTACCCCGGCCATGCTATGGGAAGACTTGCTCGCCCATATATATAGTATCCCCCTCCAGAGATTCCAGCATCCTCTGCATCGCAGTGGCATCCCAAGCACGGTGGACCTCCCACTCCACCAGGGTCCATGGATAAAGGCCCAACCGCTCATACTCAAAGGCGTCCAACATGGCCCGCACCTCTACAACCGTCAGGGTCCACTCCTGATTCTCCTCCTCATCAACACTCTGATTGGGGTGGCTCCACCTCCTAATATTCGAAAACAGAGGGTTCGAACCATCCAGCTTAAACTTGTACAGTCCAAAGACGACGTAGCCCCATATCTGTACAAGAAAACAGAACAGATTCAGTATGAAATATAGTCAAAGACTACAGATAAAGGACAGAAACAGAAGCAAGAACATACCTCCCAAGCATAAGAATACCCCGACAGGGTATCCTTGGTGTGCCTACACGCCTCGTCTATGGCGTGATAACAAAAGGCCAGCCCCACTGAGCCCCAGTCATAGGTCCTCACCTCATCCAAATTCACCAACAAACCCAAAAGAGAAAGACGGGCCGTAGAAGAGTGGTTCGCAAAAATAATCTCCGAAAGAATGTACAAGAGGGCACCTCGCACCAACCGATCAGTGTCCGCATTTGGCTTCTCCGTATAAGCCTCAAGTTGACCCCGGAGAGGCGATAACTCAGCAGCAAACCCCTTAACCTTGTTAGGGGCAAAATCAATCAACTGCCTCCACACAGTTGGCCTCGCAGGCTTATAACCCGCAGTCTTCGGAAGGGGCTCACCGGTGAACTCTAGCCCCGTAATAGCAAGGAAGTCTGTCGAAGTCATAGTGACTTCCCCGAAGCGCAGATGCACGGTGTGAGTAGTATCCTACCACCTCTCCCTGATCACCTGAAGAACTTGGGGAGTCCGCCTCATCCCTTGGAGGTTATCCACGAAGGTCAAAAGCCCCATTTGAGCCATCCTAGCTCGAACCCCATTAAGGTCCTTGATCATGTCCCAGAAAGCTCGGGCCAGTTTTGGGCTCCCACGGCAATTTTTAGTCGGCCTGTACGACTGCAAAACAGAGAATGAGCAAAAGAACAATGTTAGACAACATCCCATGGCAGAAATTCAAAGAAATAGAAGAAATTTCTCATTGAGGCATTTCATTAAACACTTGGCGTGCGTGCAAGAAAAGCATACCCAAAGATGCAATTGATGACCCGAATCAACCCCTCCTACAATCCATGATATGTAAGGGACTCATACGCACACAATGCAACGACAATCATCCAACAAATTCAACAAAAACCGAAGCATGCAAGATAGAACCAATAAGTAAAAAGCAAAGAAATTGCCATTGATGAAGTTTGAATTCAAAAAGCATGGGTTCAAAGGCAATGCAATACAATAAACAAGAATTGAGAGAGAATCTCTTACCAAACCTTCCCGAACGGCGGTAGAAATATGTGCGTCCCTATCGAAAGTAAGGTCATCGCGGGGGTAATCTTTTCCAAGCAGATAACTCCCCGAAATCGGATTTTTTCTCTCTTGAGCCATTGATTGTGGAGGGAGGAAGGATTGAAAGTTGATTGGGAGGAGGAATCAACAAGAAATTCGCGAAAAATTGCATAGAAAATTGCCTTGGCTCAAGCTAGGGAGGGAATTTGAAAAGAGGTAATTTCAAATTAAACAGCAGCTGCTGTTATATATTGCCCCGACAGTAGAAGTCCCGCACGGGATATCTTATCTCGCGCGAGATATGCCTTCGGGAATTTTACGAAATTGTCCTCGACAATAAGCGTCTAGCAACATCAAAATTCAAAATTTTGACACATTTACCCTTGGAAATGATACACTAACAAGGAAACATGGAAAAATCGGCACCGCAAGTCATGGAACGAGCCGAACGTGACACCCGTACGATCGCCCGGTACGGCACCAGTCGTCCGAAAACCAATTGATTCAAAGATCAACTCATTCCACATGATTCAGAGCCCAGACAGGTGGATCGTCAAGAGAAAAGCCCAGTCCAACGCCCAGACAGGTGGATCGTCAAATCAAAAGCCCGGTCCAATGCCCAGATAGGTAGATCATTAAATCAAAGTCTGGTCCAACACCAAGACAGGTGGATCGTCATCACAAAAGCCCGGTCCAACGCCCAGACAGGTGGATCGTCATCCTCTAATGATTTTTGGAACGCGATGAAGTAGTTCTGGAATGCGATGAAGTAGTTCTCAGCCGCTATCTTGACAATGTTTGTAGTTTGATCATTTGAGGTTGAGGTGCTTCTCTCCCCCTTAATGACATATATCAATTGTGTTGGATCTTGGGGTTACAAACGCAGCGAAAGAAATTTATAAATCAATAAAACCCTAGCTATAAATCTGTCTAGCATGAAGAGATTAGAAACATATGAAATAGATTTACATACCTTGTAGCGATTATGTTTGCTCAAAATGAATCTCAAAACGAATCTGAAATTCAATCTTTGAATTGATGCCGAACCTTTGATCTTCTTCTTCCTTGTTCTAATCCTTGTGATGAATCAACGATTGCAAGTCTTCAAGATTTTGGTGATAAAGCAATCACCCTCTATCAGTAATCCACACGCGAATGAACTAAGAACAATTCTTGTAGGATTGCTAGATGATCCTCCGATTGTTGAATCAATATTCAACAATCAATGGTTGAATATGGAATTAATTTGGGTGTTTTGATCTTTGATTCTTAATCAAAATCAATGATTTTGTGTTTCTAAAACTCAAAATTCGTATATCTCTTGGCCGGGAGAAAGGTCTTATTTATACTTGGTAAGTAACCCTAACAATTAGGGAGAAGACCCCTTTTCCAAAGCCAAAACGGATTTCCAGTGCCGCTATGCACGACCTTGCAGTTTCTAAAGCACGCCCGTGCAACTTTTGCATGACCGCTCCAAAAACTAGTACACGGCCGCTCCAGCCAGCATATCTTGCACGGGCGCTCCAAATTACAGTGCACAGCAATGCAACAGTCTTAGATCCCAATTTCCAGTTTTCAGCCAATTTCAAATTCGTTCTTTTGTGTGTGATACTTTAGGAATTATATTTATGTTGGTAGTGAGTCAAAACATCGACCTCACAAGACATAAGTGGTTTCTAGCAAACCATTATATCCACCCAATTAATATAACATCGAAGCTTGATTCCTCGATAGATCAATGTCACAATCCCTTTATCACACGATGTCATATTGAACATGAGTCATGGTCCATGTCAACTCATCTTATTCAATGCTTTCTCGATTTCGAATATGTTGATAATCCAAGTGCATTTGATCTCTATCAAATCTCTTGAGTGTGGCCACACATTTCATCAACACTATTCATCAAGGGGCCCAAGAAAACATCCCTTTCAAAAGAGAGACAAATCCCATTTTGACTTATCATTCTTCCCTACAAGAATCCAATCGTGCCACATAGCCCTTATTGCTATCCTATTAAAGATAGTGTTAGACTACATCAAACACAATGTTCATCATGCGAAAGACAATGATAATCTCAGGTACAGAGGATTCAATGACACGACTATCATGAGATTTAATCATGACATATATGACTATAGACCATGTAATAATTCTCATCGGTAGGTCATGTCCAGTACTTGTTCTCGAGCAAATGCCCATAAGTGTAATGTGCATCTTATGCATATAATCATCTCCATGATTATCCATTACCAACTTAAACTAGTCATTCATAATAACTAGGGACGCAGGTTATTATAATAAACATGCAAACATATAATAAGCCAAATAAACAATCTCTATAATAAATGATAAAGACGATTACATAGCGGTTTAAGTTATAAGTCAAACATAACTAAACGCCTAGGGAATTACACCAACAAATTGAGCTTTAAGAATTGCTAATTCGTGGGTTTGAGAATCAACTCGAAGCTGGAGGGAGAGGTTGGATGTTGGGTTTTGGGGTAACATGCGCAGCGGAAGACTTAGCATAAATAACAAAACCCTAGCCATGAATCCATCTAATATGAATAGATTAGAATTATGAATATAGATTTACTAACCTTTGTTGCAATTTTGTCTTTCGTACACGTATTCGTAATCCAACTTGAATCGTAGACGAAATATTGATCTTCTCCTTGTTCTTCCTTGTGATGAATCAACAATGGTAGGTCTTCAAGCTTTAGGTGATCAAACAATTGCCCTCTATTGGTAATCCACACGCAAACGAACCAGATATATATCTTGTTGGATTGCTAGATGATCCTCTATTGTTGAAACTCTTTTCAACAATCTATGGTTGTTATGAAATTGAATCTACGGAGTTTTGATCTTTGATTCAAAATCAAAATCACCAATTAGTGTTTCTCAAACCCTAATTTTCGTCTATGGAGGCTAAGGACAAAAGGTCTATTTATACTTTTTAAATATTCCTAACTTTTAGGAAGAAAAACCCTTTTTCCAAGCCAAAAATGGACCTTCCAAACAGACGGGACTAGTCATCCCGTAGGGGGCTAGTCATCCCCTGTTTCCAGTCCCCAGATTCACTCGTACCCCTTATGGGGAATAGTTGGTGCAGTTGGGGACCAGTCATCCCGTGCCCCCAGTTTTCCATATTTGAGCCATTTTCAATCCATTCTTTGTGTGTGACCCTATAGGAATTATATTTATGTTGGTAGTGAGTTGAAACATCAATCCTCACAAGACATAAGTGGTCTCTGGCAAGCCATTATGTCCACCCAATTAAATATAACATCAAAGCTTGATTCCTTGATAGATCATTGCCACAATCCCTTTGTCTCACGATGTCATATTGAACATAAGTCATGGTCCACGTTAACTTATATTGTTCAATGCTTTCTCGATTTCGAATATGTTGATAATCCAAGTGCATTTGATTTTTATCAAATCTCTTGAGTATGACCATACATTTCATCACTACTATTCATTGAGAGGCCCAAGCAAACATTTATCTTTACGAGGGACAAATCCCATTTTGACTTATCATTCTTCCCTACAAGAATCCAATCATGCCAACATAGCCCTTGTTGCTATCCTATTAAAGATAGTGTTATCCATTACCAACTTATACTAGTTATTCACAATAACTAGGGACACATATTATTATAATAAACATGTAAAACATATAATAATCAAAATAAACATTCTCTAGATATAAATGGGAAAGATGATTACATAACGGTATTAACTATGAGTCAAAATAGTTATAAGCCTAAGGCATCACACCAACAATCTCCCACTTGCACAAGGCCCAATCTCCTATGTATCTTGTACCCATGGACCTAACATGACCATCATGCTTTGCTTGTGCGAGGGGCTTTGTAAGCGAATCCCCTATGTTATCATCGGTTGATACTTTACATATCTTAATGTCTCCTCTATCTATGAATTCTTGAATGAGGTTGAAATGCCTAAGTATGTGTTTGGATCATTGATGTGACCTTGGTTCCTTTGCTTGGGCAATGGCACCATTGTTGTCACAATAAAGCTCCACCGGATTAGTGATACTTGGAATGACTTCTAAGTTACTAATGAACTTCTTGATCCAAACTGCCTCTTTAGCTGCATCGGATGCCGCTATATATTTGGCCTCAGTTGTAGAATCGGCTATGGTACTCTGCTTGATCCTTTTCCAACAAATTACACCTCCATTAAGCATAAACACAAACCCCGATTGCAATCTAAAATCATCTTTGTCAGTTTAGAAGCTTGAATCTGTGTAACCCTTTACAACAAGATCATCTTCCATCCCTCCAAAGACCAAGAACGCATCCTTAGTCCTTCTTAAGTACTTAAGGATTGTCTTAACTACCATCCAATGATTTTCACCAGGATCAGATTGGTATCTACTCGTCATGCTTAAAGCATACGAGACATGAGGTCTAGTACAAATCATGGCATACATGATAGATCCAATTGCCAAAGAATATGTAATTTCATTCGTTCTCTTTTGCTCACCAGTTCTCTTAGGACACTGAGTCTTGTTAAGAGTAACACCATGACCTATTGGCAAGTTTTCTCTCTTAGAATTTTCCATCTTAAATCTTCTAAGAACTTTGTCAATGTAAGTACTTTGACTTAAACCAATCATCCTTTCAGATCTATCTCTATAGATCTTGATGTCAAGGATGTAGGCGGATTCACCCATATCTTTCATTGAGAAACACTTCCCTAACTAAGACTTGACATTCTAAAGTGCAGGAATGTCATTTTCAATAAGTAAGATATCATCGACATACAATATTAGAAATAGTACTACCCTCCCACTGATTTTCTTGTAAACACATGGTTCATCTTCGTTCTTGATAAAGCCAAAATCTTTGATCAATTCATCAAAATGAAGATTCCAACTCCTAGAAGCTTGCTTCAACCCATATATGGATCTTTGCAACTTGCATACTTTATTAGAATTTCTTGGATCGACAAACCCTTCAAATTGTGTCATATACACATCCTCAAGTAGCTTCCTATTTAGGAAAGCTGTTTTGACATCCATTTTCTATATCTCATAATCGTAATATGCGGCTATGGAAATTAATATTCTTATAGACTTAAGCATTGCAACTGGCGAAAAGGTTTCATCATAGTCTATATCATGAATTTGCTATATCCCTTTGCTACAAGCCTAGACTTGTAAGTATGCACCTTCCCATTCATGTCAGTCATCTTCTTGAAGACCCACTTACACCCTATAGTTTTTACACCTTCAGGTGGATCAATCAAGTTCCAAACTTGATTATCATATATTGATTATTTTTCGGATTCCATGGCTCCTAGCCATTTTTCCGAATCAGGAGTGGACATTGCCTCTTGATAGGAAGTAGGCTCGTCATTCTCAATGGTTTCCACTTCATTACTTTCCGATACGAGAAATCCATATCTCTCGGGTTCGGATCGTAACCTATCCGATCTACGAAGGACTTGTGTACCTTGAACCGGTTCCACAACTCCTTGTGAACTTGGTTCCGTCTCTACTCTTGGTTCCATGTTGTCTTTGGGTTCTTGAACATATTCAAGATCAATTTTACTCCCACTAGATCCTTTATTGAGAATCTGTTTCTTAAGAAAAGTACCATATTGAGCAGCAAATACTTTTTTCTCATTGCGGGTGTAAAAATAATATCCTTTAGTTTCTTTAGGATAACCAACGAAAATAACTTTGTAAGATTTTGGTGCTAACTTATCGGACACAAGTCTCTTCACATAAGCTTCACAACCCCAAATCTTCATGAAAGACAAATTTGGTTTTCTTCCATGCCACATCTCATGTGGGGTCTTAGGAGATAATTTAGTAGGTCAACTTGACTCATCATCGAACGAACCATTTCCAACAAGGTTCTATTCCTCCTCTCAGATACACCATTCCATTGTGGTGTTCTGGGTGGAGTCAACTCTGAAACAATTTCACAGTTTTTTAGATGATCTTCAAACTCTTGTCTTAAATATTCACCACCTCGATCAGAGGTTTTTCCAAGTTGATTTTGTACTTCATTTTGAAATATTCTAAATATCTCAAATGATTCACTTTTGTGCTTCATCAGATAGAAATAGCCATATCTAGATAAGTCATCAGTAAATGTAATGAAATACCGAAATCCTCCCCTTGCAATGCTACTTAATGGTCCACATACCTCTGTATGTACAAGGGCCAATAAGTCACTAGCCCTTTCACTACTCTTAGTAAAGGGTGGCTAGGTCATTTTACCCAATAAACAAAATTCACATACCTCATATGATTCATAATCATGTGAGTCTAAAAGTCCATCATTATGGAGTTTAGATATACGTTTCTCATTTATATGACCAAGCCGGCAATGCCACATGAATGTGTTGTTCACATCATTCGGTTTAGATTTCTTATTTACATTATAGATATCTTCAACATTATTTTGTTTCTCATCATCAAGGATATAAAGGCCATTAAATGAATTTGCAATACAATAAAGCATATCATTTAAATAAACAGAAAACTTCTTATTCTCAATAAGAAAACTATATCATTTATAATCCAAACAAGAAACTGAAATAATATTCCTACTCAAATCCAAAACGTAATAACAATTGTTCAAAACAAGTAGTAGTCCACTAGGTAAAGTAACTTCATAAGTTCCTACGGCCAATGCAGCAACTCTTGCTCCATTCCCCACACATAGGTCCACTTCACCTTCTTTGAGTGGCTTTCTATTCTTTAGTCCCTGCACATTTATACAAATATGAGATCCACATCCGGTATCCAATACACATGAACTAGAAGTAGAAAGGAAAATATCTATTATATAGATACCTGAAGCAGTAGCAATCGTATTGCCCTTCTTTGCTTTTAGGCCTTCCTGATGATAAGCCTTGCATTTTTTGCTTCCAATGACCAATCTCATTGCAATGGTAGCAAATTGCATCCTTTGAGACACTTTAGGTTTAGCCTCTTCGGCATTGGCAACTTTTACCTTAGGTTTTGCAACCTTTACTTTACTTATTTTTCCTTCCTTTTTGAACCCCTTTCCTTTGTTAACCACTAACACATTTGCGGTACTGGGCTTCTTGATATTTTTCTCTGCAGACTTAAGCATCGCATGCAATTCTGACATATTCTTTCCCATTTCACTCATGTTATAGTTCATAATGAAATGACCATAAATTTCGAGCAATGAATTCAATATCGTATCCGTTGCGAGTTCAAAACTCATAGGATACCCAAGCCTTTAAAGGTGCTCAATATATCCTTTCATCTTAAGGACATGAGGATCTACCGATTTCCCCTCTTGCATCTTTCATGCATTAAGAGCCTTTACCACATCATACCTCTCTTGCCTAGCTTGTACTTGGAACATTTTTTTTAAGCGTTGTGCTAGGTCAAAAGCAGCTACCATGTGTTCAAGGTCCTTGTGAAGAGCCTTACACATGGTGGCAAGCATAAGGAAAGAAACATCATTAGAATCATCAACATGTTTCTTATATTACTCCTTATCTACCCTTATAGCATTAGCAGCGGGTTTTGCAGAAATGGGTCGTCAAGAACGTACAATTTCTTTTCTTGCCTAAGAACAATTCTTAAGCTTCTGATCCAATCAGAATAGTTTGTACCGTTCTCTTCGAGCTTGTCCTTCTCAAGGACGGATCACAGTTACAAGGGTTGATTATTGTTTGATGCCATTTCTACAATATGATATACAAACAATATGAACACATATAAGTATCAATTTTTACCATCTAAGAGACAAATAATATATTTCATAAAATTTCCCACTAAATTATGCACCTTCAAATACAAGCTTGTATCATATAATTATAATGGGCTAAGATCCATATTTCACTTAATTTTGGTTTAACTGAGTGAATGTCCGAAATCAAGTTATTTTGGTAGATAACATTTATCAATCATATCATATATGACTCTTCGATCTTTTATGAGATTCTAGACATCTTATGTCAACACATGTTTTAATATCCTCTATGCCTTGGGTCAAAACTCTTTTGAAAGCACCAATTAAGTTTAACCTTTTTCAAAGGTATGTGTAAGTACCCAAATCTGGCCCATGCCTTCCAATTAAAGTTTCCTAGCAGTTCCCCAAACTTTCATAAAGTTTAGGGGCAATTTGAGAACTTTTCAATACTTTCCAAGCAAGGAAGGACCTATTAGGAATTAGAATTCTGAACAGGACCTCGCTGAAAAGAAGCTTCCAAGCTGCCACCTTGCATGATTCCAGAAACATGCTGACGCGACAGAAGAAGACGCCGGACGGCTTCATTAGCCGCAAGATCACGCCGGGCGGCTTCATTAGAAGCACACCTGAAGCCTATAAATAGAGGACTCCTCTATTCATTTTGATATACAATTTAGAGCACTGTTTCACTGCAGAAATAGAAACTCAATTTACAGTCCCAAAAATCACACAAATCCCTCCTCTCTCATACACTAATTCTACCTTAATCTATTCCTACCTTAATCTATTCCTAAATAGATATTTCCTAGGAAAACTCCCTTGGAAGATAGAGAAAAACCAATATTGGTAATCTCTCCTTCCTTTACCTTTGATACACTCCAAAATACTCTTGTTCTATTATTACTTATTTTTTACCTTTATTATTGTCATAAAGCTTTGATCTTTATCAATGTAGTCTTCATATTTCATATTCCCCTACACAAATGATTTAAATGGAGATCCTCTCCCTAGGAAGAACAAGATTCCACAAGTGGCTTGTTCTAGGGTTGATCTACCATATGATGGTATGATTCCCCTTTATATTTATGTATAAAAATGCAATCTTTATCTATTATATGTCATCCCCTTCCCATTGATCTAGCTTTCCAAGGATTGTCCACCTTATGAGGTATTAAGGACGTAGGAAAAGCCAAAAAGATCATCCCTTTTACATTATGTCTTTAGTTTAGTGATACTCCTTGTATTGTTCATATTAAAAATGCACTCTTTACATTAAATGTTATTTCCCCCATGTCCCTATAGATGGATTCTTTCTCCAAGGATTGTCTTAAAGCCTTCTAAGGCACAAAAGACATTTGATGAGTATAAAGATCCAATCTTTACATCCCATTCCCCTAGTCCCATGGTTCTTGATGCATTCCATGGTAAGGATAGGTGTAAAGACTCCATATTTACATCAATCCCATTATAAAAATGCCATAATCTTTGTCCCTTTAGAAACAATGAGTCTTAGTCCCGAAATCTCTGATAATCACTTGAGACGAATATAAAAATGTCCCTACAAATCATCATCGTCTCAAGATGTAGGATCTGTTGGAACCAATCTAATATTCTATAAATAGAAATATCAATATAAGTAATTAAAATAATATTTAAATTAAAATCAGATTATAAAACAAATATAAACATGAGAACGCTACAAATTATTCAAAGTGAGGACTGCTTTGCAGTGTCCTAAGTCAGAAATTCATCCCCGCTTCTACTGCTGTTTAGGACATCTGGCTTGAGGATACAACACTTTGGAACAAGTTCTTGCAGAAGAACTCGTCCCTGGCGAATATACTAAATGCTTTCAGAAAGATAGAAGGGAAAGAGAAGATGAAAACTTTTTTGTAATAGGAACACAATCTGTTTTGTGTTTATATAGGACTAGGTTGAAAAGACATGTCTTTTCAAATTCAAATTCAGACACAGATCTTTCAACAGGTATGACAGTTAAAACTGTCATTTCAAAAATCAAATCTGGCATTATCCAAAACTAAAATAATAATTTAAAATAATATTAAAAAATATTTTAATATTAATTTACAAAAATTAAATTAGTTCAGCACATCATTTGACTGCCAAGATTTGAGCTTTTATGTTAATAAAAACCTGTGTCATGGGGCTAAGCCCATTACTTTTGTCCGTCTCGAAAAGAGCTTCGATTTGATATACTGTGCGTTCCGTGGTTCATCCGAAATCAAAAGTTATGCTCATTTTAGCGCACACACATAAATTTCACTAAAAGCTCTTTTTTTCAATATACACCTTTAACTTTCATCTTTTATCACATAAGTCCACATAAGTTCCAACAATACCCCACATTTTCTATTCAAACTCTAAAAATACCCCTCATTTGAATAGAAAATAAGATAATAAAAGGAACTTATTTTTCTATCTCTAAGAAAACTAAATATGATATGCATCAGAAAAGGTGTCTTATGGACTTGAACCTTTCGTAGTGAGTATTTATCGGACTTACTTTGTGGATAGTGACTATTAGTCTTGAACTAGCCACATTTTTGTAGTAACTCGAGACAATAAATATCACACATATCATATTTATACATTTTTCTATTCTTACGGTTGTGTTCATTTCGGTCTAGAACAAATCCTTACTTCATGAGAATTTTAGAGAACGTAGCCATTTCAGTTCTCAAAGATGCGACCCCACATCAATCTCGTATAGGTAATGCTAACCAAGAATAATCCGTAATATTCCACCTCAAAGCTATTAGCATTATTAAGAATAATTTTCAACCCTTAAACATCAATGGATAACACACTTTATTTCATCATAGGAATGAGCATATGTCTGTTATATGCTACTTGAGTCTTCCTCAATTAGTTTGCCTATTGAACCTAGACCATGGAATCTCCAATGTTGCTAGGTTAGGTTGCCACCAAGTAATGACTCATTGTATTGGCTTTAAGCCCATTTCCCTCTATGTAAATACTACTTGCTCTCTGTTAAGGCCTTTTGTCAAAGGATCTGCTATATTTTCCTTTGACTTTACATAATCAATGGAAATTATTCCATTCTTCAGCAAGTCTCGTATTGTTTTGTGACGACGCCTTATATGTTTTGATTTGCCATTGTATATTTGGTTCTTTGCTCTCGTAAGAGTAGCCATACTATCACAATGTATGCAAATGGCTGTACAGGCTTAGTCCACAATGGAATACCCTCTAGGAAATTTTTGAGCCACTTCACTTCTTCAGCGGCTTTATCTAAGGCTACAAAGTATGCTTCCATAGTCGATCGTGTATTCACAGTTTGCTTAGATGATTTCCAAGATATTGCTGCACCTCTGATGGAGAAAAATTCCTCTAGTAATAAAAACCGAGCAAGTGTACTCACTACCGGTGTAGCAGTATGCACGAGCAGGGGTCGAACCACAGAGACTCGTTGGTAAACAAATAAAATAAAAGCAGTGAATATAGTAACCAGAGATTTTTGGTTGAAAACAGGAATTTAATTCTAAAACAGAATGCAAAAGATTAAAGCTAAGCAATTTAAAAGTAAAGAATTAACTCAGATCAACAACGGAGATTCACGGATTGGATTCACAATTACTTTCACTCTATGCTATTTTTATTGCTAAAAACATTAATCTCAATCTAGGATTCATTCACAAAAGTAAGGATTGGGACGGTGTGGTGCCTGGATTGCAACCCTTTTAATTGTTATCAAGCTGCAAATTCTATTACGGCCTCACAACAATCAAACAATTATTCAACACTTTAGAATATCGAATCTAAATCCTTTTGATTTCTATAACGGCCTCAATTAGATCTAATCTTCAAAACAGTGTTCAATTGTATCAATCCCCAAATTAATGGCGCAATCGATACCCAAATAATTAAAAGGCCAAAGTCATCTTAACATGAAATTGAAACCTTAAAACTTTTAAAGATTAATACTTTGAAGAACTAGAAAGAGATCCAATTGGAAGAATTAAATCTATAGCATAAAGATTCAATAATTGTTACCACCAATCCACAAATCTAAACGATTTAGCTACTCAACGACATAATGAAACTAGTAATAATCATAAAACAAACGAACATCAAAACCTGAAGAATCCGGAATTGACAAACAAAGAATCCTCTAAGAAAACTCAAAAACTAAAGCGAAAACAATATCCAAGATGTTTTTCCAAAGTGTTCTGCTGGAATATATATTCTAGGGCAAAATCCATATACAAAATCGTGAGAAAAGTCGAGAACGCCCTTCATTAGTTGCTGAAAAATGGTGCTGAAAACAGGCTTAGCGCGGCCGCTCTTGTGTTGAGCGCGCCCGCGAACCTTGGCAGAAACATTGTCTTGATTTTCTTCACTTTAGCGCGGCCGCCCTGAGGTTGAGCGCGACCGCGCTGGAGTCCAGTTCCTGGAGCTCGAATCTGTTTCACTATTTTCCTGCTCCGCTCCACTCCAACTTGATTTCTTGCACTTTTTCTTGATAAAACTCAACACTTAACCATCTCTTTCCCCTGTACTCATAAAATACTCAACAACCACATTAAAACAACATAAAACCCAGGATTTTGAGCCTAAAATAGGTTCGTAAACATGTAAAATGGGTGTGTAAAAACACATCCATCAAACACCCACAAACTAACCTTTTGCTCGTCCCGAGTGAAACAGAACAAAAACTAAGCTACCCAACATAAAATAAAACTACACTACGAAAACAAAAACACAATATTTTTGGGATGTTCTCTTCAAAATGGGAATTTTGTCGGCCCGACAGTCTCAGATCTTTACATAAAATAATCACAAATGTACTATCATGAATCATCAAAATAAAGTTACATTAATGCAAAAACCCACAATTTTCCACCGCGGCCTGAATAATGAAGTGAAGTATGGTAGATCATTGTTATACTCTAAGATTGTTTATGGATTCACTAAATGATGCTCTAACATAATGTGTATCAAATACAATCACAAAGGGACACTCATATGCATGTTTCCACAATTGTCAACCCGGCTACTTGATAATGAAACGAAGATATGGCTCTAAGTGTTATAGTGCGAAAGATCGCATGGCTCGGCTCACGGTTACAAAAGAAGGTAAGGACATACGAACTCGGAAAGTGAAACTAAGAAGTCTTCTTTTTATTTGTCCATCCTCACTATAATAATTCACTCCGCTCACCCTTTTACTTCCCAATGTGCCAACCCACAAACTAAAACTTTTGAATACATACACAACATTGGGTTGAGCACATTCCCTTATTTCTGGGGCCTCTTCTAATTTCCAGCTTTTGACACAATGGAGGGGCAAGAATTTTTTTTTCTTTTCATTTATAAATTGAAAGAACGTATATACAAACGCATACTCTTTTTTTTTATTTGCCCCTCTTCATTGTATTTCACACCCCTTTTTGCTTTCGCACTTTGCCACAATTTGTACATTTGATTCCACTCACCCAAATTCAACCCATATTCCCATTCATTCCCTAGTTCACTTTCCTAAAAGGTAAGACATCCTAGAACTACGTGAAAGGGTAAGAACATGGGTATCAAATGAAGGCGAATGGCGGTCTAAGTTTCCATTCATTTCTATTAAAGCTCAACAAGGGTTCTAGCGGAATATATTATTTTCTGGGTTAGAAAGCTGAAGGTTCACAAAAGGGATGAAAGAATAAGCCATATATATCAAAATAACCTAGTGACGTGTTATTGACAATCATGCAAACAATGTTCTAGGGACCCCGAGAATACACAAGTGATCCCATAAATGGCACTTAGAATGACGACAATGATCAATGATAATAATGGAAGTGAGAGGTGGTGCAATCATGGTTTATTGTTTCAATGCAACCCTAGTTCTCAAATCCATGATAGCACAATGATTAACAAATAACACTCAATCATCACAGACGCAGGCCAACATATCCCAAAATAAAGAAAACAAAAATTTTTAAATTTTTACTAAAAACAAAGAAAAACCTAAACTAACATGGTGATAAGCAGAATAAAAGCACAGATACCCCCCACTCACAAACTAAAAATTGCATTGTCCCCAATGCAGTTAACTATAAAACTCGGGGTAGGGATACCTCAACCGATCATGGATCATGGTGGCGGATAGCCCCATTGGCTGGATGAGCCTCCGGGAAAATGCTGATGCGGCGGATCTCCTTGGCTGGATGTGCCACTGGGGAATTGCTGCTGCGGCGGGTACTGCGGCCATGTATAACCAGTAGGGGGCAACCGACTAAAGAGTTGGTCCCACCTACTATCCTGCTGGGCCCGCCACGCTTGGGCTGTCTCTATCTCCGCCCTTACCTTATCCTCGGTCACCGTCTGTCTCTGCTCCAAATTAGTAAATCTCTGATTAAACCTCATTTCCATCGCCTCCATCTGCTGCGATAGAAAGTACATCCCCTCGGCTGGGTCCGCTCTCCAATCTCTGACAACATCCTCCTCCTCTTCTTGTTCCTCTTCCTCCTCTTCCTCCAGTTCAATCACATTTACCCCCTTGGGGTGGCTCTTGTCCCTTATATTTCTCTCTGTAATTGTAGCCTCCAACCCTATATCCCTTGGAATATTGGTAAAATCAACTCCCTGGAGCCCCATCAATCTCGTAATCATCAGCGGGTAATTGTAGCTGTTTTTCCCCATTTGTTGATATGTTCGGTTGATCTGATGGGCAATGATTGAGCCGGTGTCAATTTCTTGCCCGGTCAAGATAACATGCATCAAAGCGGCTCGACGCCACCCAACCTCGTGAGGTCTAGAAGAAGGGAGAACTCTCTCACAAATAACTCTGTGCAGATACTTCATCCGTGGGGGAAGAAGTTTGGAGGCAATTAATACTCCTTTTTCAAGTTTCGGGTCAATAGGAAAAGCACCAAATGTGTCGGCAATCAAATGAAGGTTGCCTTTAGGATTATACATCATTGCTTTCTCAAGGTGCAAAAATGAGCAAGTATCGGCATGAACATGCCTGGGGAGGTTGTAATAAGCCACAATTCTTTCCCGAGTGTACCCCACCTCTCTACCTCGCACAAAAGACATGTCTCTTTCCCCTTTTCTAGAAAAAGCATTCGCGTAAAATTCGCGGACTAGCACGCGACTCCCTCCTTCGATCGGGGCAATCAACAGATTCTGCCACCCACACCTCTCTACAATCTCATCTAATCCCATGTCGGTAATATCTACACCCTTTTCAACATTGAAACTCCAGGCAGCATAAGTGTTAAAAAATTTCTCCGCCTCAACACTCACAAATTTACTATCATCATACAAGGGTCGAGGTGTAACCGGGGGGTTTTTGGTTCCCCTTTGACGCTTGGGAGCATAGGTAGACATTTTATAGCACAAATAAGCAGGAAGTTGAACTTAAAATTCAAAGATCTTACCCCTTTTCAAGGGCTGCCGAAAAATTTCGCCGGAGCTGCCGGAAAATCTCGCCGGATTTTGGGAAGATGGCCGGTAAACCACACTTGCTTCTGCGAAAATAACGACCACAACACCACCTTCAATAATTCAACCGGATTGGACTCTCAAATCCCTTTCTTCAATTTTCGAAATTCCTCAAATCCACCGGATTTAATGGCTATTGGGTGATGGAATCAAGCTTTGAATTGAGAATATGGAATGGGTAGGGTAATATTGGGAGTTAGAAGTGAAGATATTTGAGTTTGGGTGAAGGATTTTTAGAAAGAGAGGGCTTAGGGCTCGAAAAATTTGATAGAGAAGAAGGGGGGGCGGCGTTATAATGAGGAGGGAGGGTTGGGATCTGATTAGGTTTATTTAAAATTGCCCGGAATTTTCGCTTGAGCGCGGCCGCTCTTCCCACAAGCGCGTCCACGCTGGATGGCAGAAACTGATCCCCTTTTTTCCATTAATCAAGCGCGGCCGCTCTACCTCAGAGCGCGCCCGCGCATCCTGGCAGAAACTGATGCCCGTTTTTCCCTTAATCAAGCGCGGCCGCTCTATGTCCGAGCGCGCCCACGCACCCTGGCAGAAAGTGAATTCATCATTTTTTTCACTCCTTTCCACCGCATTAAAGTCCACAGCTTCAGCTTCGATCAGTTATGTGCTATCCTGCACATCACCACAAACACACACAAGCGTAATACCTATTGACATAAACTAAAAGTAAATCTTTTTGGAGGGTGACAACTATTTACACTCCCCTATAAATCCACAAACTCGGAGAGACCCATAAAGGGTGACACAAAACTTTTGTTCGACAAAAGTCAAACATTTGACCGCACTTTCGCTGCCTACGTCCCCATTAATGTGAGTGAACTACAAACATTAATAGGCTCAGGTCACCGTAGTTCGACACGTTCTACACTAACGACTCGAAAAATGGTAAATAACAATTTTTTTTTATGAATACCCCCACCCACAAACTAAGAATTTGCGATGTCCTCATTGCATAAGCAAAATCCAACGCGAATTCAAAGCTAGCGAGTAGTGGTAAACTGAAAATAAAGACAGAAAGCAGCAAAAGTTACCTAAGATTGGGTTGCCTCCCAACAAGCGCCTTTGTTTTAAGTCTTTGGCTCGACATGATGCTCATGATTTATCATTTGATTTCCGGTGCATCCACCAACATCACCACATCAATTTCCTCCAAGATAGACACCCCTTCGTAAAAGGGCTTGAATCGGTGCCCATTCACCTTGAAAGTACTTCCAGTTTTCAAATCTTTGAGCTCGACTGCTCCATGTGGAAATACTTTCACCAATTCATAAGGGCCCGACCATTTGGAACACAACTTGCCGAGAAAAAGTCTCAATCGAGAATTGAACAATAAAACCTTCTTACCCGGCATTAAGACTTTCGGATTTAAGTACTGATCATGGTATCTCTTGGTTCTTTCCTTAAACAGCTTGGCACTCTTGTAGCTATCTTGCCTCAACTCCTCGATCTCATCCAAATCAAGCATTCGTTTCTCACCCGCCTTCTTCAAATCCATGTTGAGTTCCTTCACAGCCCAATATGCTTTGTGTTCCATCTCAATCGGAAGGTGACACTCTTTGCCATATAAAATTCTGTACGGACTCATCCCAATGGGAGTTTTATAAGCAGTTCGATATGCCCATAATGCATCATTGAGCTTCAAAGCCCAATCTTTTCTGTTTGGACGAACTGTCTTCTCAAGAACCCCCTTGATTTGGCGGTTGCTTACTTCCACTTGCCCCGATGTTTGGGGATGATAAGCAGTGGCTAGCTTGTGAACAACCCCATATTTCTTTTGGACTTGGTTGAAAAGTCTATTTGTGAAGTGAGTTCCTTGATCACTAATGATAGCTCGAGGCACCCCGTACCTGCAAAAAATATTCTCACACACAAACTTGGAAACAACATTAGCATCATTAGTTCGGGTGGCAATAGCCTCCACCCATTTAGAGACATAGTCCACAGCTACTAGTATATACACAAAACCATGGGATGAGGGGAAAGGGCCCATGAAATCAATGTCCCACACATCAAATATGTCAACAACTAGATTATAATTTTGGGGCATCTCATCTCTCTTACCTATCCCTCTAGTTCTTTGGCATTTGTCACACTTTTTGCAAAAGTCTTGCGCATCTTTAAATATGGTGGGCCAATATAGGCCACATTGAAGGATTTTCCTAGCAGTCTTTTGACCACTGAAATGCCCACCACATTGTAAGTCATGACAAAAGCGCAAGACACTCACTTGTTCATGTTCCGGAATACACCTTCTTACAATCTTATCTGGACAAATTTTCCACAAGTAAGGATCATCCCAAATGTAGTGCTTCACATCAGATTTAAATTTCCTCTTTTGATCATAAGTAAAATGAGGAGGAATCATGTCGCATGCAAGATAATTAACAAGATCCGCATACCAAGGCTCGTGAACATGTAAAGCAAGTAGTTGTTCATCCAGAAAATTTTCATTCACCGGAATCACCCCTTCTTTGCTATTCTGAAACGAGAAATCCTCAAGCCTTGATAAGTGATCCGCCACTACATTTTTGGTCCCCTTTTTGTCCCTTATTTCCAAATCAAATTCTTGCAACAAAAGCATCCACCTCAGAAGTCTAGGTTTTGCATCCTTTTTATTCAACAAATATTTTAAAGCTGCATGATCAGAATAAATTATTACTTTCGACCCAAGCAAGTATGAACGGAACTTCTCAAGTGCAAACACAACCGCTAAAAATTCTTTCTCAGTGGTGGTATAATTAAGTTGTGCATCATTAAGAGTTCTACTAGTATAATGGATTACATGTGGTAATTTATCTATCTTTTGTCCTAAAACAGCCCCAATAGCAAAATCAGATGCATCACACATGATCTCAAAAGGGTGAGACCAATCAGGGCTAGAAAGAATGGGAGTGCAAGTAAGTTTTTTTTTTTAATAAAGTGAAAGCATCTAGACAATCTTGGTCAAAGATGAACTCGGTATCTTTAGCTAGCATGTTACTTAACGGCTTACAAATTTGTGAAAAATCCTTAATAAATCGCCGATAGAAACCCGCATGGCCTAAGAAACTTCGAACACCCTTGAATGAGACCGGGGGAGGTAGCTTAGAAATCACATCTATCTTAGCTTTATCCACCTCAATCCCCCTACTAGACACTATGTGACCCAAGACAATCCCATGTCTAACAAGAAAGTGACACTTCTCCCAACTAAGTGTCAAATTGGTCACGTAACATCTCCTCAAGACCATAGTCAAATTATCAAGACACCCCTCAAAGCTATCTCCAACCACAGAAAAGTCATCCATGAACACCTCGACACACTTCTCTATCATGTCCGAAAAGATGGAGGTCATGCACCTTTGAAAAGTAGCGGGTGCATTGCAAAGCCCAAAGGGCATCCTCCTATAAGCAAAAGTACCAAAGGGACATGTGAAAGTGGTCTTTGATTGGTCCTCGAGTGTAATTGTGATTTGATTATATCCCGAGAACCCATCAAGAAAGCAATAATAAGCATGACCCGCCAACCTCTCTAGGATTTGGTCAATGAAAGGCAAAGGAAAGTGATCCTTTTTGGTGGCGGCATTGAGATTTCTTAAATCTATACACATCCTATACCCGATCACCTCTCTAGAGGGCACATCCTCATTTTTATCATTTTTCACAACAGTAATGACCGACCTCTTGGGAACCACTTGTATCGGGCTCACCCACTCACTGTCCGCAATTGGGAATATAATTCCCGCATCTAACAATTTAAGGACCTCTTTCCTCACTGCTTCCTCCATGTGAGGATTTAATCTCCTTTGTCTCTCCCTCGAAGGTTTAGCCCCCTCTACAAGATTAATTGTATGCATACACATTGAGGGGCTAATTCCCTTAATATCCGCCAAGGTCCACCCTATGGCCGATTTGTGCTCACAAAGCACAGCAATTAATTTGACCTCTTGTTCTAAGGTCAAGTCTGAAGCAACTATCACAGGTAAAGTTTCGCCCTCCCCTAGAAAGGCGTACTTCAAATTGGAGGGGAGGGGTTTTAGCTCAAGAGCCGGTGGAACCACAACTGATGGCGCTGACTTCTCATTGAAGTAGCCTAGGAGTGAGACGGGCCATTAACAGAATAATGTCCCTCGACCTTATTTTCAATGGCCATTACTTCGGAACCCGCATTATACCTAGTTTTCCCACTGCCATTCAACAATATCTCAAGTTCATCACACTCTCTATCGTGCCACAAATATTCCTGCATACAGTTATCTATTCTATCCACAAATTTACAAAAATTCCCATTGTCCATTGGTTTTTGCATAATATCATACACAGAAATTTCAATTTTTTCGTTGGCCACAGTCATGGAAAGAGTTCCATTGCCAACATTAATAATAGTGTTTGTCGTCGCCGTGAATGGACGCCCAAGTAGAATTGGGGAATCACGACGACTACACTCACTATTAGCCATCTCAAGCACAACAAAATACACAGGTATGATTAATGAGTCCACTTGAACCAAAACATCTTCCACAATCCCCAACGGTCTTTTAATAGATCGATCAGCTAGTTGGAGAGCCATGGATGTAGGTTTCAATTCAGGAAAACCCATCTCAAGATACATATAATGAGGCAACAAATTAATACTAGCGCCTAGGTCCAACATCGCCTTCACCTTACTCGAGTTCCCCATATTGATAGAAATTATAAAACTTCCGGGGTCCTTTTGTTTGGGTGGGAGGTTTTGTTGTACCACTGCACTAGCATTCTCTCCCATGATAACCTTCTTATCCTTGCCATACTTTGGTTTCCTGGAATTAATTTCTTTGAAAAACTTGGCATAAGCCGGAACATTTTTTATCACGTTCAGCAAAGGGAGATTGATGTTCACTTTAGAGAACATGTCCATCAACTCCGACATTTGTTGATCCATTTTATTCCTCATAAATCTTCCAGGAAATGGTACATCTGGTACATGTGGATTGGGGGTTAGAGAGTCAACTTTAGATTTCTCCCCCAATTCATTAGTACCTTTGTCCTCATTAACAATTTCAACAACAGGAGGTGGAACAGAAGATGAAGAAGAAGAAGTTACCTCGTTACCTACCTATTTACCATTCCGGAGTATGGTAATGGCCTTTGCTTGGTGACCTTGACTCGGGAAGGTCCCTGACTTGTGCCCTTGTAAGGCTTGAAAAGCTTCAGCCATCTGCCCTATTTGGGTCTCCACATTCTTCATTGCAGCTTTATGATTCTTTGCTGCTTGCTGCTGTTCAGCTCTCAACTGCTCTATTGCCTCCTCCCAAGGCTCCTTCTTTCATTCAAATACCTCTTGTGGAGGTGGAGGATGGAGAGGTTTATTTTGTGGATTCTGATTACCTCCCCACAAGAAATTAGGATAATTTCTCCACCCTGGATTATAAGTGTTGCCATAAGGCATGTTCGGTGGAGGCCTTGGGGGATGCCCATACATAGCATTTACCTGTTCAGGATCAAAACCAAACTGCACACCACTTGGACACATATTATTAGCATGAGAATTTAAACCACAGTAAGCACATAAATCATTTACCACATTGGCACTAGAAGAGGTGCCTTGAGCAGTCAACTTGTCAAACTTACTACTTAAGACTGCAATTTGCTTGGAAAGATTATCAGTAACAGTCAAATCCAATACCCCCCTTGTTTTACCCCTAGAGATCTTTTTTTGAGAATTAGCACTCAACATCTCAAATAAGGCCTTAGTCTCCTCAGGGGTCTTGGCTCCTATAGAGCCTCCTGCTGCATTGTCCACAATAGACTGAGTGGAATCATTCAAGCCATCATAGAAAGCTTGATTCAAAGAGGGTAAAGTGAAATTATGCTGAGGACATTGAATAAGAATCATATTAAATCTCTCTCGAGCTTCATGGAGAGGTTCTCCCACATCTTATGTGAAAGTCATCAGTTTCTGTCTAAAATTAGCCTGCAGATGATGTGGGTAGTACCTCCTAAGAAAAATATTTTGCATCTCAGTCCATGAGCTGATGCTTTGGGATGGAAGCATCATTAACCAAGTTTTCGCTACCCCTTTTAGAGTGTAAGGGAAGCACTTAAGCCTAATCTGCTCTTCAGTCACTCCCGCTCTCAGTAAAAACTGGGCTACCGCCATAATGTATTCTTTCAAGAAAGTCAAGGCATCCTCGCCTGGTAGCCCCTGAAAACTAGGTAACATGGCAAAATACTGACCTTTGACCTCTAGATTCTTTGCTGCTTCGGACAGCACTATGCATGAGGTAGAAGTGTCTACCCTAGGTCTAAGGTAATCATTCATCGTTTGTGCCGGTGGTTCTGCCATCTCGGCTTTCTCTTCCTTTACCTCGGTGGTAGAGGGTTCTGATTCGGTGTCCGAATCTGAAAAGAGAGGATTAAAGAGGGGATTGCCCTCAAATACTTCCTCAAGAAGCTTAGTGTCTTTAGCTTTATTAAGTCTATTTATGTTGTCGTCCAACGGCACCAATATAGGATTCAAAGAACGATGACCTTGCATTCACTACCTAACCTACTTGTTTATTTGCAACAAGTCCCCGGCAATGGCGCCAAAAACATGATGGAGAAAAATTCCTCTAGTAATAAAAACCGAGCAAGTGTACTCACTACCGGTGTAGCAGTATGCACGAGCAAGGGTCGAACCACAGAGACTCATTGGTAAACAAATAAAATAAAAGCAGTGAATATAGTAACTAGAGATTTTTGGTTGAAAACAGGAATTTAATTCTAAAACAGAATGCAAAAGATTAAAGCTAAGCAATTTAAAAGTAAAGAATTAACTCAGATCAACAACGGAGATTCACGGATTGGATTCACAATTACTTTCACTCTATGCTATTTTTATTGCTAAAAACATTAATCTCAATCTAGGATTCATTCACAAAAGTAAGGATTGGGACGGTGTGGTACCCGGATTGCAACCCTTTTAATTGTTATCAAGCTGCAAATTCTATTACAGCCTCACAACAATCAAACAATTATTCAGCACTTTAGAATATTGAATCTAAATCATTTTGATTTCTATAACGGCCTCAATAAGATCTAATCTTCAAAACAGTGTTCAATTGTATCAATCCCCAAATTAATGGCGCAATCGATACCCAAATAATTAAAAGGCCAAAGTCATCTTAACATGAAATTGAAACCTTAAAACTTTTAAAGATTAATACTCTGAAGAACTAGAAAGAGATCCAATTGGAAGAATTAAATCTATAGCATAAAGATTCAGTAATTGTTACCACCAATCCGCAAATCTAAACGATTTAGCTACTCAACGACATAATGAAACTAGCAATAATCATAAAACAAACGAACATCAAAACCTGAAGAATCCGGAATTGACAAATAAAGAATCCCCTAAGAAAACTAAAAAACTAAAGCAAAAACAATATCCAAGATGTTTTTCCAAAGTGTTCTGCTGGAATATATATTCTAGGGCAAAATCCATAGACAAAATCGTGAGAAAAGTCGAGAATGCCCTTCATTAGTTGCTGAAAACTGGTGCTGAAAACGGGCTTAGCGCGGCCGCTCTTGTGTTGAGCGCGCCCTCGCACCTTGGCAGAAACTTTGGCTGGATTTTCTTCACTTTAGCGCTACCGCCCTGAGGTTGAGCACGACCGCGCTGGAGTCCAGTTCCTGGAGCTCGAATCTGTTTCACTATTTTCCTGCTCCGCTCCACTCCAATTTGATTTCTTGCACTTTTTCTTGACAAAACTCAACACTTAACCATCTCTTTCCCCTGTACTCATAAAATACTCAACAACCACATTAAAACAACATAAAACCCGGGATTTTGAGCCTAAAATAGGTTCGTAAACATGTAAAATGGGTGTGTAAAAACACATCCATCAACCTCCAAGTGTAAACACATAACCACTTGTAGATTTACTTTCTGAATTATTGGAAATCCAATTTGCATCACAATATCCTTCCAATATAGGAGGATACTTTGTATAATGCAATCCATAGTTCATTGTATGTTTCAGATATCGCAGTACTCTTACTAGTGCAAACCAATGATCTTGTCCAGGATTATGCGAGTATCGGCTAAGCCTACTCACAGTATATGCTAAATCCGGTCTTGTACAGTTCATTATATACATCAAACTCCCAAGAACTTGAGTATATTTTAACTGAGACACACTTTCTCCTTGATTCTTCTTAAGTTGACTAGAAGGATCAAATGGAATAACAACCGGTCTATCATCATAATGTCCAAATTTTCTTAGGACTTTCTCAATATAATGAGATTGAGTAAGTATGTATCCATCTGAATTACTTTGAATTCTAATGCCAAGAATTACATCTGCTACTCCCATATCTTTCATATCAAATGAAGAATGTAACATCTTCTTGGTTTGGTTAATCACATCCTTACTTGTTCCCATTATCAGCATATCATCCACATATAAATATATAATAACATATCCATGCTTATATTGTTTAATATAAACACATTTATCACATTCATTTATATGGAAACCATTTGATAAAAGTGTATTATCAAATTTTTCGTGCCATTGTTTTGGAGCTTGTTTAAGGCCGTAAAGTGATTTAATCAATTTACACACCTTATTTTCTTGACCTTTAACTACATAACCTTCAAGTTGGTGCATATAAATTTCTTCATTTAATTCACCATTTAAGAATGCAGTTTTCACATTCATTTGGTGTATTTCCAAATTGTGAACAACTGCTATAGCAATTAACATTCTTATGGACGTAATTCTAGTAACCGGTGAATAAGTATCAAAGAAATCAACTCCTTCCTTTTGTCGATACCCTTTTGCTACTATTCGAGCCTTATATTTATCAATGGTACCATCAGGTCTTAACTTTTTCTTAAAAATCCATTTATGGCCTATTGGTTTATGTCCAGGAGGTAAATCAACCAATTTCCATGTATTATTTTGTAAAATGGATTCTATTACACATTGAACAGCCTCTTTCCAATAAGGTGCTTCGGATGATTCCATAGCAGCCTTATATGTTTGAGGTTCATCTTCTATAGAAAAAGTCATATAATCAATTCCAAAATCTTTGGCTATTCTTCCACGTTTACTCCGTCTCGGTTCAATATTTTCTTCTTGAACCATAGAAGAATCGTTTCCATTCACTTCACTTTGAGATAATGTATCGTTATACATTCTTTTCCTTGTATAATTTTCTTTATCTATATAAGGAAAAATATTCTCAAAGAATTCTGCCTCTGCAGATTCTATGATTGAGTTTTTGTGCATATTTTCCACCTTAGACTCATAAACCAGAAACTTAGATGCTGCACTATTCTCAGCAGGGCCAAGATATATGCAGTCTATAGTTTTTGGTCCAAGTTTAGTCCTTTTTGGTAAAGGAATCTGAACTTTGGCTAGACAACCCCACATTTTCATCCTTTTAAAAGTAGGCATTTTACCTTTAAACAATTCATAAGGAGAATGTTTACTTTTCTTATGAGGAATCCTATTCAGTATCATATTTGCTGTGATACAGGCATCTCCCCATAAGCTATGTGGTGCTCCTGAAGTGATTAACATTGCATTTATCATATTTTTCAATGTTCTATTCTTTCTTTCAGCAACTCCATTTTGTTGTGGAGTATATGGGGCTGTTGTCTCATGCACAATTCCATGAGTTGTACAAAATTCTGCAAGGTCTTTGGATTCATATTCTTCTCCTCTATCCGACCTTAGAGTTTTAATTCACTTTTCACTTTGATTCTCAACTTCAGCTTTATATTTTTTAAACATATTCAAAGCCTCATCTTTAGTATATATTAAATATACATAACAGAATTTTGTGCAGTCATCAATAAATGATATGTAATAGTTCTTTTCTTCACGTGTAGGTGTTGCTTTGTAATCACATAAATCACTATGAATTAATCCAAGTAAACTATTGGATTTTTCAACAGATTTATGAGGATGACTTGCAAACTTAGATTCTACACAAATCTCACACTTTGATAATTTGTTCATTGAACATTTAGGTAACATGCCTAAATTTATCATTCTTTTCAAAGAACGGAAATTAACATGTCCTAATCTAGAATGCCATAAAGTAGAGGACTCAACCATGTACATAGAATCTGCTTTATTATTAATAATAGATCCACCGTCATTCGCGGTTACAACACTTAGCTTGAAGAGCCCTTCATAAAGGTAACCCTTCCCAACATACATCCCAACCTTGGTGAGAACAAACTTGTCAGATTCAAAAACAAGTTTGAATCCCTTATTACTAAGTACAGGACCAGAAACCAAGTTCTTACAAATACTAGGTACATGCAACACATTACTAAGTACAAGTTCCTTCCCGTAAGTGAGTTTCAGATTCACCTTCCCCTTTCCCTCCACTTTTGCAGTAGCAGCATTCCCCATGAACAAAGATTCACCATATTTAATTGGTTGGTAGGAAGAGAACATCTCCTTTGAAGAGCAGATATGTTGGGTAGCCCCCGTATCCACCCACCAATGAACAACATTTGCCACCAGATTGGCTTCAATCACCCCAATAAAGGTGTTCTCAGAATCAGCAAGGTTGGCCTGATTTGAATTTCCAGATCCGGATCCGCCTCCTCCTCCACCATGAGTTTTCCTGTGGCGGAAATCCTTTGCTTTGTGCCCTGGTTTCCCATACGCCCTACAACTTCCAGTAGGCTTTTTGAAGCCATTGAATTTATGTGGGGCGAGAGGGTTCTTGCCAACACCTTTGCCTTTGCCTTTGTTTTTTTGGAACATGGAGTTTGAACCACCAACCATGTTTGCAACAGGCTCCAAAGACACAGCATCAGCCTTTTCATTCTTTCGGTTGTCCTCTTCGATTCGAAGTTTCAGTACCAATTGCTCAAAATCCATGTTCTCAGTTAGATGTCTTAAATAAATTTTAAAATCTTTCCATGATGGTGGTAATTTTTCAATCACAGCACCAACAAGGAAATTGGGGTTAAGACCCATACCTTCAACATCTAACTCGTGAACAATCACTTGCAGTTCTTCAACTTGCTTGACAACAGGCTTTACATCGCTCATCTTGAAGTTAAGAAATTTGCCTACAACAAACTTTTTGGAACAAGCAACTTTAGTTTTGTTCTTCTTGTCTAATGACTCCCACAATTCCCTTGCTGTTGCAATTTTGGGATAAATATCATAAAGGGAATCATCGAGAGCATTGAGAATATAATTTCTGCAATTATATTCATTGTTGTTCCAGGCCTCAATTTCTTTCTGCCTCTCGGCCTTCTGAGCATTTGATGGAGCACTGCTCCCTTCTCCTTCTGGCAATGCCTAGGGAGCCTCTGTGGTCAATACGTTCGCCACATGAAACGTTTTCAGATAGAACAACATCTTCTGTTGCCAACATTTAAAGTCTGAACCCTTAAATTTTTCGGGTTTCTCCACATGACTTTTCACAACAGATTGGTCCATCTCTGAAAAACACAGGAATTTCTGACTTAGATTGTTAGAACCAATCTAATATTCTATAAATAGATATATCAATAAAAGTAATTAAAATAATATTTAAATTAAAATCAGATTATAAAACAAATATAAACCTGAGAACGCTACAAATTCTTCAAAGTGAGGCCTGCTTTGCAGTGTCCTAAGTCAGAAATTTGTCCCCGCTTCTGCTGCAGTTTAGGACGTCTGGCTTGAGGATACAACACTTTGGAACAAGTTCTTGCAGAAGAACTCGTCCCTGGCGAATATACTAAATGCTTTCAGAAAAATAGAAGGGAAAGAGAAGATGAAAACTTTTTTGTAATAGGAACACAATCTGTTTTGTGTTTATATAGGACTAGGTTGAAAAGACATGTCTTTTCAAATTCAAATTCAGACAAAGATCTTTCAACAGGTATGACAGTTAAAACTGTCATTTCAAAAATCAAATCTGGCATTATCCAAAACCAAAATAATAATTTAAAATAATATTAAAAAATATTTTAATATTAATTTATAAAAATTAAATTAGTTCAGCACATCATTTGGCTGCCAAGATTCGAGCTTTAGGTTAATAAAAACCTGTGTCATGGGGCTATGCCCTAAGACTTTTGTCCGTCTCGAAAAGAGCTTCGATTTGATATGCTGTGCGTTCCGTGGTTCATCCGGAATCAAAAGTTATGCTCATTTTAGCGCACACACATAAATTTCACTAAAAGCTCTATTTTTCAATAAACACCTTTAACTTTCATCTTTTATCACATAAGTCCACATAAGTTCCAACAGGATCGATGGACAAAGATTCATTCTTTTCTAAAGAGTCTCATTCTTGGACTTAAAGACAAGCCCCTTTTGATCACATGTGACTAAAATCCCCAAGGAATGTTAGGTTAAGACATATCAAGGCTCCTACGCCTATGATGGTTGATTAATCTAACGGGAGGGTAGATAAGTCCCATAATTATGATCATAAGTCCAAAGTGAGCACGGGATCAATATCTCGGAAACACCAAAGTCTAAGATATCCCGAACTAAAACCTTCTAAAATGGTTCTTACGTTCGGATAATACACTTGGCACATCCTTTTCTCAAACACATGCACATAAGCACACAAACAAGCACAAATTTTGGACCTAGGAAGACTTGCTTTTGCAAGGCTCCTTGGGTTAACGCCAAACGTTCTTTCCAAGGAGTAACTTAACCTCCGAACCCTTTTCCTTTTTTTCAAAGTTTTGAGGAAATCAAAATGGCGTGGCGACTCCGTTTTTCATAAAACCGGTGTCTTCAAACTGAGGTGAACGGCGACACCTTTTTCATAAAAAAAGAAAGAGGACAACCCGGGGGCCACATTCATAGTTTGGCGACTCCGCTGGGAAAATGTAAATGTTCTCCAAACTTCTTTTCTTATAAGAAGCGTTGGAAACATTTACGAGGGTTAGCCTTCCGTCTCGGGTTCGTTCTTTGTGCTTGTGCAATTTTCTTTTTTGCATGCATCTTTTGTGTTATTTTTTGGCTTGTGCATACTCTGAATAATAAACAGGTGCGACTCTGAAGCTGAAAGTTGCCAAAAATCCCTGTAAAAACAATCTGGAAAGGCAGCAAATTAGAACCTGGAAAGTTGTTGAATTCAGTCGGACGGCCTGATCTTCCCTGATCTGAGCCGGGCGGCTTCATTTGCAGTTCCACCAGGACACTTTTATCTGAGGCTAATCTGGAAACCGTGGCGATTTGGGGCTATTCAGTCCTGAATCTGACCTGGTTCCAGAAAATTTACGTGCTAATGTGATGCATTTTCCCTGTCCCTAAAACATTCTTTTAAAACACATAATGAAAAATCTATATTTTAACTAAAAAAAAAAAAGAATTTTTAGGAGACCGCACACTACGCGCACTATATATATCCTGTACACTTTTGCCCGCATGTCCTTTAAACCCTGGATGGTTGTTCAGCTGCAGTCACAGACAGTGTTACAACGCTCCCGAGCGCACACGAAATCATCCCAAACTCCCTATGGCAGCCAGTGTCAACCAATGCACTAGTTCGTGTCACACTTTTAAAACCGTGACTTTTTGGTTGGTTTTTGGTCTATACCGTGTCATACAGACTCGTCGTATACCCCCGTAAAAGTTAAACCTGAGCCCATGCTAAAAGTCAAGATTCCTCGCGCAAGCGAAGCCATGCCGAAATTTCATTAGGCAAAATTGGCAAAATCTTTACCCCGGCATTGACTTTGACTTTGACTTGCACGGGGTATATAAAAGTCAAACCCGAGTCCATGCTAGAGTCAAGATTCCTCGTGCAAGCGAAGCCATGCCGAAATTTCGTTAGGCAAAATTGGTAAAATCTTGACCCCGGTATTGACTTCGACTTTGACTTGCACAAAGTATGCAACAATGCTCAATGTGACACCGTGTCATTCGACTTTTAACGTCCGACCTATGCCTATTCTCTTCCTTTTACAATGCCAAAGTCAACGTCTATCGCGCAAGCGAAGCTCTGCCGAAATTTTGTTGAGGGTAAAAGACTTGACTTTTATGGCATTGACATTGACTATAATCGGCATCGCTCATGCTTTAAAATTCCTATGATCCACTAGACCCTAGGACCGTTCTTCTCTCTCGGTCGGTGGGATCCGTTTGCCCTATAGGACCTCACTCGGGGCTGTCCACCCTAGGATGTCGAAATACAGGTGCAAAATGAGGGGCTTATAGACGTAGTGATGGAGCCCACTGATCCAGGATCTAGAGTAGTTGCGAAAAAGAAGGGCGACCTTTTCCAACCAAATAGAAATAATTAAAAGACACTGTTTTAAGTAAACTTGAAGATTCTAATTGCATATTACTTGAGCCTTCAGCCTAAACACCTACCCCCGAGTCTAAACCTTGCCTATCCTTTTCCTGTAGCGAGAAAGAAGTGGGTGAGAATACCAGGTCAGCGGATTTTCAGTGCAAAAATTTCAGGCTCAGACAGTTTGTCAGAATCATCAGTTTCGTCTACTCAGAAGTTTAGAATGGCAGATCTGGCATAAAACAGTGGTGGTATGGGTAATCCGGTGACTAGAGAGGAAGAGTTAACCCTAGCCTTGGAAAACAACCGTAAAGCTCATGAAGTGCAGCAAGCCATGCTCATCAATGCTCTCCGCCGTCATGGGGTTCAGATAGTAGTTAAAGCAAATGGTTCTTTGGTCATGGTGGAAGATGAGACTCCAGAAACAATGATTTCAGCCCCTCCATCCTACAACCAATGCCCTCCTCTATCTACATTTGATCTCTTACCAAGGTCTACTCCCTTTCAGTCCTTCCCAGCACCTCAAGCCATCAGGGCTCCAGCGTCCTCAGCTCCTCAAATAAGACCCAACTTCGTTCACTATCAACAGCGAATGAATGCTACAGCCACCTCAGTTTCTCAGTCTCAACATTATCTCATAAGATTTATCCCTCCTCCTCAGTATGGACAATCCCAGATGATTTCAAATCCTTAGAACCAATCCAATAATCTCCTCAACACTTGCCCCGCAACAAAAAATCTCCCATCTCCGGCCTTGCCAATAGGACCCCATGAGGCTCCTTACTCCTTCTCTTACCCCGGTAGCCATGAATCCAATCCCTATGCCTCCGGCCTGTCCTATGGAAACCAAGCACCAGGTCAAGTTTACACCTATTTCCCTCCAAAAGATCCTCAGGCCGTGGTACCAGCTACCATTGTGCCACCCACTATACCGCCACTCAAGTCTGATAACCCTACCCTAGAATCGAGCAATCCAAAATTGTCATCTGACCCCAACATGGCCTGGCTCGTGGAGCAAGTTAAGTCCATGCAAGAGAAGTTT
The DNA here is from genome assembly GCA_022495995.1 of Adenophora triphylla var. japonica. Lineage (NCBI taxonomy): Eukaryota > Viridiplantae > Streptophyta > Magnoliopsida > Asterales > Campanulaceae > Adenophora > Adenophora triphylla. The sequence goes on along the minus strand of JAFEMH010001121.1, from coordinate 346,283 downwards.
GGTGAACTGAACACTGAGAAAGCAGCCTATCAGATCACCGATCCCAGCAAAATTGTTCCCCTTCCTCCAAAATTTCGGATGCCTGAGATTGAAAAGTTCAATGGCAAAGACTGTCCCCGAACTCACATCGAAAGTTACCTTCTGGCAATGAGGGCCAAGGATTGTACGTATCAGCAAATGACCGATCATTTTCAACTATCTTTAAAGGGTTCAGCTCTTAGGTGTTTCTTGCATGTAAAGCCAAAGGCCCGAGCCACATGGGATCAGATTAAGGGAACATTCATGGAAAAATACAAGGCCAACTTGAACTGGGAAACTAGCAGAAATGACTTGTAAGGGACTATGCATCGCCTAGATGAACCGGTGGGTGAATTTTACAAGAGATGGAATTGGAAGATTAGTGAAATGATGACTCCGTTGAATGAAGAAGAACAGATGGAAATCTTCCAGTCCAGCTTAAAGCCCCAGTTAAGGGTCCAGATTGGCAATTACTATTATCCCGATCTCCGAGCGATGGTGAATGCTGGCACCAAGTTTGAAAATGCCTTTAACATGGAACCAGTTACAAGAACCGGCAACTCCTACCGGTACAGGGCACCAACCTCAAACACTCCAGCCAGCGCCATGAAGGGAAAAGAAACAGTAGGTGCGGTCAATTACATCCAGAATGAGAAAGTCGGACAAAGTTCAGGTCAGACCGCTACAAAGCCAAGGCCTCGCTTCTACACTGCTGAAGACTTTGGAATGCCGTTGGAAAAAGTATTCGATGGTTTGGTAGCTGAGGGGCTTATTAGACCTTTAGAGAATTGGAAGCCCAAGAACCTTAACATTAGGTTGGACGAGTCTAAGCACTGTCGTTTCCACAAGTACCACGGGCATACCACCAATGACTGCACCTATTTGAAGTACCTGATCTCCCGTCTGATCGAGGAAGGCAAACTTGAACTGCCTCAGGGCCCCAATACAGTCAAGAATCCTCTTCTGACCAATGACCGAGTGAATGTGATTGAGTTCAAAAATTCAGAGCAGGCAAATGCAGTAGGGTTCGGGAATCCAAAGATTATAGACATCCTAGAATTCAATGTTCCTTACGTTGAATTGCATGGGGAATGGAAAGATCTGATTGATGCCTCAGCCAGGGAAGGGCAATTTGGCCCTATAATAGGGACTAATTTCATTAATGTCGTAAAATAAAGATCTCTTTTCGGCAAAATCAAGCCAGTTACCATAGTCAAGATTACTGAGGAAAAACTCACTTATGAAGATTGTGAGGCCGAAGTAAATCAAGCTATGATGGTCGAAGTCTCCCCAGAACCTTTCATCACCCATGGTGAACATAACGTGTTTGTGATGGCCCTTACTGATCAGAAGGATCAGTCCCAACCACCAACCTGGAGAAATGTGGAAAGAATAATGAATGACCAAGAGGACTCCGATGACGGAGAAAGTTGCCTCTCAGATGCCGAAAGTGTAAATGGCCTCAGAACTCCAGAGATGCAATTGAATATGATCATATTCGAAGAGGAAGCTACACCATCTCAACAGAAGCTCCACCTTGGGAATGATGTCTGCGACTGTGATAATGGTTTGAAGGATGCACATCAGGATTGGACCGCCGACAAATTTACTTCTCCCCCAGGCAGCAACAGTGAAGAGTACTCCCCTGTCTAGTCCAGTCAAACACTTTATCGTTAGTAGTGTAGGGTTAAGAGTCTCTAGAGTCAGGAGTCTTTGAGTTTCAGTCCTTCGAGTCATCTGATGGCCTCACGCCTGAAGATTATGAGTGTGTCGCCAATGTCATCTTTCCCTTTGCATTAAATGAAATAATAGATCTTTCCGAGTATCCCCTTATTGCCAACTTAACAAATGATAAATTAACTAATAATCTAACAACAATTAATAATGATTCATTTGATCAAGATGCAAACACACTAAATGAACAATACATTAAAGAAATCTTTAAGCAGGTTATTGATAAAGAGGAAAACCATGCCCATGCTGTCGAGGAGGTTTTAACTAGTGTTAACCTGGGTACTATCGAAGAACCTAAAGAGACACAGATCGGGAACTTCTTTTAAGGGGCCGAATGGGACAGACTGGTTGATCTGCTCAGAGAGTATGTGGATGTGTTCGCCTAGTCTTACAAGGACATGCCGAGGTTTGACAGCTCGATTGTGGAACACAGGATTCCTTTGACACCCTATGCCAAGCCTGCGAAACAGAAGTTAAGGAAAATCAAGCCAGAATGGTCTCTACAGGTCAAGGAGGAAATTGAAAAGATTCTTCGTGTAGGATTCATCAGGGTCATTGAATATCCGACCTGATTGTCGAATATCGTGACTGTGACTAAAGTAAACGGGAAGGTATGCTGATGTGTGGATTTTCGGTATCTAAACAAAGCCAGTCCCAAAGACTACTACCCGTTGCCAAACATAGATATTTTGGTGGATGCCATGGCCAACTACGAAGTCAAGTTGTTCGTTGATGGTTTTGCTGGCTACAATCAGATCAAGATGGTAGAAGAGGACCAGGAAAAGACAACTTTCACATGGGGGACATACCGTTACACGGTGATGCCTTTTGGGTTAAAAAATGCTGGGGCTACGTATCAAAGGGCAGCAAATGCGCTTTTTCATGACATGATCCACAAGGAAATTGAGGTCTATTTCGACGATATGATTATCCATTCCAAAGGCGCAGATGGATAACACTTTGTTGATCTGCGAAAGTTCTTTGATCGGTTAAGAAAGCATTCTATGAGGCTGAACCCTGCAAAGTGCACCTTTGGAGTGACAAGGGAAAAAGTACTTAGGTATATAGTCACATAGCAAGGCATTGAAGCTGACCCCCAAAAGATCAAAGCCATTGTGGATATGAAGCCACCTCGATCCCAGACAAAAGTCAAAAGCTTTATGGGCAAACTGCAGTACATCAGCCATTTCGTCAATCAGCTAACAACCATGTGTGAGCCCATCTTCAAGATTTCGAAGAAGAATACCGATACAGAATGGAATGAAGAATTCCAGGATTCCTTTGACAAAATTAAGGCATACCTAGTAAATCCCCCGGTACTATTCCCCCCGCATGGACAGAAACCTCTTCTGCTCTATCTCACTGTCACCGACACGGTTGTTGGGGCTATGCTGGCCCATGAAAAGAAAGATTCTCGGGTAGAGAATGCCATTTACTTTGTGAGCCGAAAGCTGCAAGGGAGTGAGCTCAATTACTCGGTGTGTGAAAAGACCTGTGCAGGACTAGTCTGGTAGTCGAGAAACTAAAGCACTACATACAGGCTCACTCGGCGAATTTGGTCTTGAAAATGGACCCCATCAAGTATATCATTGACAAACCTTCCCTCTCGATGCGCCTGGCAAAGTGGTAATTCTTCCTAGCAGAGTTTGACATCAACTATGTAACAAGAAAGACAATCAAGGGTCAAGCACTATCAGACCATTTGGCAAGTTTCCCTAGTAATGAGGACTAAGGACCTGAACCCCTGTTTCCGAATGAGGGGATTTTCACTGTGAGCCCGAGAATTGATGGCAACTCTTCTTCGACGGAGCTGCTAACAAAAGGGTAAATGGCATAGGAATGTTGTTGGTAGGCCCAAAAGATGAGCATACGCCAATAGTCGTCATGATGAACTTCTCCATCACAAATAATGCAGCAGAGTACGAAGCCTGTATAGCCGGTTTAGAAGCCACCCTAGAAAGAAATGTCAAGGAACTCGAGGTCTACGGAGACTCAGCCTTGATCATTAACCAGGTCTCGAACAAATGGAAGACTGTGGATCCTAACCTACAGAAGTATCATGCCTATATGGAAGAATTGACAAAACAATTTAGAGAAGTGACCTTCCATTATTTGCCAAGAGACAAAAATAGATTTTCAGATGCCTTAGCTCTCTAGCCTCATTTGTAGAGATCCCCGAGAGAAAGGCAGTAAAACCATTCAGAGTGGGTAGAAGGGAAGCACCAGCCTTCTGTTGTGAAATAGAAGTGGGACCTGAACTCATCAAGGAACCTTGGTACAATCAAGTTTACCAGTTTCTCAAAGATGGGGAATCAAAATTCAGGGATGAAGGAGGTAAGCTGAAGGAAGGCATCAGAGCCAAAAGATTGAAAGCTTTGAAGCCACTGGCCTCTCACTATGTCATTCTAGGAGGCGATCTGTACAAAAAGTGATACCAAGGACCACTCCTATTGTGTGTCACCAAAGAAAGAGCAAGAGAGCTAATGAGCAAAGTTCGTAATGGTCCCTGCGGTCCTCACATGAATGCCAGAGCATTAATGCAAGTGATCCTCAGAATGGGCTTCTACTGGATTCCATGGAAACAGACTGTATTCAGCATGTCCAAGAATGTGACAAGTGCCAGCGGTTTGCCAACCTTAATCATCTCCCGCCTTATGACCTGTGCTGCATGACGATGCCTTGGCCATTTGCAACTTGGGCCATTGATGTAATTGGGAAGATAGCCCCAGCCGGAAGCAATGGGCATGAGTTTGTGTTAGTAGCAGTAGAATATTTCACGAAATAGGTAGAAGCAAAGTCTTATAAGGTCCTCACTTCCAAGAAGGTTGCCCAGTTTGTCAAAGAAAACATCATGTGCAGATATGGGGTGCCAACGAGATCATCTCGGATAATGGACACATTTTGAAGGAGACTGCGATAAATTGCTGTCAGAATTCAAAGTCACTCGCCACAAATCATCCACGTACTGGCCTCAGACCAATGGAGCGGTAGAAGCTGCAAATAAGACACTTGAGAGAATCATTCGAAAGATGGCCACTCGCGGTCGTGACTGCCCAGAAAATTACATCTAGCACTCTGGGGCTACAGAACTTCTGTTAGAACAGCCATGGGAGAAACCCCTTTCACCTTGACTTACGAAATGGAAGCATTCTTGCCTGTAGAGTTGGAGATTCCGTCACTGAGAGTCCTCTTAGAAAATAGCATCAACAAAGTAGAATGTTTGCGCAGCCGGCATGAAGAGCTCGCTCTGCTTGATGAAAGGAGGTTAAAAGCCATGGAACATACTCAAGCCTATCAGAGGCGATTGGCCAGGGCATTCGACAAAAAGGTCAAGGCCACAGACATCAAAGAAGGAGATTTGGTACTGAAAGAGAAGCCCCCTACCCGAGACAACCCTCTAGGAAAGTGGGAATTGAACGGCCCGTATGTGGTACAGAAGATACTATCGGGAGGAGCAATGAATCTGGCAGACATGGATGGCAATCCTTTTGTTCACCGTGTTAACGGTGACAAGCATCGTCGTTATTATGCTAACATATATACATATATATATATATATATATATATATATATATATATATATATATATATATATATATATATATATATAATAAAAAAGAAAAAATAGTGCAAAAAGAGTAATACCTAGCTAGGCTGAAAACCCTAAAAATGGCGGTCTAGCCAAAAAACAGGGTCGCACAAAAAAAATAAAAAATAGTGCAAAAAGAGTAATACCCAGCTAGGCTTGCACAAAAAAAATAAACAACAAAAATCCAAAAAGTTCATTAGAATGAACTACGGAGACCTGAGCCCCTTAGCCTTTCTTGTAAAAGGGGAATGTAGGCAGTCAGAAATGGTTCGGTCTAAACAATAAATAAGATATTCAAATTTCCATGAAATGTGTCTTGAAAAAATTCTAAGATAATATCTCTTGTTTTTACAAATTAAAAAACTTCTTGATGAGTTCAAGCACGGTCTACTCTTGACTCTCCTAACCTGCTACGAAGACAAAAATATAGAATAAAAGACCTAATCAACTAATGTGTTTGCAAAAGGCAATAAGTGGATGCTAAGAAAAGGTCTATCAGTTGTCAGCAACAGCGTCCTCCTTGTTCTTCTTTCCCCGACCTCGACCTCGTCGAGTGTTCTTTCTCTTCTTCTCAATAATGTATGTCTCCCTCATCCCTATCTCATGCGCCCTCACTGGTGGCTCGATCAAACCTGTGTTAATAAGTGCCTTCTCTACCCTGGCATGAGTTTTTATCTCCTCCCGCTAAGCTCCGTGAGAGGGGAAACCTCTGATAGTCTCTCATATCTGACTTCCATGTCTCTGATAAAATTGCGCGACTGGTTATGGCGACTAGCCTTTGCCTCAGCCTCTCTCAAAGCCCTGCTAGATTCACTATCAGCACCCAATAAGGCTTGGCGCCTCTCTCCCAAGAAAATCTGAGTCTCCCCCATCTCCCTTCATACCAATCCAGGTAAGATGTGGTCAAAATGGTACTCTTCCTGTTCTTGAGAATGGCCCTGGGTGGAAAAGCGGCATATGTCCATGCTTTTGAGAAAAAGGAGAAGCTATCTATCTCGACACCAAGAGAGGAATGTAAAAGGACGACAAGGACAGCCTTGGAACCCTCACTATGTACGACTCCTGAAATGTACTACGGTTATGCAACCTCCAATGAGGTACCCACTAATGAACATCTGAGGTAGAAAGTCGAGCCATCATCAGCTGCCAGCGACCCTGATCCTGCTGTCTTGGTGCACCACTCCGAGAAATTACCCAAGGACAATGAGTAGGCAAAGCCCCAGGTAAAGCCCCGAGCCTCTCCTGCAACCATAGAGTCAGTACAGCTGGGCTCCCTGACCGCATGAAAAGGTCCCCCTGGTCATCCTATCAATGTCGTACAGCGTTTCTCCCAAAATCAGAGGGACAATATCTCTCCCAGCCCTGCATTCTCTGACCAAGTTCAAAAGGCCGCTATGGCACACTCCAAAGGATTCGGCAGTGAAAAGGAAAGAAAATACGCAGAGAAGGAAAGCATCCATAGACACCGTGGTCTCAGTAGTACCCAGAGACATGAATCTGCTAGGAATGTCAGAAATGTCGATCCTATCGGGAGCTATCATCATCCCTTCAGCTTCTTCCGAAGAAATTTGCAGAAAAGATGCCAGCTTTAGGATCACTGGTAAATCCCCGGCCAAAGGAATCGAAATAGCCTCAATTTTTGGACCCCCAATCAATGCTCAGAATTCCTCAAAGGTGGGAATGATTTCATTGTAGGAAAAGGAGTAAACGTGTCTCCGGACATCCCAAAACCTTGCTGCTGCTCTCAAAAGATCCCAATCGGGTGGAAGATCCTTCAAATTCCATAAATATTTGATTTTGAAGGTGTTGTTAAAAATCCCCTTGTGAGATTGAAAGTTATACCTCATCCAAGATTAAAGGTTGGAAAGAAAATGATCCTTTTTTCCCTTTTACAATCGGACCGGTTTTTCCATGGCAATGATTGGACTCACCTATTTTTGGCTAAAAATCTACTTTGGAATTAGATGGGATAGGCCAAAATTGGAAATGAAAAATAAAGACCCTTCCTTGGTTTTATTTGCAGAAAATCAGTCTAGGCAGAAGACCCAGTCATGCGGCCTCATTTTCTCAGGGCCTAGCCAGGCGGCTTCATTCGCTGCTACAGAAAAAAAAATATGCATCAGCCAAAGCTGCTGCCCAATTGGGATTTTCACCCCACTTTCTCAAAAAAACTGCATAAAAATCATCCCAAATACCATTCATACATTCCAAACACCATCATAATACATTTTGGCCCAATTTTCGCCCCTTTTCCATGCAAAAAACAGCCCCGAGGCTCGAGTAATATAGCGAAATAACAATAAGAAAAGAAATGAAAAAAAATCATTACATGTCTTTGCCACAATTGGCCCCCAAATAAAAAGAATAAACACAAATTCTTGTCATGCATCATTTGTTTTTGTTTTTGCTCTCTCTCTAAGTGTGGACAGACAAGACCCTAAGCCTCCGACTTCTCGACGCTGCTTAGCTCGTAATATTCGGGGTCCCTCATCAAGTCCTCATCATCACTCACGGCAGACAAGTTGATGGGCACATGCTCATACTCCGCCAGCTGCTCCAAGATGTTTGTGTTAGGCCCTTGCCCCCGAGGCACACCACTGGTCGAAGACGAGTGGTATCTGTAAGTACGCCAATCCAATTCGCAACGAGTGGCCACCTTGTGTCACGCGACAAGTCGAGGCATGGAAAGTGGATACGTAAGGTTGTGCGACACCTTGAGGCCACTAACTGCAGCCTATAAATAAGACCCTCCCCCTCTCATAAATGGATCCCAACTTCAGCCTACTGTTACTCTGCACAAATTGCATCTTAACAAAGCCTCCCAAACACACCTCTCTCTCTCCTATCTTCAACCTACCCAATTCTCTCCCATCTAAACCCATTTCTCCAACCAACTCACTTGAATCCTCTTGCATCAACTCTCTCAGGATTTCAAGGCCAGAAACAACCTATTGAAGGGTCTTGTATCTAACTTGATACAGGATTCGGGGAAGCATCAAGGGTAATGAAATCTAAACTCTCTCTTTCTCTCCCTCTTACTTAATTCTTCATAATTCTCTCATTTACTTTTGTTAGGATTCAATAATCAGACCCTAGCTGTCTGGATTATTGAATCCCAATCGCAATCTCTCTTTTTAAGTCATTTGATCTGTGTAATTGAATTGCTCTTGTTGGATATTTGCTTGAATTGGTGTTCAAACCCCAAAGGGGGTGTGGATCTACCCATATCCACACTCCCGGGGTCGATTTGTTGTTATTTCTGTATTTTGTACATAATTTGATTAATCAATTGGATCTGGATTAGTTATTGTTGATTCTGGTGTTCATTGTGAAGGTTTCTGCAGATGGCCTATGTATGTCACGCGACATATTGTTAGAGGTGATCTGTGTCACGCGACACATGTGGTCACTGGAACCATATGTCATGCGACATATCGTGCCCCATTTGCTGAAACCTCGTTCGGTTATGTCTGTTTTAGATTGTTGTAGAAGGAATGTGGCCTCCCTAAATAATGGGCTCACGAGTTGTAAATCTCTTTCTCATATTGAATAAAATGCATGATTACTCCATTTGTTCATTATCAACACTTGCACACACTTTTGGATTTGCTTGGATGTTTAATTGAAAGACTCGTCCATGGACGAGGCGTGTTGGGTGAACTCTCGGTTCTTCCCAACACGTAACCTGACCCCCGAACCCGTATTTTCTCTGTCAAAAAAGGTTTTCAATGTTTCCTCTTAAAACGGCGTGGCGACTCCTTCATTTTCACGAAAAACAAATTTTCGGGCGAGCGCACATTCAGTGGCGACTCCGCTGGGGAATATTGACTTTGAAAACCTATTTTTCAAATGTTGAGTGGGTCAAGCTTTCATTAAATTAGACATCCAATACATTCAATTTTGTGTGCATCTTTGATAATCATTTGGAGTTCATGCATTTTGTTGAATATGAGGCTTGTGAGCCCTATGTGCTTTATGGTCATTGTGTTGTGCATTGTTTGTCCTTGCTTTGCTCTTGTCTTGGAGAGGCAGGGGCTGATTTTGATGATTGCAGAGTGCTGGTTCAGTGACCATCAAGGTCTTGCGACACCTTTGTCTCTTGTTGTCCTGTGTCACGCGATAAAGAGTGGCCACTGAACAGATACTCAGAAGGCTTGGTTTGAGGGCAGTCCCTTGGATCGAATGTGGCTCAGTTGATTATTGTTCCTTGTATATCCTGTGAGGGTGTGTGTGTGTTTTCTTTCCTTTTCAAATAAATAAAAATAATAAAAAAAAATCTTGTTTTTGTAAATAAAAGAATATAGACATCCGCACACTACATCACTTAGACTTAGAACCCTCGGGTGCGATTGACGGCATCGCGGATGGTGATGTACGTCGCCTACGCTTGAGCGCCTGAAATCAAACCTAACCCCCTAGTGCGTATAGGTGGCGCCACACATTTAACCTTACCCACGGTTGGTTTTTGATACAATGTTTTCATTACAACGAAATGAATTGTTTTTGAAACATATCGTAGATCTTTATACCTTCCCCCAAAACCTCGCATCTTGTGGGCATGTTGCTAATGCAACATGATTTCACGTAGGGACATGTCACTCCCGTGGCGTGTTCTAAACGAGAGATCATGCCGCATTGTCAACGTGCACCGACGAGAGGTCATGCCGGATTTTTCTTCGAAATTCTTCGAAAAGACCCGTTATGCTGCCCAAATTTCCCCAGAAATTTGGACAACCTCTCCGTTCCATAATGATGTTAGGATTTGGTTAGGTATCATGACCTATTATATATTTCAAAACAAGGCATTTATTGTAATTTGAACGTTTACGTCCCTTTAGGCTTCCCCAAGGTATAGTTAGCATGAATAAAGGCTTTCCCTTTTCCAACCGTACTTAGGATTTAAAACACTAATTTATACTTGAAGACAAATAAATTTTGTTTGTGCGAGTCTGTTCCGTTCCTTTCCCTCTCCTGTCCCTCCAAATTTCCCTTCAATGCCTTATAATCTACCCTTTTGTAGTAGTGACAAGTTTGGGCGCGTGCTCTATTGCAAGGGGTGATCAGTCAGTCCGTCTCTCTGAAATATTTGCAATTTCCTCCAAAGTTCTCATCCATTCTACTGTTCAAAGATGTCTGGTGCAAGAGATATGCTATCCGCTCAGTCTGGATTTCCTCTCACTTCGGGCCAATTGGACATGAATGACCTGTCAGTAACAGAATTGCGGGCTACTCTTGAAACTGCCATGGTTCGTGAATGCAAAGCTCAATTGCTTGCCCAAGTCGCCAAAGCCCGAGAGGAGGCGGTTCACTCTCGATTTGTTGAAGCAATGCGTGTCCGAGGGGTTACGATAATTCGTCACGAAGATGGATCATACGAAGAAATCATCAAAGTCAGCAGTGTTGAGTATGGGGATGGAAATGTAATAAAAGGGGTGAATGAAGATAGGCAGGACAAGATTCTTTCCCCAGCACCTCATGTGGTCCAGGCCCAGATTGAAGATGGGCAGCCAATCCTCGAGGTTTTCAATGTTCCTAATCAACCTGATGTGAAGAGTCCGTACCAACCAGATTCCCAAGGGTCATGTCATTATTTCACTCAGGAGGGATCACTGCTATTCCATCCCGACCAAGCTCCCCGGCAAGGAAGTGTTCCACAATCACCAATGAGTTCATATGGTTTCAGCTTATCATCCCCACAAGACCAGCGCTCAGGACCAACCTCATACGTAACTGTGAATCAGATGTCCTTTATTCCAGCTGCGAGCCCTATGATAATACCTGAGTCCCCTCCAGAGAAAGTCCAGAAAACAAAGAAGAAGGCGTATTGGGGAAAGGTAGGGATTCCTATGAATCAATTTCTAAAGGTTTTGGTAAGCGAAGGTTTAGTTCAACCACTGGTCAATTATATCCCTCTTCATCACAGTGAAGACCTGGATCCAAGCAAATATTGCGACTATCACCAGTATCCAGGACATACCACCCATGCATGCTTTCAGTTAAGAATAATCATTCAAGGACTCAATGATGAGGGGAAGATCGAGCTGAGTTCCCATGAAGGAGGCAATATTCGGGATCTTCGTCAATTCCCTCCTCGCAAGAAGCGAGAATTTGATGACCTCGGGATATCAACTGAAGAAGCTTTCAATGGATTGATGCGAAGAGGAATGATAAAACCGCTGGATAACTATCATCCCACCAGACCTAATCTGAATTTGGATCGTAGTAAGTACTGTTACTATCATCAGTACCCTGGGCATTTGACCAATGATTGTTCTGTTCTAAAGGTGCTTATTCAGAAAATGGTTGACGAAGGAAAAATTGAAAAAGCTTCTCCTAAGGTGGCCAATAATCCTTTTCCACAGCTTTAAGGATTCCTCATATGAAGAAGTCAATCAGGCAGACATCGTAGGATCTTAGATTTTTTACCTTGCTAGCAGATTTCGTTTTTTACATCCTTGTTATAAGTCTTTTATTTCAATAAATAAAATATTTACTTCTATTCTTGCTAGACTCGAGACATTACTTGCTTACCCATATTATATTTAATTTTTAAATGGTTTTATTCTACATAATCACTTATGCTGCTCACCGACTAATGTTTTGAAATGACTCATGTTTGAATTAATCGGAATGGGAAAATCAACTGATATCATTCTCTAATTGGGGCTTGTCAAATCCCCAGCTTGCATCTCCTGTGCTCACATACTTTCTTTCGTCCTCACCATCTCGTTGTTCGATAAATTTACACGGATCTTTCTCAGAGTAAACTTAAGCAAGCAAACGAAGACTCAATCTCGTTCGGACCATCCGGTAGGGGCTGCGGTTGAAACCTTCCACCCTTAGGAAAACCATCACCTTACCCTCACTAAACGATACCCCTTCATTTCAAGATCTGCATATTTGAAACCCGTTTAGCCATCGTCAGAAGAAGAGGGAATATCCTTGAGGCTCCCGTGATGCAAAGAAGATTGACCTGGTCCAAATTCAAGAGCTGCGGAAAGCAATGATCCATCCTGGGGACTAGCTGAAATTCTCCTCTCAAAAAAAAAGAGACGAAAATAAAAATAGAGACAAAAATAAAAAAAAAATAATAAAAAAAAAGAAAAGAAAGAGAGCCTAGTCCCCAGCGATCCTCTCAAAAGCGAAAGTCAAAGGATCCGGTTGTTACTCAAGAGGAGTCTCAGAGTGGATAAAGAGACAGCATGGATGTCCCCTCACCATACCTCTAACCAATTCCAAGTCGTCCTCTCGATTTTAGAGGACATTCCCATTACCCTTACCTTTGCCTTTAGCCAAAGCCAAGATTGACCTCTCATTCTTAGAGGCATTGAAGATGCAAGCATGAATTCCCGCACCTTAGAAATCCCAAACACATACCCAAGAGCCAACCTCTCATCTTTAGAGGTTCAGTCAGCAAAAAGCCTAGCCGACCTCTCGTTTTAAGAGGTCATGATATCCTGAATCACCCGAAGACCGATCGAAATCCCGAAGCCCAGTCGCAGTTACTACCGGATAGCAGTTTCATTCCAATATCGTCGAGATCTAAAACAGATTGTTGCTTAAAGCAGAGCCAAGTCCATCCCGGCTCAAAAGATTGTCAAGCAAAGATTGTGCAAATTCCCTCCGTTTATTCGACATCGTATGTGAGCATATTTCATTTCTCCTCCGCAAACACCTGCCGTGAATGTCCCACTGGGGCTTCGCATCTGTGTCTCCCATCGACACTCCAAGAGGACACGTTCTTTCGATTCTCAAAAATTCTCGAAGGTCCTCACATCCCCGAACTTCATCGTTCATTCTTTTCATTCGGGATAAACCCGAACTACGCCGACCTGAGCTCCTCCCAAAGAGGGGAACGTAGGCAACCATATCTGGTTCGGTCGAAATCGCAAACAAATCTCAGAAAATCCGGTCTCCTCAAGGACCATGCCCATACACTATCTATCCTTCCGAATTCAATCTCGATATCAGTGGGTTTTCTCCTCAGGATTGGTTAAAATATTTGTCCATATCAGAGTTGGTGGTTGAATAACCCGAACATCAATAAAAGGTTTTAAGCAGCTTTGTGATCATCACGAATAAAACAAGTTTTCAAGTGTCTCGAAAAGTCTTCCTCTCCACGTTATTAGGGATATAGAGCTAAACACTGTATTTCTGTTAAGCAGGGGCTTCCATACACTCCCCACACCTTGTAACGCTTATACTCTCCCAAAAGAGTCAAACCCATAAGCAAGAATGTCATACAGAAAATCAGGTCTCATTCTCACCTTCGAAAAGTGTGTCCCTGCATGTAAAAGCTCTTGAGTCTTGTCCGCCGCCTGACTGACTAAAACCTGAAGAGCAATCTCACCACAGGGCCACAAAAGGCGTGTGACGGGGCTGGGGCTTGGTCAGAAGTTGATATGTGCAGTTCCCGGGGCTGTTCCTATGATATCAAGCAGTTGAGAATGGATTTTGTTACAAGAGGCCTACTTGATGAAGCTACTGAATTCCATATCTTGGACAAGAGAATGAGGCTTAGAGACAGTAAAGAGGTCCCTTTCTGAAAGCCTGTCAACCTAACTTATCATGTCACGCGACAGAACGTACCCTGGCTGCTTTGAGTCATGTGACATGTTAAGTCCAACACCAGACATCAGTGAACTGCAATCTGATCAGTACCAGGGCACGCCCCGACTTTTTCCAAACTGCAAGACAACAAAAGCACCCTGCAAGCATCATGAGAGAGGGAATTTCATTCAAAATATCATACACATTCACCACCCATATACACACAAACCAAAACACACAAACCATCCATACTCATGCAATAACCATCCAAAAGCCATTCATCCCCATTCTTCCAAAAAAAAAATGGACTCGCGCAAACAACTAATAACTAATAATGTACTAGGTGCAATGTAAATAAAGAAAAAGAAAAGAGTGTTTTGTCATTCTTCTTGCGGAGCAAGGTACAATAATCAAAAGGGCCACATGTCAATCCAAGGAATTACTCTGAGCCATCATCTCCAGAACTGTAAGAACCACCCTCCTCATCGTCAGAGCTATCATCATCACCATCAGCGTCCTCACTGCTCTCACTATCTGCATCTCCCTCCTCATGATCCGGGTCAGCAACAGGAGCGTGATAAACAATGGGATCATCCCGGAAGAGCTCATGCATAACAGGAATGGTAGAAGTCTCAAGCTCATGAGGATCTCGGGAGGAATCGCTATCAGAACTGGAAGGGATAGGAGGACGACGACGAGAAGTATTGGTCCTGGGAAAATGCGTATCCTCAGCAGACATGTCAGTACGAGTCCTCTTCCTGCCGGGCAAGCTAAGTGTGGAATCACTATCATCAGAACTCTGAGCCGCGAGCTTCTCCCTCAAATACTGATTGCTCCTCATCAGCTGATCAATCATATCCATGGCCCTGGTATAATGACGAGCAAAGCCCCAGTAAATATCAGAAGATACCTGACACCACCCAGCAAAAGAAGAATCAGAAACTAAGCCAGAATAGAGGACAAAAGATGCAAACAGTTCAAAACAACGAGAGAAAGTCAGTCACTTACAGATCGAGTGCCCTCGGGGAGATGAAAGTATGGATAAACCCGGCTGGTATCATGAGTGGCCCGCCTCATGTGATCCCCGTCCTGAAAGTCAATAAAGAGAGGAGGTAAAGGAGCATCCACAACATGTCTGGTAGAAGGGTCAGCAGCCTGAGCACCACGCCTCGCAACCACCTACGGTGACCTCAACTTCGTAGCTACATAAACCCCATAATCCCCATCATCATCAGTATAGTTAAAAGCAGACTCTCCCTGGATCAAAGCGGCCAAGTCATCTAGCTTCCTAGGGAACCACATCTCAGCAGGAGGATCATATGGGACTCTAGCAACGCTCCCGGGACTGTGTTGTCTATGAACCCGCTCACCCAGGTACAAAGCATCTCCAGATAAACCCACCAACAGTTTATGGCACTCAGTCAGATGAAGAGCATGCTCCAGATGAACCCCAGCATATCGGCCGGCCCAAGGAAATAGAGCCAGGCTCCCTGGAGTCCTCCGCAAGCAGATAATGGTATCCTCATAAAAAGCAGTCACCCGTCCCTTGGTATCTGCTGTCCGAATTTTCTGTCGTGCATCCTTCACCCAACGTCTCATAGCAGGAAATGTAGTGGTCGGGTATGCCTCCCCTACTCGCCAAGCATAGCAACCAATAACCTCATAAGCCCAGACCTGAGAAAAGAAAGGACAAAACAAAGACAGACTGATAAGAAAAGGAGGAATCAGAAAGAAGCGGTATTCGGAAAAGAGATCAGACCAAGAAGTACCTCAAAAGCCAAGTGACAGCAGTTAAAGGACTTGGCCTTCCCCCGGCTGACATCATCAAGAGCCAGATATAACTCAGCCAATCCGTCCTCTCCCCAAGACAGGGTCCCAACAGCAGTCCAATCTCTCAAAAGCTCTAACAAGGAAAGTAAAGCCGAAGAAGTGGCATTGATGAACAGCATATCCGAAAAGCCAACCCAAACAAAAGCCCTAGCTAACCTCAGAGCTCTCAACCTGTCCTCCTCAGTGTCCGCCACCTCAGCTGGATAACCGGTACTCTGCTCTACCATCTGGCCATGAAGATCCCCGAGCTCATATCCATTCCCCTTCTTGTCCGAGGGTACAAAGCCGATCAACTCCATAAAATAAGCCTCAGTGGGAGGCTGTGGGTCATCATCCAAAGCGGGCTCCTCCATATATAAAGGCTGATCAGTGAATGGAAGGCCAGTAATAACAGCGAAATCATAAGGCGTGACCGTCGCCTCACCCCAAGAAAAATGGAAGGAATGGGTAGTCTCCCACCAGAACTCTCTGAATGCCTTCGCCAATCCAACACTCCTTTGGGTACCTCCAACAACCTTCGCCATCTCAAAGAATTGCCCCAACCCGGCAGCATACACTAAACCTTTCGGTGAACGGTCAAGTTCCTGACTACCAGGCAACAGGTCCCACAACCGATCGATGACCTCTGGAGAACCCCGAGTGCGTAGTTCCTGCAGGTAAACACAGCGCAGGTATGAATATCTCAAAATTCTTTTCAAATAAAAGCATTTCAATAAATCAATTGCACATTTCAACTTTCCAAACAGAAACAGGGTTCGATCATTCAAGCATGCATTCATAATTTCTACATGGCTCAGAAACATGCAATAAATTCATGAGTTCAATAGAGAAAAGAATCCAATCATTCTTGCACAATATCCGATTTTTCATTGCAATAAAAGCAAGGGTTACAAAATTACCTTCTTTTTCTTCTCCGGCGCCGAAGTATGCTCTTTAAGATTCGGATAAAAATCCCCTCTCACAGTTTGAGGGACGAAGGGCCGTTGGTTCCTCAGGGCATTCTTTCTCCGAGCGGCTAGTTGAGCTTGGGTGAGACCCTTCTTCGTGGGTCGTTGTCTAGGAGGCATATTGAAGAATCAAAAGCCAAATCAAGCCCTAGAGTCGATCGATTGCACTGGAAATTGAACAAGGGGATGCTTCCTCCTCGCAAAACCGTCCACCTCCCTCCAACAATATGTTTCAAAATGAAGCCTATTCGCCTTTATGAGGGACTGTTCACTGGCTTTAAATAGCCGCGCGACAAGACGTTCCCCATGGCCCAATTTTCAAAAATGCCCATGTAATTTGATGATCTGCAATGTTGACCCTTATGGCATATTCTGTAGACCCCCTTACAGGTACAATGATCAACTGAGTCTCACAAAACCTAAAAGACTGGCCCTCAAGACGAGCCGAAAGAAGAAAAAAAAGAAGAATACAAAATCCCGTGTTTGTGACAGCCTCCCAAAGCAGAGCACACCAAAATAAAGAGAAAGAAAGCCGACTCCCGAAATACGAGTCCGGCCCCAAAGAGAAAGAAAAGAAAGCAGGCTCCCAAAATGCAGGAGTCCACGACCCCAAAAGGAAAAAAAAGAAGTTATCTCACCAGACAGGAGCAGAATCCCCAGTTTCCCAAGCAAAGCTAAGGGCACAAAAGAAAAGACGAACAATTAGCAAGGACAATCCAGCAACAAGACAGACAAAAGAATAACAAAAGAGCAGGAAAAGAAGTAGCGTGAGACCCCTGGCAGCTACACCTATCCCCAGCAGAGCAGAAGAAGAAGTGGTATGAGTACCTCCGGCATCCACAAAGAGAAGCAGCAGTAGTGTGAGACCCTTCAGCAACTACCCTGCACCAAAAGAAGTGGTATGAGACCCTCAGGCATCCACAAAAGACCCGGTTGTAGCATGAGACCCTCCGGCGGCTACAACTCGTCGGCGACGATAGTGTGAGACCCTCCGGTAACTACCCTGCACCAAAGAAAGTGGTATGAGTCCCTCTGGCATCCACGAAGGACCCGTTGCAGCATGAGACCCTCCGGCGGCTACAACTCGTCAACGGCGATAGCATGAGACCCTCCCGGCGGCTACTCGCAAATACCGGTTGCGGCATGAGACCCTCCGGCGGCTACAACTTTGGCATGAAAGGAAACTACTAGCCAACCGCAGTAATACTGACCCCTCAAGAAGTCACAGGTAAGCACAGGAAAGGTATGAAGACACATTTCTACCCCTTTCTTGCTTGTAGTTAGTAATTTCCGAACTACGATTTGGTTTGATTCCCTTCTTAAAGGGATACGTAGGAATCCTTTCTCAGAAAGGTCCAGCCATTAGACTCCCCGATTCACCCTTCTAGCCTGTTACCTTATCCCTTGATGCTCATTGGGATTGGGTCTTATTTTATCGACAACCCCACTTTTTACAAAAGTGACATTGCCGAGGGGCTCTGTAAGTACGCCAATCCAATTCGCAACCTTTTAGATGCATTTTAATGTAATAAAATTGCATTAAGGGGCATTTTGGTAAATTCTCGACCAATCTCGAGACTTCCGGAAACATTTCATAAGTTTCCCGTGAAGGAAGTACCTTTTGGTACCTTACTCGTGCAAAGGGACCTCTTGGGAATAAAACCTGTTGGACTTTTTGGGTATTTTCCCGAAATGTTCCAGAAACTGGTTTTGGCGCCAAAAACGGTTATGGCCACCTTGTGTCACGCGACAAGTCGAGGCATGGAAAGTGGATACGTAAGGTTGTGCGACACCTTGAGGCCACTAACTGCAGCCTATAAATAAGACCCTCCCCCTCTCATAAATGGATCCCAACTTCAGCCTACTGTTACTCTGCGCAAATTGCATCTTAACAAAGCCTCCCAAACACACCTCTCTCTCTCCTATCTTCAACCTACCCAATTCTCTCCCATCTAAACCCATTTCTCCAACCAACTCACTTGAATCCTCTTGCATCAACTCTCTCAGGATTTCAAGGCCAGAAACAACCTATTGAAGGGTCTTGTATCTAACTTGATATAGGATTCGGGGAAGCATCAAGGGTAACAAAATCTAAACTCTCTCTCTCTCCCTCTTACTTAATTCTTCATAATTCTCTCATTTACTTTTGTTAGGATTCAATAATCAGACCCTAGCTGTCTGGATTATTGAATCCCAATCGCAATCTCTCTGTTTAAGTCGTTTGATATGTGTAATTGAATAGCTCTTGTTGGATATTTGCCTGAATTGGTGTTCAAACCCCAAAGGGGGTGTGGATCTACCCATATCCACACTCCCGGGGTCGATTTGTTGTTATTTCTGTATTTCGTACATAATTTGATTAATAAATTGGATCTGGATTAGTTATTGTTGATTCTGGTGTTCATTGTGAAGGTTTCTACAGATGGCCTATGTATGTCACGCGACATATTGTTCCGAGGTGATCCTGTGTCACGCGACACATGTGGTCACTGGAACCATATGTCATGCGACATATCGTGACCCATTTGCAGAAACCTCGTTCAGTTTTAATCTGTTTTAGATTGTTGTAGCAGGGATGTGGACTCCCTAAATAATGGGCTCACGAGTTGTAATTTCTTTCTCATATTGAATAAAATGCATGATTACTCCATTTGTTCATTATCAACACTTGCACACACTTTTGGATTTGCTTGGATGTTTAATTGAAAGACTCGTCCATGGACGAGGCGTGTTGGGTGAACTCTTGGTTCTTCCCAACACGTAACCTGACCCCCGAACCCGTATTTTCTCTGTCAAAAAAAGGTTTTCAATGTTTCCTCTTAAAACGGCGTGGCGACTCCTTCATTTTCACGAAAAACTAATTTTCAGGCGAGCGCACATTCAGTATCCTGAGGCTGATGACTAAGAAGCCACACTCTCGACGTGCCTCCTCTTGTGCTCAGGCTCCTGCGCATTCCCTGCAGCCCTCAACATGCTAGCCAGCTTCCTCAAGAGAGACCGAGCTAGCTGTTTCCAGCCCTTGTTCTGTTGCACCAGAGTGTCATAAGTGTGAGCAGGGACCTGCGAGAATGAGAAAAGCTCAGAAAATCCCAGGAAAAGATTTTGAATTGCGGAAATAGCATGGACAGAAAAGAAGAAAAAGCAAAAGTCGAAAAGAAAAAGGAATCCAAAGTTACTTACAGTGTTGTCAACTGGCAGAGTAAACTCGGCATCTCTCGTGTCGGGAATAGGCACCATCAGCCTCCTTGGCACCCCACTCACCACACAAGATAGGTGAGCTGAAGGGACAGGTGGATCAGTCGGCTCTGCCTCCCTGTACCCCTTAGCAGTAGCTATCTTCACCAGCCCCTGCGGCGTCCTCAAACGCTCCTCCACAAAGGTGGCATACGGGGTGGCGTGATCAAAGTAGTCCTCCACTACGAAACCGACCCTGTACCTGTCCCTCTCATCCTCTGACCAATCCTTGGGCTGCAGCATGAAAGGAGGATCGTGAGGAGTAATGGCGCCCAAAGGAGGGACATGACCATGCTGCCGTGAAAACCTATCCCCCAAGTAGATGACGCCATAGGTCAAGCCTGTCAACCACCTCCTCTGCCGAGTCACGGCCACGGCATCGCCCATCAGAGCCGCTGAATACCGTCCCCAAGGGTAGAAGCTCACCCCTCACAGATGTCCCCATTGATGGCAGGCCTCACCGTCTTGTAATAAAAGGTGATCCAGGTCTTCCCATTAAACTTGTCAAGAGCCTCACCTCCAGCGTACCATAGCTGGGAATGTAGCGGGATCACTCTGCTGGTTCCACAGAAAGAACTCGATTACCTCGTAAAACCAAGCCTGCATGTCAGAACATAAAGGTTATTCTCTCTCATGAATTTTGAGGGTACAGAAAGGGAAAGAATAGGAAGAGGAATGAGAATACCTCCAAAGCAAAGGAGAAACAATCCATGGAAGCAGCCTTGTTCCGGCTGTACAGAGCCAAGGAAAAGTAAAGATCCGCCAATTCGGCCTTACCCCAAGAGACCTCCCCAACAGTAGCCAAATCATCAAAAGAATCCAACAAACAAATCATCGCCAATGTCCCAGAATTAGCGAAGATAGTGACGGGTAAAGTCAACCACAAGAAAGCCCTCGCGAGCTGGTGAACAGACACGTCATTGGCTGCAAATCCCTCCATACACCTGAGAACCTGAATCTCAACCAAACGAGTCTCCATCCCCAGGCCCTTCGGACGGATGTCAAACCCCACATAGTCCCTGAACTCAGCGTCAGAAATGTGGTCCCTCCAGGTCACAAGCCGATCGGTGAACCGCATGCCTGTAATAGCTGTGAAATCGGCGGGAGTCACCATAGCCTCTCCCCAGCCCAGGTGAAAGCTATGAGTGGTATCCCACCAGAACTCAGAAAGAGCTAGGACCAATCCCTTGGTCTTGGTCATCATATGCACGCCTTTGCTGATAGCCTCAACTGGAGACCCGTAGCCACAACTAGCTGCTTAGGGTTGTGGATGTCCTTCTCGAAGTCTGGCATCCTCGCTCACAATTTCACCGCTATCTAAGTGGGTCCCCGTGATTTGCCCTCCTGCAGGTAAGCACAGCAAAGGTACGTCAGTCCTTCAACTTATCTCAGAAACATATATTTATTCACAAAATAGTGCACACATGCCAAAGAAAAGCATTCATAAGAAATTTTCTAGCATCATTTGCCTAGAACGTGTGTCTTTCATCATTTGAAACACGTCACTCAGAGCACATGCTCTCCCAAACACAAAAAATCTCAGTTTTCACAAAATTCTTTGCATATAAATTTAATCTTTAAAATTGGCATGCATGAATCATTTTCATCATCCAAAATCTCATTCTCACATCCAGGATCAGGAGTTGACCTAGTTCTAGAACATGCAAGAACTCCGTCCCATTTTTGGCTTTATTTCTCTCACTTTATTTTCAACAAATGAGTCATACTCATATTTCTTCAAATAAATTGCACGTGCATGATTACCCATGTATCTAGCTTTGTAGGCAATCGTTAAATCCATAAAATCATCAACAAAATCACAAAGAAAATCCAAAAATTCCCAAAATTCGAATTTAGCCCTAATCAATCAAAAATCAACCAAAATCGGTGAAATCGAGCAAATCGAAAGTGCTTACCCCTATAGATTGAGGTTTTATGGACTTGGGACCCCTTTTATCGGGATAAAATTGAGAAGTAGGCACTGCAAAGTCATACTTTTGATCGGTCCTCACAAACTCCCTCTTCCTCGATCTCGCGGCATGTGATAGATCACGGCGCGCTTGGCAAGGCATGATGTGTCCTCCTTGGTCCATCTAAGCAGTAGAAACCTAAGTCTTCGAAGATCTTGGCGTTTTTCTCTATCTTTTCTCTCCTCTCTCTTCAACAACCAAAGCCAACAATGGCCACTGCCCGTTTCTCATTCTGTTTAAATAAATCTGGTGAAACGAGGTTTCAAGCCGGGCGGCTTCTTTTTCTCCATCTCTAGCCGAGCGGCTTCATTCGCCTCAGGCTGAATTTACACTTTTGCCCCTGGACTTTCCACTTAAGTAAATAATTCCCGTTATCTCCTAACGGAGTAACGTTGTCTCCCAAACATCTTCGTTATCGCCAAATGGAATAACGTTTTCTCTAAAAAAAACCTCTGTTACTTCCGTTAGAATGGAATAACGTTAGGTGGTCCCTCAAAATGTCCAAACCAATCAGGCGACAACCTCCGAATTGTCAAAATTAATCTTTTGCTCCCTCTATCTCTGTCAAAAAGAGACAGCGTCGTAAGCTTTAGCTTTCGTTACTTCCGTTAGAACGGAAAAAGGTCAGGCGACAACCTCCAAATTGTCAAATTTTAGCTTTAGCTCCATCTATCTTTGTCAAAAAGAGATAGCGCCGCAAGCTTTAGCTTCCGTTATTTCCTTTAGAATGGAATAACGTTAGGAAACAACCTCCGAATTGTCAAATTATAGCTTTAGCTCCCTCTATCTCTGTACAAAAGAGATAGCGTCGCAAGCTTTAGCTTCCGTTACCTCCGTTAGAACGGAATAACGTCAGGCGATAACCTCCGAATTGTCAAATTTTAGCTTTAGCTCCCTCTATCTCTGTCAAAAAGAGATAGCGCCGAAATCTTTAGCTTCCATTACTTCCGTTAGAATGGAATAACATCAGGCGACAACCTCCGAATTGTCAAAATTAGCTTTAGCTCCCTCTATCTCTGCCAAAAAAAGATAGCATCGCAAGCTTTAGCTTCCGTTACTTCCGTTAGAATGGAATAACGTCAGGCGACAACCTCCGAATTGTCAAATTTCAGCTTTAGTTCCCTCTATCTCTGTCAAAAAGAGATAGTGCCGCAAGCTTTAGCTTCCGTTATTTCTGTTAGAATGGAATAACGTCAGGTGACAGCCTCCGAATTGTCAAATTCAAAATTTTGCTCCTTCAATCTCCTTGATAGCGATGTAAGCTTTAGTTTTCCAATTTTATCTCCCTCTATCTCCTTGATAGCGATGTAAGCTTTAGTTTTCTAGCTTTATCTCCCTCTATCTCCGTTTGAAAGATATAGCGACGTAAGCTTTAGTTTCTTAAGGTGACTCCTCCTTTATTCGTCAAAATTTCGAGGATCCTAGACCTCTTACCAACTGTCTAGCGATGATCCTGAACTACGGTCGTGGCTTGATTCCTCCCGAGGATACGTAGGTGTAAGTACTAGGTGTAAGTACCATATCTGGATCGTCAAAATCCGTTAGAAAGTTAACCGGAATCCGTTAACTGGCCCGCTCCAAGTTAACCGGAACCCGTTAAGCTCCCCGTTGCCTAGCCAACGAGACGTCCCGGGACTGCCCTGTGCATCCCGCCGTCGAAACGTACTTAACACACATCATCGCACGTAAAAGTACGACTTTCCCTGAAAAATGCACTTTTCGGCACTTTCCGGGGGCATTTCGGACATTTTCCGGACTGCTCTTTTAAAAACGGACAAAACCGGGACCCAGAAACGAACTCCCACATGGCTGGTGACTCATGGGACACGTGGCTTGCATGCCACCTCCCTCTAGTCACCTTTCAATCAAAAATCAAGGAGAAAAGACTAAAATACCCCTGGTATGCAGTCCAAGTCCGGCCGGACTCCTTTGCAGACTCTCAAAAATTGCCAGCGAGTCCGTCCAATTCCTAAAGTTTCACAAAACCCCCTGGATTTCAGGCTAAGTCCAGCCGGACTCATGCTGAAATTTCACCTATAAATAGAAGGGCTGTCAAAGCCATTTATAACAACAAATTTACTCTCCAAAATCACCTCACCCCATGGCCCAAACCAAATCCTCCCTCTCCCGAGCTCCCGTTTTGCCTCGATTTGCGTGAAAACTCCGCGTTTCAATCAAACACGAACCAAAACACCTCAAAAACACCGTTCCAAAACACTTTCCGTATCCCGTATACACCCCCCGAGCCAAAGGAGCCGACCCTAGCCATAGGTATAACTCCCTCTCTCTAATCTCTTGTTCTGCCTCTGTTTACGCGCCAGTCCCTATAACCGTTTCGGACGAACATCGTTGAAATGTAGATGCCTCCGTCTAACGGTGTCCGATACGTTTTAGCCCCTCGATCCTCTTCTCTTCTCGTAAGAGAAGTAATCTCGGGTTAAAACGGCGTTCCGACCCCGTTCCGTTTAAATTTCTGTCATTTACAATTCCGGATCGATCGATCCGTCGATCGTTATTTAAATTCGTGTCATTTACCACTTCGAGTTGTTTGGCTTGTCGATCGTCATTTACAATTACGAGTCACTTGGCTCGTCGATCGTCATTTACAATTCCGAGTCGTTTGGCTCGTCGATCGTACTTTACAATTCCGGATCAATTGATTCCGTTGATACTGCACTTTAAATACTGTCATTTACAAAGTCCGACCTGTTTGGATCGTGATAGTATTTACCTTTCAAAGTCCGAGTCGCAACCCGATTCGTTGATTGCAAATCATTTAATACGTTTTTTCCCGTAAAAATCGTTAACAATGTAATGCCCGGTTCAAAACCGGAGTTTGACCTTCGAACTCTCTTTCAAAACGCGCGAAATGACGTTTGGCATCGAAACGTTCATCTTCAAACTTAAAAGCCGCCATTTGACACTCAAAATCATTTAATACATTTTTCCCCGTAAAAATCGTTAACAATGACATGCCCGGTTCAAAACCGGAGTTCGACATTCGAACTCTCTTTCAAAACGCGCAAAACCGATGTTTGACATTCAAACGCTCTTTTCTTAAAAGTAAACATTTGACAAATAAGTTAAAAGTTCAAAATCAGCTGACGTGACACTTTTTCCTAAAAAACTCCAAAACCGACGTTTGTCATTCAAACGCTCGCCTTTTCAAATAGAATCACAAAAATCAACGTTTGACATTCAAACCAAGATTAAGCTTGTCATTCAAGCCCCCATTTCAAAATGCAAACACACACACACACGCACACGTTTTCGAGAAAGGTAGAAAGACTCGTCATACGAGGCATTTTGGGTGATCTCGTAATACTCTTCACGAAACGTAACGTGATCTCCGAACCTAACAATCTCTGGTACCAAATAGCTTTTTACTCGTTTTTGCTACCAATAAAAATGATTCCCGTTTTCAGAAAACCCTTTTCCTAAGTTTTTGCTACCAATAAAAACGATACCATTTTCAATATAGCCGTTTCTCAACGTTTTAGGCTCAAAATACAAAAACCGCGTGGCGACTTCTCTCCTTCCCAAAAGCGAGGTCTCAGACACCAACCCTCCGCGAAAGACAACCGCTTTCGCCGCGCGCGAAATCCGGGTAATTTCATTTGGCGACTCCGCTGGGGAAAAGGATACTTTTTTCAAAACTGCCGTTGTTTTCAAAAAAGCCTTCCGTGGGTCAAACTTTCATTTACCCTTCCTCGTTTTCGTGTGCGTGTGTTACTTTAAACCTCGAACGGTTTTTTCAAAGGAATTACGTTGTCGTCTTTTCAAAATCATACCATGTTTGTGCATCCCCATTCATGTTCGATTTTCATGCTATCTTTTGAACTGCACATCAAAATTCTTTAAGACACATTCTGAAAAATCTCTGTTTTACTCAGAAAAAGAATTTTAGTGACTGCACATTACTCGCACTTGCTGCCTCGGTACACCGCACTTCATGTGCACTTGCTGCCTCGGTACACTGCACACTACGACCCGTAACCCGGGATGGCCTTATCAGTTGCACCTCGGTTGGTCTGCCAGACACCTTTCGAGGGCACACGGGGTCGTCCCAAACAGCCCATCCTAGCCCGTGTAAGCCATGCACTCTTTGTGTCACACTTTGTCCAAGACCCCGGTTGGTTTTTGGCCTAGTTCGTGTCATAAAGCCTAAGTGTATGTGACACCATGTCACCAAACCTCACCGTATGCATCGTGCCAGCCACAACTTAGCCAACGCCAAAAGCTAAGGCCCCTTGCACAAGCGAGTCAGGAGAGGTCATGCCGAAATTTTGGCACTATCCTCGCCTTAACTTAAGGATGTTGACTTCGACTGTGGCATGTGCGTCACATACGTTGGAAGTTTGCGTGATCAGCTAGCCTTAAGTTCACTTTTTCCTTTGTCGGTGGAACTCGCTTGCCTTATAGGACCTTGCTCGGGATTGTCCGTCCCGAGAAAGATGATCTACAAATGGAAACGAGGGGCTTATAAGCGTAGTGATGAAATCCACTGATTAGAGCTCTAGGGTTAGTGGCGAAAAAGAAGACACGCTCTTTTCCAATCGATTAGGACTCTGAGAAAATGCGTTTTAAGTAAACATTAATCGGTAACTGCACATTGCACAAGCCCGAAACCTTGAGCCAAATACCCTTTTCCGAAGCCTAAACCCTCCCTTTCGTTCCCTGCAGCGAGCAGAAAGTGGTTCAGATTTCCGGGTCAGCGCCTCGCCAGAATTACAGTTACGGCAGCGTCAGACAGTTCTTCGGTTCCCTCAGTTCCCTCAGCCAGAATATCCGACATGTCTAGTTCACCGAGAAATCGTGACGGGGATGGACCCCCGCCACCGGTAACGGATATGACTTTGGAAGAAGCCATCCGGGCTTGTGAGGTTTACAAGAGGCAAAAAGAAGATCAGCAGAATTTTGTGGTACAGCTTCTGAATGAGCGAGGTATAGCAGCTATCCCCCAGTCAGATGGTACTTTCGTCCTAGTCGAGGATGAAGATTCCCCGAAACCAGTTCCTCAAACCTTCAACCAGGTTCCTCCCCCGCCAACTTACGAGATTCCTTCGAACCAAGGAAACAGGCGACCTAGGCTTCACGTTGCCACCTCTCGAGGCAACCCTGTCATATTTGGCCAGGCCAGTGCTACTCCCATCACTTAATACCACCAGCGCACCGCTGGACCATCTCAAACAAATTCCAATATCCTTCAATACCCTCCCGGGTTCATCCCGTTGCCTATACACGAATCCCAAAACACTGGGGACAAACCCCGATACAGTTCAGAAAAGGCCCCCATATATCCACGTATATCAAGCCTTCCACCTCCAATCACTACCGCTTACGTGGTAGCACCCGGCGCCGAGCCTCACAGACCACCACTGGACCCAACCTTAGCCTGGATGGTCGAACAGATGAAAGACCTGAAAGCCACCATGAGCAGCTCAAAGCAGGAAAAGCTCAAATCCACAGATCCGGGAATGGTCACGCCTCTCCCTGCCAAGTTCCGAATGCCGGAGATGGACCGATTCGATGGAACCGAATGTCCTCAAACGCATGTCGACACCTACGTTCTCGGCATGAGAGCGAAAGGAGCAACCCTCCAGCAAATGGCCGACCACTTCCAGCATACGCTCAAAATCTCAGCGTTACGATGGTTTCTAAGGGTTAAGCCTGCGGATCGCCACACCTGGGATCAGATCAGTAACATCTTCCTGGAACGGTACAGATCCAACTTAGAGTGGGAAACAAGTCGTGAGGACTTAATCACCACTAAGCAGAAAGCGGATGAAAGCGTCGGGGAATTCTACAAGAGGTGGAGTTGGAAACTCTCCGAAATCATGGAGCCACTCTCCAAGGATGAACAGATGAGGATCTTCAAGTCCTTCTTAAGACCATCCATCAGAACTCTCATCAGTCATCATTTCTTCCCAGATCTCCGAGTCATGGTCAATGTCGGCTCACAGTTCGAGAAGGATCTCAAGGAAAAGTTGGCTACTGCACAGCCATACAGATACCGATCAGCAGTTGCATTCAATCCCGCACCGGCCCCCGGCAAAGGGAAAGATACGTCTGTCAACTACATCCATCAGGGACAGCAGTCGGGCAACAGAAACCCAGTTCCGCAAAGCAGCAATTCTACTTAGAAGTAGCCTGCCGTACACTTCGACAAGTTTGACATGCCACTGAGCAAGATGCTGGAAGGGTTAATCAAGGAAGGTCTCCTTAAACCCGTTGCAAATTACAAACCCAAGAATCCCGTAGTCAATGCTGACAAGAGCAAGTACTGCGCCTTCCATCAGTATCACGGCCATACCACCGACAACTGCGTGGGGTTACGATACGAAATCCAGAACTTGATAGAGGAAGGAAAATTGGAGCGTCCCCGTGGACCTAATACAGTCTGAAATCCTTTCCCGAACAACAACAGTGTGAATTCCATTGAATGGGTGCCCAAGGAGATTACCGCAGAGCCAGTTCCTCCGCCTCTTCCAGCCGGGTCCTCATCTAATGTCCACATCAGCTACGATGTTTGTGACTGCTCCGCCTGCCTGGAGTACGTGTCTCAAGACATGGTCAGGAGCAATGCTCCGAGAAAACAGAAGAAGAAGTCCTCTCAACAGAAACTGAGAGAAAGATACGAAGCTGGAGACACTAGTGTGGGTACACTCGGAGAGCCATCCGGGAGGTTCGACTACTATCTACTCTACTCCAGCCAGTCCTCCCTTCCTCCAGGCCATGCAGCTTTAGAACAAACAGGGGAGGGAAAGCCGAAAAATCCTGCTGACACCATAGTTCAGACCTTGGGACACCGGAATACCTGAGATCTTGGTAATCTTACTGCTAGTCAGAAGCCTAACCCCCCTGCGGGATCAACCAAGGTTCAATTTGTCCAGCTTCCAAGTACGGATCGGCAGAGAAAGATCAAAGTCAGCTTGGCACTCGCACTCGATCAATGTGCTAACTAAGGGCGGCAACTGCCACAAACAGCCTCAGCACCATCCCGAGGCTCAAGCGAAGGCTTTACCTCGCAAGAGGAAAACAGAAAACAGGTGGCTGGATGACTCTCCTTCTCCGGATAGAGATCATATCTACGATTCCCGACTGTATGGCAGTATGATCACGTTCTGTGACGATGACCTACCGAGAGATGCCTCGGGGCACAATGAAGCTCTGTGCATCATTCTCAGGCTCAACACCATATTGCTCCCCGGAGTATTTGTAGACAACAGGTCTTCCTTTAATGTTCTCCCTCTCAGCATGATGCGAGCCCTTCGTATCAACGAAAGCCACCTGATTTCGTCAACCCGGACTATCAAGGCCTACGACAGCACGTCTCATCCCATCCTGGGGACGGTGACGCTGGAGCTCTGGTTCGAAACCCAAATGGTGCCAGTAAAATTCCACGTGATGGATATTCCGTTCGAATTCATAGCTCTGTTGGGACGCCCTTGGCTACATCACATGAAAGTCATAGCCTCCACTCTCCATCAGTGCGTCAAGTTCATTAACCGCCAGGGAGATCTTGAAGTCATCCGAGGGGACAGTTTCCTCATAGGAAACGAAGGCGAGATGATCAGCGTGCCCCGGCCGAGCACGGGGTTACCTCCTTCAAATCAACCAAGTGACTACGGGGCAAATCTCATCGAGAATCCTCGTAGTGGGAGATGCTAACTATGTCAATGTCCTCGAGCGGTGCGGACCACAAACGATCCGATACATCAAGTTCAACTGTCGTTTCTAACATTTGGAGTCAGATTGGAAAGAAACACTGAGCATCGCCATGATGCGGGCACGCAAACCCCCTGTCTCCAATCGGAGATTCGTCAGCATTCTTCAAGCCAACTCTCTGGCCCCGCCAGGCGAAGAGATTTTTGTGACAAAGGTCAACAAGCACCGCCATACTCATCTTGAATGCATGGACGTCGTATGGGATGTCCTCCACGAGGAACTACCAGCTGAGCCCCTTTTCTCCAGCGAAGGGCATGATGTTTTCCTAGCAGCTCCAGCAACGCACCAGGACGCAATACGTCCCTACGTTTGGGTTAAGCCGTCAGACGGCGACGAATCAGGACTCTCCCGAGTCGAGGACGCGACAGACCCGCAAGAAGATCTCTGCATTCATATGCTCAGTTTCGAGGACGGCACCCGTTCCGATCAGGTCACCTACGACCAGGGCTCCAACACTATGGAGATTGTCAAGCTCAACGTCCAGTACAGGCAGTTATCCGACAATTGGAAGCAACTGGTTGACACGACAAAGAACCCCTCTGATCAAGTGACTGACGACGACTTCGTCAACATCATCTATTCCAGATATCCTGATGATACCAAGGATCCGGTCCTTATCATCAGATTTTGCAACGCCAAAGTTACCCTCGACGACTGACTGTTCATGGTAAACGAGGCCCTGGCCAATCGAGCTCAGAGCTCATCAGCAATTTCGACTACCAGCCCCAGTGGCAACCGGCCCGTGCCGTCAGTCAAGCTTAAAGCCACAAGCGCCGTCAAGGCCAAGGGCAACAGCGAAGGAGACAAAGCTCCTCACCCCGCTACAAGTCAGATCAACCTCGGGAACGCTTCCGGCAGCCACCCCGAAAACATCTGTGAAGGTCTTCCCCGCAAGACAGAGTCAGCTTTCGATGGGGGAGATGACCACCTCAGCATCAACATCGTCTAGTTTGATTCTGCTCCTAGTCTTCACGGCCACGGATTCAGACATCCCGCCAGCAAACTGCTAGCTCTGATAGACTTGGCGATCCAACGAGATCACGAGACTGTCAACATCGCAGAATTCAACACCCCCGTGTGTTCAATCAAGCAGATATGGGCGAATTTCTTGGTAACCGAGATCAAGGAAGGCCGCATGAAATGTCCCAGCCCGGCTTCCTTCGTCAACATAATCCAAGTGTTTCCGCCATTCGGCGATTTGGATGTGATCACAGTTCTAGACACTAGCCAGACGGCGCGCACCTACGGAGACTGTTTAGCTCTCGCAAGGAAGGCCCTCATGGAACTAGCCGCTCAAGAAAACCGTTTCTAGGACGAAAACCAAGCTCAAAGACCCACAGGTACCAAGCCCTCAAAGTGTGACAAGCAGCTTCAGACAGAAAGCTAGAGGCCACTCTAGACCAGTTCGACCTCAGGGGTTTTGCTCACGGCAACTTCCTCGACTACCGTCTATTCTCATCCAACCCCCTGTGCCAAACGAGGTGGTCAACAGTCCCGATGACCTAGGAGATGGAACGGCATAGCAGAATGAATACCAGCGCTTATCTCCCTGAGGAAAGCAAGTTCTCTGTGAAAGCGACGAGGAAGACGATGAAACCATTCTCTTCCATGCCAGGCATGATGTCAACAAAACCGGAATCCCAAGGGTCTTGGGAGGATGGGGACGGATCATTTCTGCTCTCAAATTGAAAGGCCAACTGAGAGAGGAAGGTCCATTCAAAAGGAATAGAAAGATAGAAATACATCTCCAGCAACTGCTCAGGGAGATTCCACAGTCTTCGGCATTCGTTTACAGAAATGATCAACTGGGACAGCAACTAGTTACATGGGCAGATATTCGGGAAGCCGTGTACTCACCTTCCGACATACCCGCCACTCAAATAAAGAGGAAAGGAAAGCTCTCCCCGATGGAGGTTTAGCTAGACTGCCGCACGCAGTTCAAAGAAGCACTAGCTATTCTCACGTGGGAAGAAACGCAGGCGCTAACTCTCGATGCAGGCTCTGCTGCAAGAAAGTTAATCTGGGCCAAGTGTGGAGGAAAACTAGCAAACCACGAGTATCGCCAGACCCAACTCCATAATGCCCTGAGTATGCTCAGCAAGAAGGAAAGGAGCGCGGTATACCGTGAAGAGATCAAGCAGACTGTTCGCCTGAACAAAGAACTCTCCAACCTCCCCCGAAGGGTCAGCAACGCACAGTTCAGTTCTAGCAACCACTGTTGCGCATTGACGTTCGAACAGCTGGGGCAATCCATAAACTACCTCCCCGCGGAGGCACCCAAGCCAGTATCCTGGGACAGAATCCTGAAAGCTGCCGAAGCTCCCGGGAACACGTCTACAGTCAATGAATAGAGGGAAGACATGTGGCCCTACGCTACGAGGAATCCTCCTCTAACTATGGCTCAACTCAGAGTGGCCTGTTCAGAAGGAACCAAGCCTGACGTCAGCGTTCTAACCCGATCGGTTCAAATTCATGCACTACCACCTAAGGCCACCAAAAAGTCGACGGAGCCAGAACTGCAACCCGGCCAGCCCGAAGACCCAAGTTCCGTGAAAGAGGACCCGATCCTCACTCAGCTCAAGCAGACCCATGCGAACATTTCCCTTTGGTCCCTGCTCACATCTTCATATCCTCACAAGCTCAAGTTAGAGGAAAGTCTGGCCCGTACCATGGTCCCCGTGAACGCAACCCCAGACGAAGTCATTCAGATGATCGGCAACATCCACTACGGCAACATTATCACCTTCACAGATTGACCTTCCAGAATTTGGGGCTGATCACAATGAGCCGCTCTACATCACAGTCCAGCTAGACGAGCGTCGCCTTCCCCGCGTGCTGGTAGACGGAGGTTCCGGAATGAATGTCTTGCCCGCCAAGATGATGGACCTGCTTAACATCAAGCCTACAGATCTGAAGCCTTCAGTACACACTGTCAAGGCCTATGACTCTACTTCCCGTACAGTTCTCGGGGTTGCTACTCTTAATATACGGTTCGGCAAGCGGATGATCCCCACCGAATTCCAAGTGTTGGACATTCCAATCACTTTCACAGCCATCCTGGGGCGTCCCTGACTGCCTAAAATCAATGGCGTGGCATCCACCCTTCACCAGTGCCTCAAGTTCATGCAAGGAAACGAGCTAACCACAGTCTACGGCGACAGCATCACCACCGAGGGGACCAGCACCAACGACATTCCAGTGTTAGAAATCAAGCATAATGACGACATGGCATTAACTGGATTCTCTCTGGAGACCTCCAAGATCAAAATATGCAACGTGGACCTTCCACTATCTCAAGACAAGATTCCTCCCGCCATAAAGATGATGAAACTCATGAACTTCATCCCAGGACTGGGGCTCGGTAAAAGGTTACAGGGCCAACGCCAATTCATCGAAGTCAAGGACCACACTACGGTCCACGGGCTTGGTTACGTGCCAACACCAGCTGACCTCAGGGAGAACAAAAGGCTCGCCCGCACCAAGGCAACCGCCCGCAAAAGGGGAACCTCTGACGGCACACCCAACCTCCGACCTTACAGTTTCGACCTCGCTCATTACTTCACCAAGGGAACCGACAGCTGAACTGAGGGGACCACCAAGGGAACCAACAGCAGAACTGAGGGGACCGACACCGGAACCAACAGTAGAACTGAGGGGACCGACAGCGGAACCGACAGCAGAACTGAGGGTACCGATAGCGGAACTGATGAAGATGAGAAAGAAGCAGGGATAGTCAGCACAGAGACTACATAAAGGATGGAAAAGCTAGCACGGGACCTCAAGCATTTCAGAGGACTCAAGGCCAATCCGATAAGGGGAGCGTTCCTCGACATCAGAGCTCTACCTGGACCAACTGCCACCACAGTCCAGCATGAGTACACATTCAAGGGAATCCCAGACTTGGAGGAGCAACTCAAGGTACTCTCCATGGGAAATAGACTGTTCGGATCAGCCGCCGAGGCCACATTCAAGACAGTAACTTCGAAGCAGAAGGAACCAGAATTCATAGAAGACGCTCTCAGTGGACCAGCTCTAGAGAGTCTTTTTGAAGAATTCATGGAGGTGCCAAACCTGATTGACCTGGGCTCCCAAAACAGCATGATCGCCATGATTGGGATAGCAGAAGCCAAGCCTCTCGATCCCAGAACCCTCATCAAGCATCCAGCAATGCCACTGAAGAACTGGGTAACTTTTATCGGACCAAGGGCAAGCCAGACAGAAATGGAAGACAAGCTGGGCCTGCACCCACATCTCCCTAAACCCGGTCTCGAACCCTCTGAGTCAGTCCTTGTAAAAGTCCAGTCCTCTGAGTCGTCCAACGGCCTTATGCCGGAAGACTATGATAATGTAGCCAACCATGTATTTCCTTTCTCGTTTAATGAAAAGTCTGACCTTTCGGAGTATCCTCTCATTGTCACTTTGACAACTGATAAGTTAACAAACAACTTAAAAGACGTTAATAACTCAATTGATAAAGAAGCAGACACATTAAATGAACAATACATTAAGGAAGTTCTCAAGCGTGTAGTTGACCAAGAGGACAACCGGGCCCAAGCTGCCGAAGAGGTTATGACCAAAGTGAACCTGGGGTCAGTACAAGAGCCTAAAGAGACACAAGTAGGCAGTTTCTTCGTCGATGCAGAAAAAGAAGCCCTGATAAGCCTCCTCCGGGAGTATGTTGACGTGTTTGCCTAGTCATACCAGGACATGGCAGGACTCGATCCCTCGATCGTGGAGCACAGAATTCCCCTGGATCCCGAATCCAAGCCTGTCAAACAGAAGATGCGCAAGATCAAGCCCGAGTTTTCCTTGCAAGTTAAAGAAGAAACTGAGAAAATGCTCCGAGTTGGTTTCATCAGAGTGATTGAGTACCCTACTTGGCTCTCCAACATCGTGACGGTCACCAAGGCCAATGGAAAGGTCAGATGCTGTGTAGATTTCCGGGATCTCAACAAGGCCAGCCCTAAAGATGATTTCCCACTGCCTAACATCGACATGCTAGTCGACACCACGACAAATTTCGAAGTAAAATCCTTCATGGATGGGTTCGCTGGATACAACCAGATCAAAATGTCCGAGGAAGATCAAGCCAAGACTGCTTTCACCACTCCGTGGGGGACATACTGCTACACGGTCATGCCGTTCGGTCTGAAGAATGCTGGGGCTACTTACCAGCGGGCTGCAACAGCCCTCTTCCATGACATGATTCACAAAGAAATTGAAGTATATGTCGACGACATGATCATCCACTCCAGAGGATCAGACATGCAGCACATGACAGATCTGAGAAAGTTCTTCAACAGGCTTAGGAAGCACTCCATGAGATTGAACCCTGCGAAGTGCACCTTCAGCGTCAAGCGTGGCAAGGTACTGGGATACATGGTTACAGAAAGAGGTATCGAAGCCGATCCCAAGAAAATCAAGGCCATCATCGACATGAAGCCGCCTCAAACTCTGACAGAAGTGAAAATTTTTATGGGAAGACTTCAGTACATCAGTCACTTCATCAACCAGTTGACATCTCTCTGCGAGCCAATATTCAAACTGATGAAGAAGAATGCCGACATCAAATGGGACTCCGAGTGCCAAACAGCTTTCGAGAAAATCAAGACCTACTTGGTGAATCCCCCAATTCTGTGCCCGCCACATGAAGACAAGCCACTACTCCTATATCTGAAAGTAACCAACATGTCAATTGGAGCAATGCTGGCACATGAACAGAAAGATTCCAAAGTTGAGCATGCAATCTACTTCATAAGCCGGAAGCTTCAAGGAAGTGAACTCAGCTACTCAACATTAGAGAAAACTTGTACCGCCTTGGTATGGGTAGTCGAGAAACTGAAACACTACATGCAGTCACATTCAGTGCTCCTGGTCTCCAAAATGGACCCCGTCCGATATCTCTTTGACAAACCATCCCTGTCAATGCGACTAGCCAAGTGGTCATTCTTCCTGGCTGAGTTCGACATCAAGTACATGGTCAGAAAATCCACGAAGGGCAGAGTAATGGCAGATCAGCTGGCAGACTTCCCAAGCAGTGAGCCCAAGGGTCCTGATCCGCAATTTTCGGACGACGGAATCTTCTCACTCGACAGCGCAAATCGCTGGCAACTCTTCTTCGATGGGGCAGCCAACAATAAGGGAAATGGCATTGGAATGCTCCTTGTCGATCCCAAGGACGAGCATACTCCCATAGCCATCAAGCTGAATTTTGAAACAACCAATAATGCAGCAGAATATGAAGCCTGTGTGACAGGTCTGGAAGCTGCCCTCGAGCGCAACATTTCAGAACTGGATGTATACGGAGACTCAGCATTGATCATCAATCAAGTATCCAACAAATGGAAGACGGTAGATTCTGGCCTCCAGAAGTACCACACGTACATGGAGGAGCTCATTGCTCATTTCAAGGACATCTCTTTTCATTATTTGCCAAGAGACGGAACCGCTTCGCAGATGCCTGGCAACCCTCGCCTCTCTTGTCAAAATTCCCAATGGGAAATCAGTAAAATCCCTCAGAATAGGCAGACGGGAAACACCCGCCTATTGCTGTGAGATCGAAATAAAAAAAAGAAACGATCGACGAACCCTGGTACAATCAAATCTACCAGTACCTCCAAAACGGAGAAGCTTCCTTCACAAATGAAGATGGAAAATACAAAGAAGGGATCAAAGCCAAAAACATGATGGCATTAAAACGCGTGGCATCCCATTTCGTCATTCTGGGGGGTATGTTGTACAAGAAGCGCCACCAAGGGCCACTCCTTCGGTGTGTAAACAAAGAAAAAGTCAGCGAGCTAATGAACGAAGTTCACAACGAAACCTGTGGTCTGCATGAACTCTATTGCATGAATACACCATGGTCTTTCGCCACATGGGGAATCGACGTCATCGACAAGATCACTCCACCAGGGAGCAATGGTCACGAGTTCATTCTAGTCGCAGTCGACTACTTCACCAAATGGGTAGAAGCCAGATCGTACAAGGTACTGAATTCTAAGAAGGTGGCCGAGTTCATCAAAGAGAACATCATGTGCTGATACGGAGTGCCCAACGAGATCATATCCGACAATGGGACTCACTTCGAGGGAGATTGTGACCAACTGCTGATCGAATTCAGAGTCACGCGTCACAAGTCTTCCCCTTACAGACCACAAACCAATGGTGCAGTAGAGGCAGCAAACAAGACTCTCGCCATGATAATCAGAAAGATGACCACTCGGAGGTCGGACGGCCCGAAAAGCTACATCTAGCCCTCTGGGGATACAGAACATCAGTCAGAACCGCCACAGGGGAGACTCCGTTCGCACTTACCTACGGAATGGAAGCAATGTTACCCGTGGAACTGGAAATTCCATCCCTCCGAGTCCTCTTGGAAAACGAGATCAATGAAGTCGATTGGCTACAGAGCCGTCACGAAGAACTTGCTCTACTCGACGAGCGCAGATTGAAAGCCATGGAACACACTCGAGCCTACCAGAGCAGAATGGCCCGAGCATTCAACAAGAAAGTCAAGATCCGAGACATCAGAGAAGGTGACTTGGTGCTAAAAGAAAAGCCTCCTACGTAGACCAATCCCCTCGGAAAGTGGGAGCCTACCTGGATAGGACCGTTCGTGGTACAAAGAATCTTCTTCAGAGGAGCCATAAAGTTAGCAGATTTGGATGGGAACCCTTTCGTTAACCCCGTGAACGGAAGCAAGCTCCGCAGATACTTCGTTTGAGGAAGAGCACGAGTCAACTCTCCTTCCCCATACACTACCCCTCAGTAAAATCAAAGTGCTAAAAGAGTAATACCCCACTGGATACATTCCCGCTAATGATCCAGGTAAAAAACAGGGTCGCACTTCTTTTGTCTTTATTTTTCTCAAATTCACCTAAAAGTGTCGAACTACGGTGACCTGAGCCCCTTAGTCCAATTGTAAAAGGGGAACGTAGCCAGCCATCATTGGTTCGGTCTCAAAAACAAAAAAAAATACAATAAGCATTAATTGCTTGTGTTTCGAAAAACTCTTTTCAATTAACCTACAAATTCATTACGGTTAAAACAATCTTTGATGAGTTCAAGCACGGTCAACTCTTGACTCGCTACCCGCTAGCAAAACTACAATAAAACATTAATCAGTTAATGTGTCTGCAATGACAATGGGTGGATACTCTGGATAGCAAGGTCAACCTAGTTTCCCGAACTTGGTCCTTCATCCTTCTTCCCCTTCCCTTTCCCATGGCGAGTGTTCTTCACCTTCACAGGGAATATTCCGGTAGTCCTTCTACCTGGCTCAGGGACCCTTCCCGATGCCTCCGTCAAGCCTGTAGCTGTCAAAGCAGCCCTTTCCCTAGCTCTGTCTCGAGCTGCCTCACTTCTAGCCATCATGACCGTGCTTTGATTGGCCTCCCGATCAGCATTGGCCTCATAGTCAGCCATGTCGTTCCCAGTACGATCCCGAGGGTTAGCCCCCGCCTCAGTCCTCCTCAAGGTCGAGCTGTCAAGGTTATCAGCACCCAACAGCTCATCTCGTCTCCATAAGATAGCCATCTGGGTCTCCCCTATACAATCTTCATACCAGTTCAGATACTACGTAGACAGAACAGTGCCCCCTCTCCAGTGAAAGAGAACCCTGACAGGAAAGGACGTGTATTG
Source organism: Adenophora triphylla var. japonica (assembly GCA_022495995.1). Classification (NCBI taxonomy): domain Eukaryota; kingdom Viridiplantae; phylum Streptophyta; class Magnoliopsida; order Asterales; family Campanulaceae; genus Adenophora; species Adenophora triphylla. Next base: position 308,043 of record JAFEMH010001121.1, on the reverse strand, counting down.
CCACCACCGTGTGAGCAGCAATAGCGTCGAAGTATCTTCCATCAGCAGAGATCCCACCTCGAAGGTAGCAGCATGACTCAAGCCCGTCAGTGGCGCACCTCGCTTCCAAACTGCATCGTGCCGCAGTAACCAACGATGGAATGTAGAAGGACGTCCGAGACAGCCGGCACTCGACAACCAATAGACCCTCTGAGTGGTCCGACAAGTCTCAGAATCTCCGGTGGCGAACCTACCATCGCAAGTGATGCGTGTGGAGTCTCGGCCATCCGAGCTCCGGCTCGGCTGATCGCCCTATCACCAGAGGACGTCGAGAAAAGGACCAAGCGTCACAAGACATTGGCACCTCGGGCATCATCTGCAGTCTCTCTCTCAACCACATGGTAAGCATAGCGGGACTCCCTCCCCACATGTATCGGCTACCGGTCGCCGTCCGACCTATGCCCAGGAACGTCTCGTCCAGAACCAAAGGCACGAGGTCTCCCCCGCTCCGGTACTGCCTCACCAGGTTCAGTACACTGTGATAGCACACACCTAGAGACGTGAACGTGAACAGAGTAGCGATCGCACACAGAGCAAACACGTCCCATGCGAAAACGCTCCCCTCAGCTCCGGCAAATCTATCGGGCAGTCCCAAAATGTCAACATAATTAGTGTTCAATATCAGCATCCCGTATGCTTCTCCAGCCGAGATACCAAGCAAAGACACTAGCTTCTCAACAGTGGCCATGCCACCAGCATACGGAAGAACTAGTTGTTCCGTCTCAGGTCCTCCCAGAATGGCCCGGAAATCTTCGAATGTAGGAGTGATTTTGTTGTACGAAAATTTGTACACATTCCTCCGTACATCCCAGAAACGAGCCGCTGCTCTCAAAAGATCCCAATCTGGCATGAGCTCCTTCAAAGCCCAAACATATTTCATCCCGTAACAGCCTTCGAAAAACCCTTTGTTTTGCCTCGTGTGGTTCCGTACCCACGACTGGAAATTTTCCAAGTATTGCTCTTGCATCCGAGACGATAGCTTAGGAAAGGGAGCCATGAAAGAAAGTGAAAGAAGTCTTAGGAATTGGAGAGAAATTCAGCCAACTGATCAAAGCAATGCGCAGTTTCTTACGAATTGCAAAGCTGAAACTACAATTTAAAAGACTCTGAAATTTCATTCTCAGTTCGGCCGGACTCCCTCTGCAGTTGACTTGGTCAACTCTGCAGCCAGCTGCTCCTAAATTGGAAGCAATTCCAAACAAGGCCCTGTTCATCCTTTATGAATCTGCGTGCTACCCCTGGTTTCAATCAACCAATGCCAACACCTCTTCCGCCCCGGGCTCGTGCAACAGTGCAATTAATTAATAATCAGTCCATATAGGCATAAATTTTGACCCGTTCAATTTTTTATGCATGTTTCATATTATTTATTTTTTGATCAACCTACTTGCTTATTTGCCGAAAATAAATGAAGGTGATCACAGAATAGATGCGCGAAGTACAGGTTCCGCCCCATGGGCGCCTTTTCAAATACAAAACAAGTCAAATTATTTCGGACAATACATACATTTTGTCTAAAAAGCAATAAAAAGAGGACTACTCCGAGTCCTACTTGTTATCCGAGCACTCGACGCACTGCTCCGCAACCGCCGGATCCGTCGAAAACAGATAATCTCCGAATTCCTCCAGGCGGGAATACGCGAAAGGCCTCCTCGGCGTCAGCGAACTCGAGGACTCTCCCCACTTGTGCCCCGAGTGTGAAGGAGGATGAGCTCCAAACCCAGTCGTTCCGCCCGCGAACTGGCCAAATCCCTGCGCAAAGTCCTCTCCACCAGTCGTGGGAGCAGGCGAACCTCTTGGCCTAGACGGCCTCGGCTCACGAACATCCACGCTCCTCCGAGAACTGCACCTCAGGAACGCAATGAGCCTCCTAGTGTAGGTGGCCCACCCATCCAACTGTCTCATGGCCTGATTATACGTACGGCCAGACACCTGCGAACCAGGAAAGTTATCAAAAGACAAGCAGAAAGTACAGATGCAACATTTGCAGAATGCTACTATCGAATGCAGAAAATCAAAAAGTGCTCACCGAAGCATTGGGATCCACCCTATACTGAGGTCTCGGCTCCTCCGGGATCGGGATCACCAGTCGTCTGCGCCAACCGTCCAGCCCCTCGTACGCCAGCCTAGCGCGTGGGAGCGGGAGATCTCGGGGATATCCAGGGCCCTCGCCCTCCCTGTGCTGCACCTACGGGCTCCTCAGCCTCATCCTCAAGAAAACGTCATAGTCGGCTCCCGCTATGATATACTCGGTATAGAACACACCCTGTCTATACCTCGCCAACTCCTCCATCGGCATTGACAGAGGATGCTGCATGTGCAGAGGCGGATCCACCGGAACCATCGGAAGGGACCCCGGGCCATGCTGACGGGTCACCATCTCCCCCAGATACATAGCATCGCAGTGAAGTCCCACCAGGAGCTTCCGCTGCCGCGTAACCTCGCTAGCAACCTGAACCACGCCCATGTGGAATCGGCTCCACCAGGTCAGCTGGATCCGCTCGAAGAACTCTCGGCTCAGGGCCTGGGACACCTCCTCGTACGACAGTCGAGTACCCACCCTCGACGACACCGCCTTCTCCGCCCTCTTCTGCCAAACCAGCATGGTGGGGAACAGGGATCGGTATGCCTCCCTAATATCCCACTGCTGCGGGCTGAACACCTCATAGCACCAGCCCTGTCAAGCAAATGGAAAGTTATATCAGCTACAGAGCAGATACATACGAGTACATAAAAGAGACAAGGAAGAGGAAAAGATGTGAACTTACATCCAAAGCAAACGAGAAACAGCTCAAGGAACTCTCCTCTCCCCGCAAGAATCTGTCCAAGGAGTGGTAGAGCTCGGCCAGTCCATCCTCCCCCCATGCATACCCCCTCACGGAATCCAAGTCTGTCAGTGACCCAAGCAGAGGAAGTGACGGGACGTGTCGAAGTCGGGAAGCAGTCGGCGACAATGCGAACCAAATGAACCCTCGAGCCGGGCGCTCCGCGGTCATCCTCGTAGACCCATCCAAATAATCGGCAATACCGTCTGCAGATGCCTCTCCATCGGCCTGTACCGAATACCTAAGCCCCTGGCATCGGTAATATCAAAACCCAGCAGCTCAGACAACTGCCCCGGGGTATAACCATCCACCCACACCAGCGCGTTACCGTAGGTCAGCAACCCAGAGATAGCAGCAAAATCAGTGGGAGTCACCGTCGCCTCCCCCCATCTGAAATGAAAAGTGTGGGTCGTATCCCACCAGTACTCGCTCAGAGCTACGTATATAGACCTCGCCCTCTACGTTGCGGCTATCACAGCCACCACACTGATGAATCCAGCCAGTCCGGAGTCGACCACCAGCTACCATGGACTCCTCTCTCCCTCTCGAGCCTCGTCCGGAAGTACCTCCCACAGCGCTCGCACTGCCTCAAAGGCTCCCCGACTCTTCTGGTTGTGAACATCAACCGTCCCTCACCCCTGCATGTGAACAAGACAAAAACACGTTAAGCACAGAAGCGACGTCAACAGAATGCACGAACGCATGTCAAAAGGATGCAATGCAGATACGGTTCTCATTCATTTCCTAAAATATTTCCCTCCCTTCGAAAACTCCGTCAAACCCGGAACTTTCAAAGCGTTTCGAAAACTCCGTCGAATCCGAAACTTTCAAAACCCTTCGAAAACTCCGTCGAATCCGGAACTTTCAAAGCATTTCGAAAACTCCGTCGAACCCGGAACTTTCAAAGCATTTTGAAAACTCCGTCGAACCCGGAACTTTCTAAGCATTTCGAAAACTCCGTCGAATCCGGAACTTTCAAAACCCTTCGAAAACTCCGTCGAATCCAAAACTTTCAAAGCATTTCGAAAACTCCGTCGAATCCGGAACTTTCAAAGCATTTCGAAAACTCCGTCGAAACCGGAACTTTCAAAACCCTTCGAAAACTCCGTCGAAACCGGAACTTTCAAATCCTTTCGAACATTTCGAAAATTTACTCCGGCCCAAATTAAAGCTACTTTAATTTTGGAAAATTCATCTAGACATGGAATTTTGCAACCAAAATTTTTATTTCATCTACCCATAGTGTCAATTGAACTACATCCTAGTCAATTTCAACAAAGGCGCATAGCAAAGTCAAAAGCCCCAATCCGGGTACCAAAATTCCTAACTCATTCCTAGTCAAATTTCTAACATTTAAAGAATGTACATTCTTAAAATTAATGGAATTTGAGGGAAGTGTACCTGTCTCTCGATCCCTCCTTTGGAATTATGGTTCTCCCTAGCCGGGTAGAACTCCGCCGGATTCAATGGATGAATATTGGTTCGAATAGTCCGAACCAACCGCATTCTTTCGTCATCGGTCCTTCCATGACGAGCCATTGGTTCTCAATCACCTTCCATATCGATTTTCCTTCACAAATTTGAGCAAACCTCACAATTTGAGATGAATTTTCTCTCCTCCTTTCTCTCCTCCTCATCGAAAATAATGAAAGAAAATGGCCATTTCAGCTTCTGCCTCGGCGCTCATAAGGACCTGGTCAAATTCAGTCCAAGTCCGGCTGGACTCTTGATGCACCAGAAAGATTCCTTGCCACTTTGGCCCCTCAGCTTTTTACAGTTTCGATTTTACCCCTTTTGGCCCCCAAAAGTGTAAAATTTCCCCCCAGTTAGACATTTCTAACACCCCATCCCCCGAGGATAAACTCTCAGTTAGTTTTCACTAATGCTCATCTCCAGACGTTAAATTCCCAGTTAGTTTCCACTAACGCTCGTCTTCAGACGTTAAATTCCCAGTTAGTTTTCACTAACGCCCATCTCCAGACGTTAAATTCAATCCTCAGTTGATTTTTGACATTCAAACGCTCAACCATGTCTCCGGACGTTCCAGTTACAATCCCGTCTCCAGACGTTAAATTCAATCCTCAGTTGACGTTTGACATTCAAATGCTCAATCATGTCTCCGGACATTCCAGTTACAAATCCGTCTCCAGACATTAAATCCGATCCTCAGTTGACGTTTGACATTCAAATGCTCAATCATGTTTCCGGACATTCCAGTTACAATTCCGTCTCACGACGTCAAAATTTATATCAGTTTTCACTACCGTTCACTTCCCCGGCCGCCAGTCGTAAGCCCGATCATCCCACCTCAGCGTCCATCAAGGTAAGCCCGCACAACAATCCCTCTTCGGCCATCAAGGTAAGCCCGAATGCTCATCCCCAGCAGGATTCTAAAGAAGAAATGTCAATCCTTTCGTGTTGTTAATAACGCCAGTTTAACACAACCATTCCCATCATTGCCACCCTATCCCCAGCAGGATGAACCTGGCCGTCATCGTAAGCCCAGCACCCAAGGCACGAACGCCTTCGTCTCAGGATAAACGTATCCTCGCAACTCTGGTTTAAGGCGCTACACGCCCTCGTATGATTCAGCAACTCCGGTTTGAGGCGCCACACGCCCTCGAATGATTCAGCCACTCTGGTCTGAGGCGCCACACGCCCTCGAAGGTTTCAAAAATCCCAGGTTCAGATGCCTCATAATAGTCTCCATTCAGGTTCCGGTACCTCGCGATGGTCTCATTCAGGTTTAGACGCCTCCCAACAGTCTCGCTCAGGTCAAGGTCCCCACGCGCGGTCCTTGTACCTAAGAACTACGATCGGCTTGATTCCCGCTCGGGATACGTAGGAATCCTTTCGCTAAGGGTCCAGCCAGCTGACCGCCCAGGTCTCTTTCAAAGTAAGGCATCCCGATATGGATCCTTATCTTTTTTCAACGACCCCACTTCCTTCGGAAGAGACGTCGCTGAGGGGCTAACTGTAAGTACCCAAATCCGGATCGTCAAAATTCGTTAGAAAGTTAACCGGAATCCGTTAACTGGCCCGCTCCAGGTTAACCGGAACCCGTTAAGCTCCCCGTTGCCTAGCCAACGAGACGTCCCGAGAATGCCCCATGCATCTCGACGTCGAAACGTACTTAACACACGTCAGCGCACGTAAAAGTACGGCTTTCCCTGAAAAACACACTTTCCGGCACTTTCCGGGGGCGTTTCGGACATTTTCCGGACTGTTATTTTAAAAACGGACAAAACCGGGACCCGGGAACGAACTCCCACATGGCTGGTGACTCATGGGACACGTGGCTTGCATGCCACCTCCCTCTAGTCACCTTTCAATCAAAAATCAAGGAGAAAAGACTAAAATACCCCTGGTATGCAGTCCAAGTCCGGCCGGACTCCTTTGCAGACTCTCAGAAATTGCCAGCAAGTCCCTCCAATTCCCAAAGTTTCACAAAACCCCCTGGATTTCGGGCTAAGTCCGGCCGGACTCATGCTGAAATTTCACCTATAAATAGAAGGGCTGTCAAAGCCATTTATAACATTAAAATTACTCTCCAAAATCACCAAACCCCACGGCCCAAACCAAATCCTCCCTCTCCCGAGCTCCCGTTTTGCCTCGATTTGCGTGAAAACTCCGCATTTCAATCAAACACGAACCAAAACACCTTGAAACACCGTTCCAAACCACTTATCGTATCCCGTATACACCCCCCGAGCCAAAGGAGTCGACCCTAGCCATAGGTATAACTCCCTCTCTCTAATCTCTCGTTTCGCCTCGGTTTATGCGCCATTCGCTATAACTGTTTCGGACGAACATCGTTGAAATGTAGATGCCTCCATCTAACGTGGTCCAATACATTTTAGCCCCTCGATCCTCTTCTCTTCCCGTAAGAGAAGTAATCTCGGGTTAAAACGGCGTTCCGACCCCGTTCCGTTTAAATTTCTGTCATTTACAATTCCGGATCAATCGATCCGTCGATCGTTATTTAAATTCCTGTCATTTACCACTCCGAGTCATTTGGCTCTTCGATCGTCATTTACAATTCCGAGTCGTTTGGCTCGTCGATCGTCATTTACAATTCCGAGTCGTTTGGCTCCTCGATCGTACTTTACAATTCCAGATCGTTTGATTCCGTCGATACTGCACTTTAAATACTGTCATTTACAAATTCCGACCCGTTTGGATCATGATAGTATTTACCTTTCAAAGTCCGAGTCGCAACCCGATTCGTTGATTGCAAATCATTTAATACGTTTTTTCCCGTAAAAATCGTTAACAATGTAATGCCCGGTTCAAAACCGGAGTTCGACCTTCGAACTCTCTTTCAAAACGCGTGAAATGATGTTTGACATCCAAATGCTCATCTTCAAACTTAAAAGCTGCCATTTGACACTCAAAATCATTTAATATGTTTTTTTCCCGTAAAAATCGTTAACAATGACACGTCCGGTTCAAAACCGGAGTTCGACATTCGAACTCTATTTCAAAATGCGCAAAACCAACGTTTGACATTCAAACGCTCTTTTCTTAAAAGTCAACATTTGACAAATAAGTTAAAAGTTCAAAATCAGCTCTCGTGTCACTTTTTCCTAAAAAACTCCAAAACCGACGTTGGTCATTCAAACGCTCGCCTTTTCAAACAGAATCACAAACATCAACGTTTGACATTCAAACCAAGATTAAGCTTGTCATTCAAGCCCCCATTTCAAAATGCAAACACACACACACACGCACACATTTTCGAGAAAGGTAGAAAGACTCGTTATACGAGGCGTTTCGGGTGATCTCGTAATACTCTTCCTGAAACGTAACGTGACCTCCGAACCTAACAGTCTCTGGAACCAAATAGCTTTTTACTCATTTTTTCTACCAATAAAAATGATCCCCGTTTTCAAAAAAGCCTTTTCCTAAGTTTTTGCTACCAATAAAAATGACACCATTTTCACTATAGCGGTTTCTCAACGTTTTGGGCTCAAAATACAAAAACCGCGTGGCGACTCCTCTCCTTCCCAAAAGTGAGGTCTCAGATACCATCCCTCCGCGAAAGACAACCGCTTTCGCCGTGCGCGAAATTTGGGTAATTTTAGTAGGTAGCCTTTCAAAAGGTCCAGCCATCCGACCACATTGGTCACCCCCTTCCTTTACCATCTCCTATGTGGTGAGCAAACCTATTAAAAGGTCCAGCCATTCGACCTCTTAGGTCACCTCCTCTCCTTCTTCATAGCAAGGGACCAGTTTCTCTTCGCCATTCCCCATCGGATTCCGAACTATGATCATGTATTGATTCCCCCGGGATACATAGGTAGCCTACTTTAGGTTTAGCCAATCCGTCACACATGACATCCTTTCCCTAGTGGATCCAGAACTACGATTTGGCTTGATTCCTCTTCGAGATACGTAGGTAGCCTCCCAAAGGTTCAGCCACTTGACCTCCTTGGTCACCCAATCCCAATCCATCTCGGCAGTTCGCCAGATTGGATTCTCACTTTTATCGACAATCCCACTTGCTTCGCAATTACCATTGCCGAGGGGCTTCTGTAAGCACCCAAATCTGGCTCATGCCTTCCAGTTAAAGTTTCCTAGCAGTTCCCCAAACATTCATAAATTTTAGGGGCAATTCGGGATCTTTTCAATACTTTCCTAGCAAGGAAGGACCTATTAGGAATTAAAATTCTGGACAGGACCTCGCTGGAAAGAAGCTTCCAAGCTGCCACCTTGCCTGATTCCAGAAACATGTTGACGCGACAGAAGAAGATGTCGGACGGCTTCATTAGCCGCAAGATCACGCCGGGCGGCTCTATTAGAAGCACACTAGAAGCCTATAATTAGAGGCCTCCTCTATTCATTTTGATATACAATTTAGGGCACTTTTACTCTGCAGAAATAGAAACTCGATTTACAGTCACAAAAAACACACAAATCCCTCCTCTCTCATACACTAATCCTACCTTAATCTTTTCCTAAATAGATATTGCCTAGGAAAACTCCCTTGGAAGATAGAGAAAAACCAATATTGGTAATCACTCCTTCTTTACCTTTGATACACTCCTATATACTCTTGTTCTATTATTACTTGTTATTTACCTTTATTATTGCCATAAAGCTTTGATCTATATCAATGTAGTCTTCATATTTCCTATTCCCCTACACAAAGGATTCAAATGGAGATCCTCTCCCTATGATGAACAAGATTTCATAAGTGGCTTGTTCTAGGGATGATCTACCATATGATGATGTGATTCCCCTTTATATTTATGTATAAAATGCAATATTTATTTATTATATGTCATACCCTTCCCATTGATCTAGCTTTCCAAGGATTGTCCACCTTATGAGGTATTAAGGACATAGGAAAAGCATAAAGATCATCCCTTATACATTATGTCTTTAGTTTAATGATACTCCTTGTATTGTTCATATTAAAAATGCACTCCTTACATTAATTGTTATTTCCCCCATGTCCCTAAAGATGGATTCTTTCTCCAAGGATTGTCTAAAAGCCTTCTAAGGCACAAAAGACATAGGATGAGTATAAAGATTCAATCTTTACATCCCATTCCCCTAGTCTCGTGGTTCTTGATGCATTCCATGGTGAGGATAGGTGTAAAGACTCCATCTTTACATCAATCCCATTATAAAATTGCCACAATCTTTGTCCCTTTAGAAATCAATGGTCTTAATCTCGAAATCTCTGATAATCACTTGAGACGAACATAAAAATGTCCCTACGAATCATCATCGTCTCGAGATGTAGGATCGATGGACAAAGATTCATTCTTTTCTAAAGAGTCTCATTCTTGGACTTAAAGACAAGTCCCTTTTGATCACATGTGACTAAAATCCCCAAGAAAAGTTAGGTTAAGACATACCAAGGCTTCTACGCCTATGATGGTTGATTAATCTAACGGGAGGGTAGATAAGTCCCCTTTTCGAGTAGTTTGATATTTTCTTACTTAAAAAAATAAAAAAAATTATTTCTGTTAATTTCAAACTGCATGCATGCCACGTGGACCCATGTAAGTTTTCTATATTGATTATTTGGTCATTGTCTTTCTTAAGACAAATTATTTGCATAAGGGTACTTTTGAAAATATTTTCCCACATAAATTTAAAATTTAAATGCATTAAATGCAAAAGGAATATTTATTTTAAAACCTTCACATCAGCCGTCATTGGACGACGTGAAGAAGCTGAAAGGGTGTAAGTGCAGTGATGTTACACTTAAGTGATAGTGCATGCATGCAGTTTGATCATGCGGTTTCGAAGCTACATGCGGTTAAGATACTGAAACTGAGTCTTGCTTCTTGCTGGCCTACGCAACTTCCAGCTACAATGTATTCAGCCTCTGTAGTTGAAACTGAAACTGAGGCTTGCTTCTTGCTGGCCTATGGAACTAGTCTATTTTTAAGAAAGTGACAAGTTCCACTAGTGCTTTTTCTGTCAATGGTACAAGTAGCATAATCTGCATCTGAATAACCTACAGGTTTGAAATTTGAATCTTTGGAATACCAGTGTCCAAGATTAGTAGTTCCAGAGAGATAGCGGATTATACGCTTGACCGCACTTAAATGTGCTTCTCTAGGATCAGCTTGATAACGAGCACAAACACAAACACTAAACATAATATCTGGCCTACTAGCAGTTAAGTAAAGTAATGAGCCAATCATACCTCGATATAAGGTTTGATCAACCATTTTACCTTTTAGATCTTTATCTAGTTTATTGCCGGTAGGTATGGGAGTATCATATGCTTTTGCATTTTCCAGTCCAAACTTCTTAATTAACTCCTTTGTGTATTTGACTTGGCTAAGGAATATTCCTTCATCACATTGATTTGTATCGATTTTATCGCGTTTGAATCCTTTTTCTAGTAGAAATTTTGATAGAGTTTCATATCATGCCCTTGGAGCTTGTTTGAGTCCATACAAATCCTTTTGGAGTTTGTAGACATGATTTGAAAATTTGGAGTTTTCAAATCCAGGTGGTTGAGCAACATATACAGTTTCTTGAAGTTCACCATTGAGGAAGGCACTTTTAATGTCCATTTGATATAGCTTGAAACGTTTGTAAGATGCATAGGCCAAGAAAATTTTGATTGCTTTTAGTCTTGCAACTGGAGCAAAAGTTTCGTCGTAGTCTATTCCTTCTTATTGTCTATATCCTTGTGCAACTAACCTTGCTTTGTTTCTGGTGATGCTTCCATTCTCATCCATCTTGTTCCTAAACACCCATTTTGTTCCTATTACTCCTTGATCATGAGATCTAGGCACTAATGTCCAAACCTTACATTTTTCAAACTGGTTGAATTCTTCTTGCAATGCAACAACCCAACTTGAATCTTGAAGTGCTTCATCAACTTTCTTGGGTTCAATTTGATATATTAGAGAAGTGTGCTCATCATAGTTTAATCTCCCTGTTTGAACTCCAAAAAATAAATCACCAATCACATTTGAGAGAGGGTGAATACTGACTTCACGAACCTCAGGGGGTAAATCTGGTTGAACAGAGGTTTGCTGAAGATCTTCAATTGGAACATCATTAGATCCTACAGTAAAGATATTAAATGTAAGATGACGAAGAGGTTCAATTTGTTGAATGGGTGAATTTTCACCTAAATCTTCCCTTGAGGTTGCATCTGTAGTTGAAACTTCAGGTGCGATTTCTAAATTGTTTGAGGGAAATTCATTTGAGGTTGATGGATTTCCTTGACTTGATGGATTTTGCGATTCTTGAGGTTCAGATGTAGTTTCAAAAGTTTCACCTGTTTCATTAGTCTCAACAAAATCATCAGTAACATTTGGAGCCAAATGTAGCTCAAGGAGGGAATAATGTTCATCAAAAGTAACATGGACAGATTCTACTTTTTTAAAGTAGATTTATTAAAAACACGAAAAGCTTTGGAATGTTTAGCATACCCAACAAAAATACCTTCATCAGTCTTAGCTCCAAATTTATGTCTGTCTTCTCTTCCATTGTAGAGGATAAAGCATTCGCAGCCAAAGATTTTGAAAAAGGCTATGTTGGGGGTTCTTCCTCTCCAAAGTTCATATGGAGTTTTGTTGTAGGTTTTGTTGATGAGGGAGCGGTTTTGAATGAAGCATGCTGTGTTGACTGCTTCAGCCCAAAAATACTGAGGAAGCTTGACTTTAGAAATCATTGTCTTTCCAGCCTCAATCAATGTCCTATACTTTCTTTCCACAACCCCATTTTGTTGTGGAACACCAGCCGTAGAAAAATTGTGATATATTCCATGGTCATCACAATGCTGAGCAACATCATTATTTTTGAATTATGTTCCATTATCAAACCTTACACTAATGATGTCGTCTTATTTTTAGGTTTGGAGCCGTCTAAAGAGTAAGGTTAGAATTTCATAGCAATCATCTTTTGTGATAATCATTTCATCCCACGTATATCTTGAATAATCATCCACCACTACTAAAGTATATCTATTTCCTCCAATGCTGGCAGTGGTGACGGGTCCAAACAAGTCAATGTGAAGCAGTTGTAACATCAAGAAGTTGAAGGTGTGATCTTGCTGGTGAAAGACGACGCGGTTTGTTTACCAAGTTGACAAGCACTGCATTTCTCTGGATGGTGGTCAGCCACTTTGGGTAAATCGCGAATGAGGTTTTCCCTTCCAATTTTTGCAAGATACTTGAAGTTCAAGTGGCTCAACCGCTTGTGCCATAGCAAACTATTTTTGCTCACATTTTAGCTACAAAACAGAGATTAGTAATACTACATGTAGAATTTAAATCAATAATGTAAATATTACTCTTACGAGTTCCTACGAGTAGTGTTACTCTGGAAATGCCATCTTTGATAAAGCAATTTGACAAAGTGAAGTTTCAGTGCATTCCTTTATCACAGAATTGAGAAATTGATAGGAGGTTGTGCTTGACTCCTTCAACAAGTGAAACCTTTTCAATAGTTAGGTTTTCTCTCCTAATAGTACCATATCCAATGGTTTTTCCTTTGTTGTTGTTACCAAAGGTTACAGACGGACCGCTTGCTTCAATGACATTTTCCAGTAAAGATCTATCTCCAGTCATATGTCTTGAACATCCACTATAAAGATACCATTCATTTTCCTTGGAGTGACTATCCATTAAGCAGAGGACCTAAAAGATAAACATTTAAAATGAGGTTCCCTTTATTCTTTCTGGTCCTGAGGTTAGCGTCTTTTGATAACCCACACCTGTTTGACAGAAGGTGGATTGTGCTTTCTGGCATTGCGTGTGAACCTCAAAAGACATTCTTCAACCTTGTGACCAGAACCATCACACACAGAACAGTACTTCAGAAGGTGCGGTTTTAGTAGAAGTACGGTCAGCCGCAATTGAAACCTTCTCAGCGGTTTCAACCCCAGATTCTTTTCTTTTCATTTGAGACTTTTTCCCAAATTGTTTCTTAGGGTAGACATAATGGAAGTTAAATTTAACCTTCGGTTCATGTCCTTTACCCTTTGAAATGGAATGCTTTTCCAAATGAATTTCATTGTTTTGTTTTGAAAATTCCTTATCCTTTTCACAACAGGATGCACACTTCAAATTTTCACCAGTTTGGAATCCCAGGTGTATGTACCCAAATCTGGCTCATGACTTCCGTTTAAGTTTCCTAGCAGTTCCCCAAACTTTCATAAAGTTTAGGGGCAATTCGGGAACTTTTCAATACTTTCCAAACAAGGAAGGACCTTTTAGGAATTAGAATTCTGGACAGGACCTCGTTGGAAAGAAGCTTCCAAACTGCCACCTTGCATGATTCCAGAAACATGCTAACGCGACAGAAGAAGACGTCGGACGACTTCATTAGCCACAAGATCACGCCGGGCGGCTTCATTAGAAGCACACCAGAAGCCTATAAATAGAGGCCTCCTCTGTTCATTTTGATATACAATTTTGAGCACTGTTACTCTGCAGAAATAGAAACTTGATTTACAGTCACAAAAAACACACAAATCCCTCCTCTCTCATACACTAATCCTACCTTAATCTATTCCTAAATAGATATTGTCTAGGAAAACTCCCTTGGAAGATAGAGAAAAACCAATATTGGTAATCTCTCCTTCCATTACCTTTGATACACTCCTATATACTCTTGTTCTATTATTACTAGTTGTTTAACTTTATTAATGTCATAAAGCTTTGATATTTATCAATGTAGTCTTCATATTTCATATTCCCCTACACAAAGGATTCAAATGGAGATCCTCTCCTTAGGATGAACAAGATTCTACAAGTGGCTTATTCTAGGGATGATCTACCATATGATGATGTGATTCTCCTTTACATTTATGTATAAAAATGCAATCTGTATCTATTATATGTCATCCCCTTCCCATTGATCTAGCTTTCCAAGGATTGTCTACCTTATGAGGTATTAAGGACATAGGAAAAGCCATAAAGATCATCCCTTTTACATTATGTCTTTAGTTTAATGATACTCCTTGTATTGTTCATATTAATAATGCAATTCTTACATTAATGTTATTTCCCCATGTCCCTAAATATGGATCTTTTTCTCCAAGGATTGTCTAAAAGCCTTCTAAGGCACAAAAAGACATAGGATGAGCTTAAAGATCCAATCTTTACATCCCATTCCCCTAGTCTTGTTGTTCTTGATATATTCCATGGTGAGGATAGGTGTAAAGACTCCATCTTTACATCAATCCCCTTATAAAAATGTCATAATCTTTGTCCGTTTAGAAATCAATGTGTAGTAGTCCCGAAATCTACGATAATCACTTGAGACGAACATAAAAATGTCCCTACAAATCATCATCGTCTCAAGATGTAGGATCGATGGGCAAAGATTCATTCTTTTCTAAAGAGTCTCATTCTTGGACTTAAAGACAATCCCTTTTTGATCACATGTGACTAAAATCTCCAAGGAAAGTTAGGTTAAGACATACCAAGGCTCCTACACCTATGATGGTTGATTAATCTAACGGGAGGGTAGATAAGTTCCGTATGATGATCATCAGTCCAAAGTGAGCAAGGGATCAAAATCCCGAAAACACCAAAGTCCAAGATATCCCGAACTAAAACCTTATAAAATGGTTCTTACGTTTGGATAATAAACTTGGCACATCCTTTTCTCAAACACATGCACACAAGCACACAAACAAGCACAAATTTATGACCTAGGAAGACTTGCTTTTGCAAGGCTCCTTGGGTGAACGCCAAACGTTCTTTCCAAGGAGTAACATAACCTCCAAACCCTTTTCCTTTTTTTCAAAGTTTTGAGGAAATCAAAATGGCGTGGCAACACCGTTTTTCATAAAACCGGTGTCTTCAAACTGAGGTGAACAGCGACCCCTTTTTCAAAAGAAAAGAAAGAGGAAAACCCGGGGGCCACATTCACAGTTTGGCAACTCCGCTGGGGACATGTAAATTGCCATGACCCTAATCCTAGGCACCATTTTGGTCACGTGTTGGTCACGTGGGGGTGGGGTGCATTGCATCTCATGTTAGGCATTATATGATAATTTCAATGTTTATGTGTTTATTTTTATATTTTGATAACTTATGTGATTTTAGGAGGTTAATAAATTAATTTTAAATATATAATGTCTAAATGGAATAAATAGGAATTATTGTGGTAAAGTTATAATATTGGAAATTTTAAATAAAAGTTATAAAAGTTGTTGAGGAGCTTTAGTGTAAATGTAAAATTAAGGTGGTTGATTGTAGTAATTCAATACTTGGAGGAGCCTAGGTGTAAATTTTGTTATATAAATCCGTAAATTTTGCCAGAAGCTTCATTATTCTCTCTCAGTTCTTTCCTTCTTCTCTACGTTCCTAGAACGTTCTATCAACCTGGGGTTACCTTCCTAAAATTCCCATAAATCCAATTTTCATCCATTCTTCGATCTGATTTCATATAAATATTCAGGAAGCCGAGTGGAACATTTCTAGCTTATTAGAGTTTTTCTTATTTCCGAATTATTTTGGTAAGTTATTATGATTCTTTTCAATAATTGCTCATTCCGTGTTTAACATTGATATTGTGTGATATAAAGGGTTCTTGGAAATTTTTGGTAATTTATTTGGCTTGTGGAATGAATGAAAATTTGGTTTGGAAGGAGGATAATGAAGTCTTGGCATGAGGGTTTGGGTGGAAGTGGTAGAGTGGATATTTGGTGTTAAATGGCCTTGTGGGAACATTTTTAGGTGACTTGGAATTGGTATACTGATGTTAAGGTAGCATAAAATGAGAAACATGGTATTTTCTTTCCTGGGTAGCTGATGTTTTGACATCAGAAGGAGATTCTGGTGAAGGGCACGACACGTGCCCTGGAGCACGAGTCATTCCACCCTTTTATCAGTCGTATCACTAGTCATGCACAATAGTGCACTCGTGTTGGGGAAGGACACGAGTCGTGCCATGAAGCACGAGTCATGCCCAGTGCTGTTCACTTGGTATCAATTTTCAAGCAAATTAAACCTAATCTACTTAATATCTTTTTAACTCCTTTTTTACAATATCCTAGTACAACATTAGAGCTTTACAATGAAGTCTTAACTAGTCCAAAATGATATAGGGAAGGTCTTTAAATATGGTTCTGAAAATGGTTGGAAGGCGTTATGAAAACTAACCAAAGTTGTTAAAACTTGGTAAATAACTCTTGAACCTTTATAGAAGGCACTCAATGTTGTGTAATGGATATGTAGGGCTTAATTGTAATACCATGTTGATATATTGATATCCCAAGTGTAGATTTATTTTCAAGTATCTATTATGTGCTTGAATGTGTTTCAATCAGCTGATATTTAGGGGTATAATGGGATACGATCAATTATGAGAATTGTTCCATAAGGTGATTGGATTACATTATATCTATGACTGTCCCCTTCTGTGGCTACAGATTGGGGTATGGCTTCCGTATTGAGCCAAAAGCCTTACAGATTGCTGGTATCTTATATAGTTCTCTGAAATATGAGTCTTATAAGATGTGAATATGCTTAAGCAGTTCACAAATGAGTGGAGTTTTACTCCCAATGTTGTACGACTTATTGTTCAGACGGGAAAGGTAAATTGAGGTAACGTATTGTGTTTACCGCTTTACCAATGTGTTGTGAGCAACCTGGTTTTGTGTTGCATCTTATATGGCATCTTGTTGCATTCATAATAACTTATTGAGATTTATTCTCACCCCTTCTCCCTTTACTGTTTTAGATCGAGCTGAGACAGGAGGACTAGACTAGTGAGGTCGAAAAGGAGTTTGGACAGCATTCTTTTGGGTTGTCAGGTTATGTATATGGTTTCAGAGTTGGGAGTCATTGTGGATGTTATTCTTTTGGGGAGATTGTATATAAAACATTTTCAGTTGTGTTATGTTGTAACTAAATATGGGATCGGTTTTCTTTCAAAGCTGGCTTTTGTAAACCTTTACATTTGTAGTTGTTTGTA
The DNA here is from genome assembly GCA_022495995.1 of Adenophora triphylla var. japonica. NCBI lineage: Eukaryota > Viridiplantae > Streptophyta > Magnoliopsida > Asterales > Campanulaceae > Adenophora > Adenophora triphylla. The sequence continues at coordinate 290,767 of JAFEMH010001121.1, read as the reverse complement.
ACTAAAACAGGTTATGTCTTTTCAAAAATGGTTTATATATCGCCTCCAAGTGGAGATTCTTATGTTGGTTTGTTAAAGGTTGTTTTACTTTCTAGTTAAACAAAAGTTTTTTTTTAATGGAGGTGGTTTGGACTCTCCAGCTCGGGGCACAAGGCAAGGTCCCGGGTCGGGGTGCCAACAGTTGGTATCAGAGCTCGGTTTAGAAGTCAAGGGTAGATGTCTAGATTAAGGGGGAGTGTGTGATATCTGACAACGAGTGTTTGATGTAGGGGTTTTATTCAATGGCGGGAATTGGTGATGATTAACAAAGGGATCAAGGAAATGTGGGTGATGTGGGAGCCGGAGGAAACCGAAATGCTGAGATGATGAATTTGTTTCGAGTTTTCCTACAAAACATGGCAACTCAAGGTCAGGCTCAACAGCAAACTGAGGGAAGACAAGGACATGGGTTAGAGAAGTTTGTAAAAATGGCTCCACCAAGCTATAATGGGGATCCTGATCCGTTGAAGATAGAAAGATGGTTGGAAGCTATGAACAAAATCTTTGTGGCAATGGAAAGTCCGGATGAAGAGAAAGTTAGATGTGCAGTTTTCAAACTGGAAGGCTCAGTAGAGCACTGGTGGCATATCTTAAAGGAGAGTTGGGAGAGGGACCATACGCCCCAAACTTGGGAGAATTTCACCAGAAGGTTCAAAGAACATTTTATTCCTTTGATTACCCGGGACAAGAAAGAGGTTGAGTTTTTGAGGCTCGAGCAGGGAACGATGACGGTGGCCCAGTATTTGGCAAGGTTCATGGAGTTGGCAAGGTATTGTCCTCATTTAGTACCAGAGGAGGAGAGAAGAGTCTACAGGTTTGTGAAAGGGTTGAGATTGGAATTCCGGATGCAACTATTGACACATGACTTCACCAACTATCAAGCAGCAGTGAACATGGCGTACCAGATTGAAAATGATATTGAGGAGCACCGAGGCAGACCTGAAGGTAGTAAGGGAAGCAAGCCAAAGTTTCCAGGCCAAGGCTCAGGGCAGTATAGAGGACAGCCAAAGCTTTTATCTCCAGGGGTAGTTTTGAGGAGAAAATGTTACAGTTTCAACTCGTCCAGTATCCAGCCAGTTTGGGACTGTTTGCAATTTTTGTAAGAAAGTGGGACATTCTAAAGACCGATGTTGGAGCTAGCAAGGCAAATATATTGAGTATGGAGCAGTGGGTCACTTCAGGAGAAATTGTCCAAGATTGCAACGGGGTCAAGCTTCGGGAAGTGGGTAGCACGGTGAATTAAAGAAAATTTTGGGAAAGTTACAAGATGGAAAGACCGGGGAATTTATGTTGAACAAAGATGGGATTTTAACATTCCAAGGTAGAATTTGCGTACCTTCTTCACTGGAGATCAAAAGGTAAGTATTAGAGGAGGGCCACAAGTCTAGATTTGCTATTCATCCAGGAAGCATGAAGATGTATCAGGACTTGAAGAGAGGGTATTAGTGGAATGGAATGAAAAAGGAAATCGCGGAGTTTGTATCAAAGTGCTTGACTTGCCAACAAATCAAAGCCGAGCATCAAAGACCTGCGGGGCTACTTTAACCACTGGATATTTTGGGGAAATGGAAAGGAATCTCGATGGATTTTGTGACTGGATTGACAAAGTCAGCTCATTTTCTACCTGTTTCAACAAAGTATTCACTGGAGAGGTTGGCACAGTTGTATATTCGCGAGATTGTGAGACTTCATGGAGTACCGGTCAACATTGTTTCAGATCGAGATCTGAGATTCACCTCGGATTTTTGGAGGGCTTTGCACGAGGATTTGGGTTCCAAGTTGAGTTTTAGCACGGTGTTTCATCTTCAGACCGATGGGCAGACTGAAAGAACTATTCAGATTCTTGAGAACATGTTACGGCCGTGTGTGATAGATTTCCACTCATCTTGGGAAGATCATTTGCCTTTGGTGGAATTTGCGTATAATAATAGCTACCAGTCCAGCATTGAGATGGCACCGTATAAGGCATTAAAAAACCTCTGTTACTTCCGTTAGAACAGAATAATGTTAGGTGGTCCCCCAAAATGTCCAAACCAATCAGGCAACAACCTCCGAATTGTCAAATTTCAGCTTTAGCTCATACAACCTCTGAATTGTCAAATTTAGCTTTAGCTCCCTCTATCTCTGTCAAAAAGAGATAGCGCCGCAAACTTTAACTTCCGTTACTTCCATTAGAATGGAATAACATCAGGCGACAACCTCCGAATTGTCAAAATTAAGCTTTAGCTCCCTCTATCTCTATCAAAAAGAGATAGAGCCGCAAGATTTATCTTCCGTTATTTCCGTTAGAATGGAATAACGTCAGGCGACAACCTTCGAATTGTCAAATTTCAGCTTTAGCTCCCTCTATCTCTGTCAAAAAGAGATAGTGCCACAAGCTTTAGCTTCAATTACTTCCGTTAGAATGGAATAACGTTAGGTGACAGCCTCCGAATTGTCAAATTTTAGCTTTAGCTCCCTCTATCTCTGTCAAAAAGAGATAGCGCCACAAGCTTTAGCTTCCGTTACTTCCGTTAGAATGGAATAACGTTATACGACAACCTCTGAATTGTCAAAATTAAGCTTTAGCTCCCTATATCTCTGTCAAAAAGAGATAGCGCAACAAGCTTTAGCTTCCGTTACTTCCGTTAGAATGGAATAACATCAGGTGACAGCCTCTGAATTGTCAAATTTTAGCTTTAGCTCCCTCTATCTCCTTGATGGCGATGTAAGCTTTAGTTTTTCCAGCTTTAGCTCCCTCTATCTCCTTGATAGAGACGTAAGCTTTATTTTTCTATCTTTAGCTCCATCTATCTCCGTTCAAAAGAGATAGCGATGTAAGCTTTAGTTTCTTAAGGTAACTCCTCCATTAAATCGTCAAAATTCCGAGGATCCTAGACCTGTTGCCTAACTGTCTAGCGATGATCCTGAACTATGATCGTGGCTTGATTCCTCCCGAGGATATGTAGGTAGCCTTTCAAAAGGTCCAGCCATCCGACCACATTGGTCACCCCCTTCCTTTACCATCTCCTCAGTGGTGCGCGAACCTATTAAAAGGTCCAGCCATTCGACCTCTCAGGTCACCTCCTCTCCTTCTTCATAGCAAGGGACCAGTTTCTCTTCACCATTCCCCATCGGATTCTGAACTAAGATTATGGCTTGATTCCCCCGGGATACGTAGGTAGCCTACTTTAGGTTCAGCCAATCCGTCACACATGACATCCTTTCCCTAGTGAATCCAGAACTACGATTTGGCTTGATTCCTCTTCGGGATACGTAGGTAGCCTTCCAAAGGTTCAGCCACTCGACCTTCTTGGTCACCCAATCCCAATCCATCTCGGCAGTTCGCCAGATTGGATTCTCACTTTTATCGATAACCCCACTTGCTTCGCAAGTACCATTGCCAAGGGGCTTCTGTAAGTATCCAAATCTGGCATGCCTTCCAGTTAAAGTTTCCTAGCAGTCCCCCAAACTTTCATGAAGTTTAGGGGCAATTCGGGAACTTTTTAATGCTTTCCAAGCAAGGAAGGACCTGTTAGGAATTAGAATTCTGGACAAGACCTCACTGGAAAGAAGCTTCCAAACTGCCACCTTGCATGATTCCAGAAACATGCTGACGCGACAGAAGAAGACGCTAGATATTGCCTCGATTTACAGTCACAAAAAAACACACAAATCCCTCCTCTCTTATACACTAATCCTACCTTAATCTATTCCTAACTAGATATTGCCTATGAAAACTCCCTTGTAAGATAGAGAAAAACAAATATTGGTCTCCTTCCTTTACCTTTGATACACTCTATATACTCTTGTTCTATTATTGCTAGTTGTTTACCTTTATTGTTGTCATAAATCTTTGATCTTTATCAATGTAGTCTTCCTATTTCCTATTCCCCTACACAAAGGATTCAAATGGAGATCCTCTCCCTAGGATGAACAAGATTCCACAAATGGCTTATTCTAGGGATGATCTACCATATGATGATATGATTCTCCTTTACATTTATGTAGAAAAATGCAATCTTTATCTATTATATGTCATTCCCTTCCCATTGATCTAGCTTTCCAAGGATTGTCCACCTTATGAGGTATTAAGGAGATAGGAAAAGACATAAAGATCATCCCTTTTACCTTATGTCTTTAGTTTAATGATACTCCTTGTATTGTTCATAATAAAAATGCAATCTTTACATTAATGTTATTCCCTATGTCCCTAAAGATGGATCTTTTTCTCCAAGGATTGTCTAAAAGCCTTCTAAGGCACAAAAAGACATAGGATGAGCTTAAAGATCCAATCTTTACATCCCATTCCCCTAGTCCTGTGGTTCTTGATGCATTCCATGGTGAGGAGAGGTGTAAAGACTCCATCTTTACATCAATCCCATTATAAAAATGCCACAATATTTGTCCCCTTAGAAATCAATGAGTCTTAGTCCTGAAATCTCCGATAATCACTTGAGACGAACATAAAAATGTCCCTACGAATCATCATCATCTCAAGATGTAGGATCGATGGACAAAGATTCATTCTTTTCTAAAGAGTCTCATTCTTGGACTTAAAGCCAACCCCTTTTTGATCTCATGTGACTAAAATCCCGAAGAAAAGTTAGGTTAAGACATACCAAGGCTCTTACGTCTATGATGGTTGATTAATCTAACGGGAGGGTAGATAAGTCCCGTAATGATGATAATAATTCCAAAGTGAGCACGGAATCAATATCCCAAAAACACCAAAGTCCAAGATATCCCGAACTAAAACCTTCTAAAATGGTTCTTACGTTCGGTTAATAAACTTGGCACATCCTTTTCTCAAACACATGCACACAAGCACACAAACAAGCACAAATTTTGGACCAAGAAAGACTCACTTTTGCAAGGCTCCTTGGGTGAACGCCAAACGTTCTTCCCAAGGAGTAACTAAATCTCTGAACCCTTTTCCTTTTTTTCAAAGTTTTGAGGAAATCAAAATGGCGTGGCGACTCCGTTTTTTCGTAAAACCGGTGTCTTCAAACTGAGGTGAACGGCGACCCCTTTTTCAAAAGAAAAGAAAGAGGACAACCCGGGGGCACATTCACACCATGCCTTCTTTATCACCAATAGCCTTTTGGGATTCTAGAATTTTATCCATGGTGACACATGATTTGGTCCACTCATCAATTACCTTTTGGAGGTCATTGTTTTGAGCAACCAAGTCATCACTCCTAAGTTGAAGTGTAGCAACCTTAGTTTCTAGGATGAGGTTTTTATCAGTAAGAAGAGACATACTTTTTACTTGATCTTTAAGAAGTGAAATTTCAGACCTCAGCACAGTTTTCTCCGTCTTAAGCTGTGTAATTTCATCAGTTGCTAGAGACAGAGCTTTCTTAATATTTTCAAATTTAAGAATCATTATTTATGCTTTCTTGAACATCTCTTCATGTTCCATGGGAGAGACCACTTCAACCAGCTTTTTCGAATTTTTCTTAGTTAGAATTATTTTTGAAGGTGTTGCATTTTTTGAAGAAAAAATGGGACGTGAGTAAGAACTATTCCCAATTTTAATACTAGGAGTGAGTTTCACGTCATTATCATCTCTAGTTTTGATTCTCATTGGAATAACCTCTTCTTCATCAATTTCAAGCGACTCGATTGACTCAGTAACTGAATCATCAGAAGCGTTTGCAACAAGGCAGAGATTAACCTCTTCGGTTTCATCCCCGTCCTTCATCAAAATCTGTTTCAATCCAAGTTGCTAACTCTTTTGAGGTCTCTTCCTCTTCAGCAACCATTCTCTTACGATGAGAAAATTTTGCAGGAGAGGTTTTCTTTTTCATATATTCAAATCTGGGCTTAGGACACTCAGAAGCAAAGTGACCAGGCTTCATACAGTTGTAGTAAACTAGGTCACCCTTTTTCTTTGTATCAACAGCCTTGGAAAAACTTGATGGAGGTTTGCTTTTTGAAAATGGTTTTGAAGATTTTTAAAATTTTTGAAATCTTTTTACACGCATGGAAAATTCGTCATCATCCATATCAATGAGGGATGAGGTTGAAATTGAGGAATCTGAGGTTTGTTTTGATGTGGAAGGTTTCTCCTCATGTTCCATGACTGACATAGAAAGTGCCTTGCCTTTTCCTTCGACCTCTTCAATGTGGTCTAAAATAAGTTCATTGACTTTTAGATTTGCATACAAGTTACTTAAGGTCCATGTATTTAAATCTTTTGAAACCTCTAGATATGTGGCTTTATTAACCCATCTTGAACCTAAGGCAGCAAGGAATGTCATATTGATTTACTTGTTGGTTAAAATTTTACCAAATGAAAGACTAGAATTTACTACCTCAACGTAACGATCGTATGTTTGACGCAAAGTTTCATTGGGTTTTCTATTGAAGTTGTTGTAAGTTCTTTCAACAACAAATTTCTTATTTTCTTTGCAAAGTTCATCTCCTTCAAGGTAGCTCTCAATAGCATCCCACATATGCTTTACAGTTTTACACTTCATAACTTTTTGAAGAGTTGAAATTGGCAAGGTTCCAGAAATGATATGTCTCGCTTTGTTGTCCAAAGAAACCAATCTCTTTTCTTCATCGGTCCACTCAGCTTTCATAATTTGACCTTTGGAGTTTCAATGTTGGTGGCTGGATTTGTGTTGGCCTTCATTGGAACAAAAGGGCCATTGATTACGCAGTCCACCAGCATCTCATCTATGGTTTCCAAATGAATAATCATTCAGGTCTTCCAGATGTCTAAATAGTCTTCATCCAGTAAAGGAATGTGTGAGTATTTAACCGTTGTCATAGATTTTAGGTTTGCCATTATGCATTGGCACACAAGTTGTTAAGCTTGAAAAATAGAAGTTTTAAAAATGTGTTTTGCTCTGATACCTCTTGTTGGTCCCAAAGATGGCAACAAGGGTGAATAACAATTAGAGGGGGGGGTGAATAGCTGTTATAAATTTTTCGACCCCTTTTTGAAAACTAAACCTCTTACTTACAAAATAGCCTTGTAGTGTATCAAAACCGCAAGTAGAGTTTGCAAAATGCACAGGGGAATATCTTTAAGTTTATGATAGTGCGGTTTTAATCAGAGTGTGGTTTATAAAACAGTAATTTTGAGGTTTTGACAAGGTTTAACTCTAAACACAATTCACAAATCTGGAATGCCTATATAAGATCAAGAAGATAAAGACAAATTAGTTTGAGTGATGAAAAGTAAAGAAATATGTAGAAATTAAAGAAAACAATATTTGGAGTGGTTCAATCGTAAATAATCTACGTCCACTACCAAGATGGTTAGTCTTGGATTTTCCAAATGCTAGATTTGTTTTAGATTATGAGAGAGATTACAAGATTACAAGTAATTAACTCAAATTTAAAATCTTATCAATGAAAGCAAATCCTAGACTATACCGGTGTTTCTCATATGATATAATCTATGTGATTAATCAAGTGAGGTATGTGTGTGTGTGTGATGAACAAGATTCAAGGCTCTTTTAATCTCTATGTGCAGCGATGTGCGGGAAAGACTCGGTTTTCCCGGACTTTGTTTGTTTTGTTTGAGAGTCGCCACCTATATTATTTGATTGGAAACATAGAAAAACCATTTTTGAAAAGATTTTTTGGGTTCGTGGCTTAGGTTATGGAATGGAAAGGTCAAGGAGCACCCATTCCACCCAATCTGGAGATCGATCTTGCTAGAAGAGGGTTTTCAAAGAAAAAGACGTTTTAATAAACATGTAAAAGAATCCATTTAACTAGGTTAAATGGAATATAGGATCGATTGCTTCTAAACCATCCCCATGATTTGGGGAGGCTCTAGGTCGATCCTAGATTTGATGTACTATACCACTCTAACAATCAATTAGAAAGGGAAGATTATCTTTTGTGGAGAGACTTTGGACAGAGTTTTGACTCAAGCTTAGAGTCGAATCTTGATGCGGATAGAGCTTCACCTCAGTCCTTGATTCTTTCTTCGATGTTTGTTGATCAACAAGGTTGATAAACAAACTTTAGGTGATTTAGGGGGTGATTTACAGGAATCTTTCAGGGAGAGAAACCAGTAAAATGTCGGAGGTCGACCGGAGTGTCAAGGATCCGAAATACTGAAAGTCTTCAAGTATTTATAGGGTGTTGGAGAGGTGAAGGTGGAGAGGGAAACCACCCTGGGAATGTTCCAGAACTCAAATGCTATTGGAGGACCGGATTGATAAGATTTTATCAAGAAAGAGGTTGAAATCGATGAGGAAACTGGCTTCTGCACGCCTGCAGGAGCTTAGTATCGCGCGGGACACGACTGTTCCACGCGGGACAAGGTTTCCTGTGGACAATTCTGTCCTTCCCTCATTATCTCGTATGCATTTTAGTCCAAACTAATGGTCGTTAGTCAAAACTTAACGAAACATGACGAAATAGTGGATTTCTACTCTTGACTCAAGGCGAGACTTAGAGTGGTAATACTCTGCTCCGATGGGCTCAGAATGGGGTGTTACAGAGCCCCTCATCGGCAAGTCTTATGAAAGAAGTCATGTCGATGATAGAAAATACATCAATCTGGACATCGGGATGGTTGAGCCGCACGGCTTCCTACGTATCTCTATCAGAGAATCAGACCATAACGTAGTTCAACTCTAAAACACGAAAAGGCTGCTTTAGGTATTTTGAAAATCATTTTGAGAATCGAGGAGATTTTGTTTTTGAAAAGGTAAATTCATACTGAGGAATCAAATCAAGACCCAATTCTAAATATACCTGTCTGTCTTAAGATTCGCCTGTCTGGGCTTCGAACTTATGGGGAAAAATGTTAGAAAATAAAGGTTTACCTATCCAGTCCTTTACATCCTGTTGGTTTTGTGACGATTCGCCTGTCTGGGCTCCGAATCGAGCTTTTGTCGAGGATGACAATTCACCTGTCGGGGCCCTGAATCGGGCTTTTTGATTTGACGATTCACCTGTCTGGGCATTGAATCGGGCTTTTTGTTTTGACGATTCACCTGTCTGGGCTCTGAATCGGGCTTTTGGATTTTGACGATTCACCTGTCTGGGCTTTGAATCGGGCTTTTGGATTTTGATGATTCACCTGTCTGGGCTCTAAATCGGGCTTTTGATGGAGTGGCTTACTGTCTTTTACCAACCAAGAGATAATTTGCCTATCTGGGTTACGAATTATGCTGGATGACTTGATCTCTGGATCAAGCATTTCGGGTGACTGGACGCCGTATTGAGTGATGAAGTGTACGCCACGTTCGGCTCGTTCCGTGACTTGCGGTACCGATTTTTTCATGTTTCTTTGCTAGGGTATCACCTTTAAGGGTAATTGTGTCAAAATTTTGAATTTTGACATTGCACAGACGCTTATTGTCGAGGACAATTTTGTACTTTTCCAGGGTGTTTGTCTCGCGCGGGACAGGATGTATCGCGCGAGACAAGGACTCTCGAGGCAATATAACAGCAACTGTGTATTTATTTTAAAACACCCATTTTCAAACATTCTCTTCATGTCCGAGCCAAGGCTTTTTTCTTGAGATTTTTGGTGAGTTATTTGTTGATTTCTCTTCTCAATCAACATTTCAATCTTTCCCTCTTCCATTATCCATGGCTCAAGAGATGAAAATTCTGACTTTTGGTAGCCATTTGCTTGGGAAGGATTATCCGAGGGATGACCTCACATTTGATCGGCCTACGCATATTTCCCATGCTATCCTCGAGGGTTTCGTAAGAAATTCTTTCCCAATCTCATTCCATGCTTTGCATTGCATCGAATCCATGTTTTTGAATTCCCCAATTCATCGAATTGGCTATTTTCTTTCTTTGTCTAAGAACTAGGTTCTATCATTGCATGCTTCATTTTTTGTTGATGTTGTTGGATGATGTTGTTGTATTAGCTTGCGTATAAGTTCCCTACACATCATAGATTGTAGGAGGGATTGATTTTGGTAACCAAATACTTCCATGAACATGGCTTTCTAGTGCGCACGCCAAGTGTTTGATGAAATGCCTCAATGAAAATTTTCTCTTATTTCTTTGAAGTTTTGCCATGGGATGATTTCTGACATTGCTCCCTTGTCCTTTCTCTGTTTTGCAGCCGTATAAGGCGACCAAGAACTGTCGGGGAAGTGCCAAATTTGCTAAGGCTTTGTGGGACAAAGTCAAGGATTTAAACGGAGTCCGGGCTAGGATGGCTCAGACGGGGCTCCTTACTTTTGTTGATAACATCCGGGGGATGAGGCAGAATCCTCAAGTCCTTCAAGCAATTAGGGAGAGGTGGTGGGACACTACCCACAGGGTCCACCTTCGCTTTGAGGAAGCTACGATGACCCCGACTGATTTCATGGCCATCACCGGGTTGGAATTCACTGGCATTGCCCTCCCGAAGACTGCGGGTTTCAAACCTGAGAATCCAGCTGAGTGGCGACGGTTGATAGGTTTTGCCCCTAACAAGGTTAAGGGATTTGCTGCTGAGTTATCGCCCCTCCGTGACCAACACTTGGCCTATGCTGATAAGCTAAATGCCGACACGGATCGATTGGTGAGAGGTGCTCTCTGGTATATCTTATCAGAGACCATCTTTCCTAATCATTCCTCTATGGCTCGTCTTGCTCTGTTAGGGTTGTTGAATGATCTGGACCTGGTGAGGACCTATGACTGGGGCTCAGCTGGGCTGGCTTTCTGCTATCAAGCTATGGATGAGGCATGTAGGCATACCAGGGATACTATGTCAGGGTATTCCTACGCTTGGGAGGTATGCTTTCTGATTCTGTCTTTGTCATTTATCTGCACATCTTGAATGGGCTTTTTGTACTGAATTTGTTCTACTTTCTTGTACAGATATGGGGATATGGCATATTTTCACTACATATGTTTGAGCTGGATAACCGAGATCCTCAGTTTCTGGATATTAGGAGGTGGAGTCACTCCAACCGAACCGTGGATGAGGAGGAGGGAGAGTATTGGACCTTGACTATCGAGGAGGCTCGGGTTTTGTTGGATGGATTCAATTTCAAGCGACAGGGCTTGTACCCGTGGACCTTGTTGGAGCGAGAGGTTCACTATGCCTATTATGTCACCGATATGCAGAGGATCTTGGTATCGCTGGAGGGGGATACCATGTATCTAGGTGAGAGGGTCTTCCCTCATCATGGCCGGGGTTCCCTTCCACACAGGGTGCCGGAGGATCCACCTAGGGCGATGCACCCTACCCATTTCATCCCTGACGGGGATTATGCCCATCTTGTGAATGGCTATGCGGTGACAGATTGTGTTGTTCGAGGGGCTTCATATGAGGATTTCTTGCCTCGCTTGATGAGTCCCCTTCTGGTAGGTGGTAGGCGGTCACGTGCTCAAGCTTCTGCTTCTGCCTCTGAATTAGGCTCGTAAGCCCCAAGCTCTTCATCACAATATGTGGGTCCTGTGACTTTTGCACCAGATTATGGTCCTCCGAGCTTCACGTACATGATGGGAAGTATGTAGATGGTGGGTCACATCTCGATCTCGAACCAGATTTCGAAGGGTTATTGTCGCCCTCCCCAGGAATCTTCGGTACATTTCTATTTATACGGCGTCCCGTATTCGTCCATATATGTGTATATGTCCGAATTCCTCTGAGGATCTTTCTTTATCTAACAGGTCATTATGTCCGCAGAGGATTATGACCGCAGTGCGAGCAGGATGGCTGGCCTGATGTCAATGGTGTCGGATCTGTCTGAGAGGCTATTTCAAAAGGCGGCTTCGACGGCGTCGACGATAGCCTCTACAGTGACCCCCACTTGTGGAGCCAAGAGTTCAAGGAGGGATGGTAGCCCCGACGGTGATGATGATGGAGGTGCTGGCAGCTCGGGAACTTGATGACGTGATCCCCTTTTTTCCCCATTTATCTTGAGAACTTGCAAATATTGGCCAAGTTGGCCCAGACAGATTTTTTTTCTTTTTGGTACCTGTTAGTAAGTAGGTAGCACAACAATGAGACTTTCTTAATTCCTAATCCTACGTCTAGTTAATTTTTTAACTTTCTCGACTTCCATGGTGGAATGGCCATTTAGATCAAGGTTTTGAGCCTGGTTTTGATGCCTTTACTGCATATTAGGAACTGTATTTGCAGGTTTCGAGACTTGCTTTGTCAAGTCGGGGCTAGATCATTTGTATGTGCAGAAGGGCTGTTGATTTTTCCGAAGGGTTGTATCGCGCGGGACAAGTTGTCTCGCGCGAGACACGCTACTCAGGAAGAGTTCTTTTCTTCTTCGAACAGAATTCTGCCAATTTTCCCTTATATAATCACCCTGAGTCCAGCCAGATGACTCATTCAGGCCTCTCAAGCTATAGAGATATCTTGTTAGGACCGAATTTTTGCCTTCTTTTCCAACCCTGTGATCCATGGCTTCCAAGGAAATCGTTCCAACGTCCATGATTTTCGATGATTTTTCTCTGCCGTCTGATGAAGTCAAAGTATTCAAGCAAGCATCAAGGAATTTTGTGAGGTCGTTTCGTAATCGATCTCATAATAAGTTTATTGTAGAATTCGGATTCAGGATCCTTTCACTTTAAAGAACCTCCAACCGGATTGTAATCTTCTGCAGGGCGCTGCTCGATTTTGGGACCCCCTCTGTTCATCTATTTAATTTCTCTCTTAATGAGATGGTTCTTACCGTTAAGGAATTTGCTATTATCTTGGATATGCCTTTGAATAGTGAGATTACTGTTCCTAAATCTGATAGGAATCACGCAGTGGCTTTGAACGAATTATTAGGGATTCCCCTCGATACTTGCTATGGTATGGTTCACCGCAGATGGGTAGATTGTTCTTCCTTTCCTGAACGCTTTAGCGGAGATTCGGGTGATGAGACCTTCCATGTTTTCAAGCAGAAATTTCTGGCCCTTTCTCTTTTCGGAGATGTTTTGTTCACGTGCAGGGATGGCTTGGTTGACTCCCAATTGGTGGAAATTGTTCTGCATGCTAGGAAATGTTCTAGGAACATTATTTCGCTAATCTTGGGTGAGACCCTTCATGGTCTTGATGAGCTGCATAAGACCGATGCCATAACTCAAGGGAGTCCTCTTTTGCTGACTATTTGGGTTAGGGAACATCTCAAGTTGGTAGCTCCTCCGTTGGATTATTCTCCTTTTATGTATCATATGAGGAAGTTGCTGATCAAGGATCTTTCGGTGGATGAGTGGGCCAAGTTGATTGCAAATGTCGCCACCACAGATATTATTTGGTGTCCACCTTATTGGAGGTTGAACAAGTATTTTGTCAATACCAAGGGTTTTGACAGGGTTGTTCTCCCGGGCTTGAGAGATTCCTCTTTTTACTTTCCCAAGCGGGTGCTCCGTCAGTTTGGCCAACAGTAGGACACTTATCTTTTCGAAGGAGCCTCTCATGGGGTATCCTATATTGGTTTGGAGTTTCTGAAGGTGCTAGCTCAAGCATGGGGTGAAGGAACTAATCGAGATCGTTGGTTGAACCTTCGGAATTTTGATGCAAGTGTCTTATTATTTGACAAGTACTTGGATTGGTTCCTTCATACCGGTCACCCAAGTTCGGAGAAGATTGATGATCTGTAGCTTTCACTTCTAGGAGATTCCTTCGTGACGAGCAGTATTTTAAGAAGGAGCGAGGCTCAGTCTGATCCTGCTAATGTACCGACTGATCCAACTCAAGATTTTCTTGATGGGGATTGGTATGAGAGATGAGGTAAGGGTCTTCCCGGAAAGATGCATGCTTTGGATAGGCCCCATGTTTTCGAAAGGCTTTTGGAATCCATTTTCACTCGCCTCGAGGGATGTTCTGCTTCGAAGGGTCCAAATCGCAAGAGAGATCGAGATGACGGGGGCGATCATGTCCGCCGGCCTACCAAGTCAATGAAAGGCTAGATCCTAGAGAGTACCAAGAGATTGCTTTGATAGATCAATAGTTTTATTTATTAGTATTTTTTTCAAGATTGTTAGCTTAGCAAATTAGTCGTTGTCATTAGGATTTTTCTTTTGTTATTAATAAAATGCACTTGATTAATAAAAGGACGAAGTTTGATTTATTTATTTGATTAGACCAAACCCGAAGGCTGCCTATGTTCCTCTTTTATAGCAATTAAATAAGAGGCTCAGGTCTAACGTAGTTCATTTTTAGAGAAAAAAGACAAAATTCAATTTTAGACCGAAGGGGAGTTTTGCGCGAGACAAGGACTCCTATTTTTTTTCAATGCACACCCTTGCTTTTTCCTAGATCGCCCTTTCAGATTTTCAATCTAGTGGGCTTCTTTTCTTGTGCAAGCTCTATTTTTTTCCTAGGCCATCCCTTTCAGGATTTTCAACCTAGCGAGCGATTTTTTTTAAGAGGCCAAGTCACGCGAAGTACTTCTTGAGCTTGTCCATGTTGACTGGCTTCGGTAGCTGATCTCCATCTAAGTCCACCAGCTGAAGGGCTCCCCTAGAGAATATCTTTTTACAATGTAGGGTCCTATCCATCTCGGTCCCCACTTGCCTAGAGGGTTGAAAGGTCCAGGGCAGTGCTCACGGAGAACCAGGTCGCCTACTCTGATGTTTCTTGTCTTGACCTTTTTGTTGAAAGCTCTTGCCATTCTTCTTTGGTAAGCTTGAGTGTGCTCGGCTGCTTTCAGCCTCCTTTCGTCTAGCAGGGCTAGCTCTTCGTATCTGTTTTCTAACCAGTCGACTTCATTCACTTTGTTTTCTAGGAGAACCCTTAGTGATGGTATTTCCAATTCTATTGGTAGAACAGCTTCCATCCCTTATGTGAGGGCGTATGAAGTTTCACCTGTAGCTATTCGGACTGGAGTGCAGTATCCCCAGAGTGCGAAGGGTAACTTGTCGGGCCAATCTTTTCCAGTGACTGCCATTTTTCTGATGATGGTTTCGATCGTTTTGTTTGCGGCTTCAACTGCTCCATTCGTTTGAGGCTTGTAAGGAGATGACTTATGCCTTACGATTTTGTACTCTGTTAAGAGGCGGTCGGTTTCTTTCTCGAAATGGGAACCATTATCAGATATCATCTCTTGTGGGACCCCATATCGGCAAATGATGTTGTGCTTGATGAATTTTGCTACCTTTCTGGCATTCAAAACTTTGTAGGAGGCGGCCTTGATCCATTTAGTGAAATAGTCGATGGCTACTAGAACGAAACAGTGCCCGTTGGTTCCTGCGGGTGTAACCTTTCCAATTACATCTATGCCCCATGATGAGAACGGCCAAGAGGGTGTCATAGGGTACAGCAAGGAAGGCGGTGCATGCTGAAGGTTGGCCTGTATCAGATACTTATGGCATTTCTTGACCATGTTGGTACAGTTGGCTTCCATGGTTAACCAAAAGTATCCTTGTCTGATGATCTTTTTGGCGAGCATGTTTCCGCTCATGTGGGTTCCATATACTCCTTGAAGAACATGGTCCATTATTTCTTGGGCCGCTTCTTTGGTGGCACAAAGGAGGTTCCTCTGGGAGTATTTTTTTAATAGACGATCGAAAATGATGACGTAATTGGCTCCCAGACTTTTAAGGGAAACTTGAGTTTTCCTGTCGACCTCAGGCGGGATGGTTCCATCTAGGATGAAATGCCAAATGTCATAGTACCATGGTTTCTTTTTGGAGTCCTCAATGGTGGCGCATTCGAATAACCGCTTGTCTTTGTAGCCATGAAGGTCTATGACAGCGCAGTAGGCAGGAGTCGCTCGCCGAGTTACTTTGAAGGGTTTTACTGCCTTTCCTGCAGGGATTTCGACCAAGGAAGCAAGTGTAGCCAATGCGTCAGTAAACTGATTTTTGTCTCTAGGGAGATAGTGGAATGAGACATCTTGGAATTGTTGCACCAACTCTTGGAGGTGGACATTGTATCTTTGAAGGGTTGGATCTTGGATCCTCCACTTCTTCAGTGTCTGATTGATGATCAACTGGGAGTCCCCGAATACTTCGAGTTTGGTCACGTTGCATTCTAGGGCTGCTTCGAGTCCCGCTATGCAAGCTTCCTATTCGGCAGTGTTATTAGTGGCGTCAAAGTCAAGGCGTATTGCTAGTCGAGTATAGATGTCGTCAGGATCTACCAACAGCATTTCGATGCCAAAACCTTTCTTATTGGCTGCGCCATCAAAAAATATTTGCCACTTATTTTCGTCTTCTATACTCATGATGTCCTCATCAGGGAATTGCGGGTCTTCCCCCTTCACTTCATCGCAAGGAAATTCGGCCAACTGATCTGCGAATACACTGCCTCTGACGGATTTGTGAGTGACGTAAGTGATATCATATCCCGCGAGCATGAAATACCACTTATCAAGGTGTGAAGACAAATCTGATTTGTCTAGGATGTATTTCAGAGGATCCATTCGTGCGATGAGATGAACTAGGAAGGCTTCCATGTAGTGCTTTAGTCTATGTGTTACCCAGACGAAAGCAGCACAAGACTTGTTAATTGGAGAGTAGTTGAATTCACTACCTTGGAATTGACGACTGACAAAGTAGATTGCATTCTCTGTGTGCGAACATGGCTATTCTTGAGCAAGCATAGCCCCTAGTGCATTGTCAGTAATCGTGAGGTAGAGTTTCAAGGGTTTCTCCTTTTGTGGTGGAACCAGGATGGGTGGGGAGGTTAAGTAGTGCTTAACTTCCTCGAATGCCTCTTGACATTCCTCGGTCCATTCTTGAGGTGCGTTTTTCTTGAGTAGCTTGAAGATAGGATCGCACATTGTAGTCAGTTGATTGATGAATCGACTGATGTATTGGAGTCTGCCCATGAATCCCTTCACTTCTTTCTGTGTTCTGGGTGGAGGCATGTCTATGATGGCCTTTATCTTGGCAGGATCTGCTTCTATGCCACGTTCGGTGACCATGTATACCAAGACCTTTACTTTGACCACCCCAAATGAGCATTTTGCGGGGTTGAGCCTCATCTTGTGTTGTCTCAATCGATTGAAGAATTTTCTGAGATCTCTGAAGTGCTGACTGTTTTGGTGAAAAAACAATGGATCAATTTAAAGATCAAAATGTGAAATTAGGAGGGCACAATGGAGTAAAATCGGTGTAACTATGAAAAGAAGATGACACGGTCATGTAACGAGGAAAGCCCTTGAGACAACTATCTCACCGTCATAAAACCTCGGAAGATGTTTATGAGCACCTTCGTTCGAAATGATAGTATTGATACTTAGTGAGTTACAAATGGTGGAGCTATGGCAGATTACAAGAATGTATGTGTGAACAGTGTGTGTGTAGTGTTCCGGCCATGAACTCTTTAAATAAAAACAAGATAACTGAAGATAACAAGACCTAACAAACTATCCTAAAATCACGGCATGATCATCTTGATCCTTGACTTGGTCTTCTAACCGTTGAAGTGAGTCCATGAAAAGATATTCCCACGTTCTATTTTCCTGTATTAGAGATACAATAAAAATAATTAAATAATGATTTAATTATCTAAGTAATTTTACCTTGACTGCTGGTTCGAAGATGATGACATGCTGAATACTTTTCAAGGCGTCGCAATCCTGAATTTTTACCCAAAACAATTGTCCCCAAAAATTGTCTTTTAAATGAATTTAAACAAACGGTTTTTCCACAACCTTCCATAAGTTCAGCGGTTAATTAACCTGATTGGACATGGTAGTTGTAGAGTTTTAATCTTCTTAATTAGCATAATTTATGAGGATCTAGGGCTTTTAACTGAGGTTTTTTTGCTTTCTTCATCATATTTTCTCTACACTTTCTCCATCTTCTACCCTGCTCCACGGTGGTGAAAGCATCCCAAGGTAAATTTCTTTCCTTTTTCTCTTTTTAAAACATGGGCAAGTCTAAGTTAAGAAAAAACAAGGCGCCAAGAAATCCCTTGAGCTTGAGCAAGGGACAGGGATTTTTCTTGTGAAGGCCTGTTAGTCAAACCTGACGAGGAGGTTTGCATCTTTAACATGAGCAAATCGAATCCGTCAAGGATCGTAAATGCTTTCCAGATTCTGCTATCTTTAGGCCTTTTGATGTCTTTATCAAGGCCGATTTCGTGTCTCCTCATTGAATTTGCTTTTACGAATACCCTTTTGCCCTATGTTTCTCTTATCCCTTTCCCCTGTTGGTAACTGAGTTCTTCTATAAAAATGAATTTAGCTTTTGTCCAAATAATGCCTATGATCTGGAGAATCTTTTCTTGCGTTCTAAGGGTAAACCGAGAGTTCGGGTTAAACATAGGGTTGAGAGAAGTAGCTTTTGTGTATGAGCTTCAAACCTTTGGTTCGACAAGGTATCTTTTTAAAACTAGGTCTGGGATGAAACTGTTTTTTTCAAAAGTGACGATAAATAATAGGGGTTGGAAATCAAGATACTTCTTTGTTGAGAAGGATTCTTTGGAGGAAGGAGATTCTTTGGCAACGAGGTGGAATAGGGAAGGTATCTTCTTTTAAATTTCTGTTTTTCCTTTTTCCCGCACTTAGTTGAATTTGTAATTTCTTTTTTGCCTTTGTAGCCATTGACTGGGCAAAGCTATTTCCTCCTTCTGCTGAAATTGAGGATAAAGTGAGAAGGTTGCTGGAATTTTCAGAAGAAGAAAGATCATTCAGGTCATTCGAAGAAAGGGCCATTTCAGAAGATCTCGAGATACCGCCATCCACAGAAATGTCTATGGTAAGAATCTCTTTGATCATTCAAAAACTCTTTTTGCGTTTTGACTGTCTCTAGTGTATATTTCATACTTCTCTGTTTTCGACAGTATCCAAGTCCACAGCTGGATTCTCTTTGAAGAATCTGCAAGATTTTGTAGGACAGACCCATGATAACCAACAATTGGTGATGCCCAAGAAGGAGATGTAGGCACCATCAGTTGGAGCGAGAGTGAAGAAGAGAAAGAGCAGTTCCAAGGAGATAATAAATGTTGAAGAAATGGGTCTGGCGGACATTAAGGAAGCACTTACAAGGGTGTCAGTGGTAAGTTTCTGATTTTCAAAAATAGATTTTATAGGAATTTTGAATAGATTCCCTAGATTGACCATTAAATTTGTTTTTGCAGGGTGTTGATGCAGCAGAGATGAAAATGAACAGCCTTGAAGAAAGAAATAGGAAGCTGGTCCTAGATACATTACAAGCAAGGAAGCAAAAAGATGTTTTGACCAAGAGGGTAGAGGACTTACAAAATGAAGTTGAAAGTTTGATGAAGGGGACGTCCTCAATTCAAGACACCCAATTGCAGGAGATCGAGGAGGCGAAGAAGAACATGATCGCTTTAGCCGCCAAGAGCATGATAGAGATTAAAATCCAAATGATGGAAGATTTCCAAGAAGGAAAGCATACGGGATGGGATGTCGAACATCAACGCTTACTCTTGAAGACACTGAATGGTAAAGAGATGAAGCAGGAGCAGTGTCATCTGGTGTGAAGGATGATGACATCCTAGAAGAAGGTGTGACAACATCTGCGGCAGTAGCCACCCCAAGAAGGTAAAAATGGTTCTTTTGTTTTGAAAAACTTTGGTTTGATGACGGGCTGCATCCCGAAGACAATGTTTTAAAATTTTTGGGTTTGTAATCGGTCCATAAGGGCCAAAGACAATTTGCTTTTTTCAAGTATTGGGTTGGTTCAACACCTTTTAGGCTTCTAGGGTAAAAACACTTGTTCTTTCCTTTGCTTGGGTTTGAAAAACTTTTGTTGGTAGGGATAACATCTTTTGAAAATGAAAATAGAAGGTTGAAATGCTAACCTATTCGGAGAAGTTGTCAACTTGTGAATGGATGTATAAACCCTTGCAATTACTTTGATTGACATGTAAATGTCAATAACCTTTTGTTCTTAGGTGGCATGAATATGCCACAACCAAATTGATAAATTCTTAGGGTCAAAACACGTTGACTGAGTGGAGATGGGTAATTCGTATAGTGCACTCCAGGCGAGTTGTTTAAACCTTATTGAGATGAAAGAAAGTAATTTCTTTAAACCTTTGAAGGGATTAAGCACCTTTAACGGAGGTGAGATGGCCAGTCTCAAGCGGTTGTCTTCATGAGAATTTGTTTGAATCGACGACCTCTAATTAAGATGTTAGCTTCCTGGAATGATGTTAACATCTTCAATGTTGCATGGTTTATTCGAATGTTTCATGTTTCCTTGCAAAACAGAAACACATTAGGGGTGGGTGTTAGCTTAGCTAACACCCCTCAAGCTAACACCCCTCCGATGCTTAAGTCAGTAAATGTTCAAAAGATAAACAAAATGGAAAAGTACTTTTATTGGAAATAAAACTGTAAAATTCATACCTTGGTTTTATTTGCATTGGAATGTAATTATTGAAACTTACATAAAATAGGACTTAAGGTGAATGGCATTCAGCTTCGGGGGATCCTTGTTCCATCTAGGGGTGATAGCCAGTACGAACCTTTACCTGCTTCAGCATCAACCAAGTATGGTCCTTCCCATTTAAGGGCCATCTTTTCAGCATTGGGCTCTCTTGTATTTTGAAACACTTTGCATAGGACTAGATCACCAACTTGGAACTTCCGGAATCTGACATTTTTGTTATAGGACTTAGCAATCTTCTGTTGATATGCCTCTATCCTAATGTCGGCTAAATCTCTTAGTTCTTCAATGGTATCTAGATCATGACTCAGGTTGGCGTCGTTTTGCTCAGGTGTCAACATCTTATATCTGGCAGTAGGGACGACGACTTCTGCAGGGATGACCGCTTCTGCACCAAATACTAAGAAATAAGGGGTCTGACCTGTTGCGCTCTTTGGTGTCGTTCTATCTGCCGAAAGGACAAATGGAAGCTCTTCTGCCCATCTTCCTTTCTTTTGATCTAGCCTTTTCTTTAAGTTGTTGATGATAATCTTGTTACTTGATTCTGCCTGTCCATTAGCTTGATGATGTACTAGTGATGATGTCACCATCTTGACTCCCCACCTAGTGAGAAAATTCTGCGTCTTCTTGCGGATAAACTGAGAACCGTTGTCGCATATTATTTCAGATGGGATGTCGAATCTGCTGAATATATTCTTCTTAATGAAGGACATGACTTCTTTATCACGAACTTGCACATAGGATTCAGCTTCGACCCACTTTGAGAAATAATCTATCATTGCTAGCAAAAATACTTTTCCTCCATGAGCTTTAGGCAATTTGCCTACTATATCCATTCCCCATCTCATAAATGGCCAAGGGGAGAGGATAGGATGAAGCGATTCCGCGGGTCGGTGTAAGATGTTGCTATGCCTCTGGCAGGAATCACACTTCTTGGCAAAGATGGCAGCATCTTGACGCATTGTTGGCCAATAGTAACCCATTCTTAAAGCTTTTGTATGTAAGCTTCTACCCCCAGAATGATTACCACATGATCCTTCATGCAATTCTTTTAGAACTTCCATTGCTTTGTCAGCTTCGAGACATCTTAAATATGGACCTGCAAAAGATTTCTTAAACAACACATTATCTATTAACACAAATCTTGAAATTCTTACTCTGAATGCTCTAGCATTCTTTTCATCATCAGGGATGGTGCCATCTTGAAGATATTTAATTATTGGTGCAGTCCAAGATGTCTCTATCTGATTATCTGAGATGTCGTCATCTGTACAAAAAAGTTCTAACCTTTCCACGGCTGGGATGTTGACATGGATAATTGGTATATTGGTCTGAGATAAGCTTTTGAAAGCTGACCTAAGATTGGCCAACGCATCTGCTAGAGAGTTTTCCTCTCGGGGTATTTGTTCAATGGATAAGATTTGAAATTTGCTTGCCAAGATTTTCACAATGCCCAAATAAGCTGTCATCTTGGCATTTTTTGCTGTATAGGAACCATTAAAATGAAATACAAGTAACAATGAATCACTATATACCTGAATTGCTTTAATGTTCATGTCTAGAGCCACGGTTAGGCCCACAATTAAGGCTTCGTATTCTGATTCATTATTTGTAGCTTTAAAATCACAACTAATGGCCTGAGGTATGATGTCCCCTTGTGGCGACTTTAGGACAACACCTAGCCCCGTGCCTCTCATATTTGAGGCACCATCTGTGAATATAGTCCACTTGGCAGGATGTCCCCATCTTAGAGCTGTTGGACTTCTAGTTCTACTTTCGGTTGCATGCTTGTACTAAAGTCTGCCACAAAGTCTGCAAGTGCTTGGGATTTTATTACTGTTCTAGGCTCATACTTGATGTCATAAGTGCTTAGTTGAACGAACCACTTGGCCATCCTTCCTGACATTTCTGGCTTTCTCATTACACTTTTTATTGGATAATTAGTACGAATAACAATGATATGAGTTTCAAAATAATATCTTAACTTGATTGAAGAAGTAATTAAAGCTAAGATTAACTTTTCAAGGTGTGAATACCTGGTCTCCGCATCGAGCAGTGTTTTACTTAATATATCGGTTGATGGACGCCATCTTGTTCACGAACCAAGATGGCACTGACTACAGTTTCAGAGATGGCTAAGTAAACACACAATGACTCACCTTCTTGAGGCTTCGAGAGTAGGGGAGGTGTTGACAGGCACAACTTTAAATCTTGAAAGGCTTGCTTTTCAGTCCACTCAAATCTAGAATTTTTCTTTAGGATGTCGTAGAATGGCTTGCATCTTTCTGAGGATTTTGAGATGAATCGATTCAATGCTGCCACTTTCCCTGTCAATCTTTGAACATCTTTGACGGACTTAGGCGACGCCAGGTTGATGATGGCTTTTATTTGCTCCGGGCTTGCTTTTATTCCTCTTTGTGCCACCATGTAGCCCAAGAATTTACCGGACTTCATGCCAAAGTTGCACTTCGCTGGGTTAACTTCATGTTGAATTTGTCCAGGATATCAAAGGCTTGAGTAAGATCTCGTACATGATTTTCAGCCTTCTTTGACTTTATCACCATATCGTCGATGTACACTTCCATGGTATCCCCAATCTGCTCTTTGAACATCATATTGACTAGCCTCTAGTATGTGGCACCTGCATTTCTTAGTCCAAAGGCATTGCAATATAACAATAAATACATGTGGGAGTAATGAAGGCGGTGTCCTCTTGGTCAGATGGCTCCATCTGGATCTGCTGAAATCCTGAAGATGCATCCAAGAAAGTCAACACTTCATGCCCAGAAGTAGCATCGACCAAAGTATCAATGTGTGGCAAGGGGAACGAATCCTTGGGACAGGCTTTATTTAAGTCTATGAAATCAACACAAACTCTCCATTTGCCATTCTTCTTCTCTACCACCACTACATTTGCTAACCATCTTGGGTATTCGACTTCTCTGATCATCTTGGCTTTGAGCAATCTGTCTACTTCTTCCTGAATGATTAGATTCCTTTTTTGTGTGAACTTCCGTCTCTTTTGGTGGATTAGTTTGAAGGATGGGTCAATGTTGAGTTTATGGGTGATGACATCTCTACTGATGCCTGTCATGTCTTCATGCTTCCAGGCGAAGCTTTTAATCCTGCTCTTCAAGAGGTTGACAAGATTTTCCTTGATTTCTGCTGGAACGTCTTGACCAATTAGCACCTTGAGATCTGGGTTTGAGGGGTCTAAGACTATTTCTTTCACATCATGCTCCTTCACCTCCAGAACCTCACGGGCCTTTCTCTGTAATTGCTATGCCATCATGTGAGATATCGACGCCTTCATGGATGTCATATAGCATTCTTTAGCTGATTGCTGATCACTGTAAACCATGACAACTCCCCAGGGTGTCGGCATCTTCACACACTGATGATAGGGGGATGGCACTGCTTTCATTCCATGGATCCAGGGTTTGCCCAAGATTACATTGTAACATGTAGCACTATCAATCACGAAGAATCTATCCATGGAGTTGATACCTTCAACATAAACTGGAAGTGTGTTCTCTCCCAATGTGCTTTTGGTTTCTCCACTGAAACCTTCGAGAACTGAGGTCCTCTTGACGATGCTTTCTTCAGGGATCTTCATTTCTTTCATGGCATCTAGCATAATGAGATTCACTGAACTGCCTCCATCTACTAGAATACGTTTGACTCTGCAATTGGCGATCTGGAGTGCAAAGACCAAGGCATCATGGTGAGGATCCATAACATTGTCCCTGTCGCGTTCTTCGAAGGAGATGACATCTTGGGATATGAGCTGCGACATCTTCGAAAGTCTTTCGGGCTTCTCATCCTTAGCTTGCTTGGCGAATCTTTTAGCAGCAGAATAAGAAGTACCACAAATATCAGAACCACCACTAATAACATTAACTACCTTTGTTACTTGTGGAGGAGATGGCGGTCTGGTCGGAATGGGCTCTTTGTTCTCCGTCTTGTTCTTGCGGTTGCCAAGGAGTTCTTTGAGATATCCCTTAGATAACAGGTAACTAATCTCCTTCCTCAAGGCGATGCAATCTTCGGTAAGATGTCCAAAATCCTCGTGGTAGGCACACCACTTGGATTTATCCTTCCAACCAGATGGCTTGTCACCCTTTCGAGGCTACCTTGCCTTATCTCCAAGATTGTTCCTTGCACACAGCTTACCTGAAACATCAACAGAGAAACAATAATCAGAAATTTTTGGGGATTCAAAATCATCATCGTCTCCATCATCTTCCACACAATTGATTTTGTTATGGTCATTTAAGGGTAAGGTGCGGATGCTCTGCCTTTGGTGAGACAACTCTATCTTTCTGTCAGGATGGTCATATGATGATGCCTTGTCAGGATGCTTGGACTGCTGGACCTTGTCCTCTTCTAGCCTGATGAACCTTAATGCTCAGTTTCGGATATCTTCCATCTTCTTGCATGGATTCATCACCAAATATTCATAGTAAGGGGAATCTTTCTTCAAGCCCATTTTGAAGTCTTCCGCAGCTGTCGTCACGTCCAGGTTGGGGATTTATAGGACCTCATTGTTAAATATATTAACACAGTCCTTCAAGGATTCTGCGGGCTGCTGGGTGATGCGGTAAAGATCACTGGTGAGTTTCTCGATCAGTCTGCTGCAAGAGAACTGATTGTTAAACAGGTTGACTAGCTGAGCAAATGACCCAATGGAAACAGGAGGTTGACGAATCAGCCACTTCAATGCTGGCCCCACCAACGTCGAACTGAACCCTCGGCACAAACAAGCCTCACGAAACTGGAGCAGGATGCGAACAATCTCCATTTTTTTCTTGATAATGGGCGACATGCTCCTCAGGATTCGAGCTTCCATCATACAACTTCATGGCTGGCACGCCAAATCCTATAGGGATGTTGACATGTGCAATTGCTGGAGTAAAGCGAGACTGATTGTAACATGTTTGGGAAACCTACTGGATAGGTGGGGTGATGCCTGACACATTCATGATCATGTCCCTTAACTCTTGAAGCTGATTCGCAATGTAAGTACCTGGAAAAGGGTTAGTAGTACGAGCAGTATTATCCAAAGCAGAATTAGTATTGAGATTAACAAAAGGATTAATATTATCTGCAGAGGACGTCATGATGGTGCTATTAGTGAAGACAGGTCCTTCTGAAAGAGTCATCCTGTAGGTACTGGTTGCTAATGGTGTCGACATCGCCACAGAAGACGTCAGCAAAGGAGAAGACGTCAGGACTGGTGATGACGACGTCCTTATAGATGAGGCCATTGGAAGGAATTCATTGAAGGTATGAGAGTTGTCCCCAATGTTGAAGTTGAGGACTTTAGGATGCATAGGGGAGACAACATCCATTCTTTTGGAGAGAAACTCTTGTTCCTTTTGCACCTTTATCAAGCTTTCGGCTATCAAGGAGGTGCTATTCTGCTGGCGATCCAGCTGATTCTTCATCTGAATGAGCATACTCTTGACCTCAGAATCAGGAGACGGAGGCATCTGCTTCTTGCTAGAATTCAAAGGCGGAGGTGGTGGCAATGAATCTTGGCCTCCGGTTGCTGACCTGCTACTGGTTTGGGGATTCACGCTGCAAGGGATAGAAATGGTCTTGCTGGCGGGAGAATTCATAGGTTGGGTAGACATAGTGGAAATGTGAGGATTTTTAACCGATTAAAAAACTAATAGCCCCTCGGTGGGCGCCAAATTGTTTTGGTGAAAAAACAATGGATCAATTTAAAGATAAAAATGTGAAATTAGGAGGGCACAATGGAGTAAAATCGGTGTAACTATGAAAAGAAGATGACACGGTCATGTAACGAGGAAAGCCCTTGAGACAACTATCTCACCGGCATAAAACCTCGAAAGGTGTTATGAGCACCTTCGTTCCAAATGATAGTATTAATACTTAGTGAGTTACAAATGGTGGAGCTATGGCGGATTACAAGAATGTATGTGTGAACAGTGTGTGTGTAGTGTTCCGACCATGAACTCTTTAAATAAAAACAAGACAACTGAAGATAACAAGACCTAACAAACTATCCTAAAATCTCGGTATGATCATCTTGATCCTTGACTTGGTCTTCTAATCGTTGAAGTGAGTCCATGAAAAGATATTCCCACGCTCTATTTTCCTGTATTAGAGATACAATAAAAATAATTAAATAATGATTTAATTATCTAAGTAATTTTACCTTGACTGCTGGTTTGAAGATGATGACATGCTGAATACTTTTCAAGACCTCGCAATCCTGAATTTTTACCCACAACACTAACCATCTGTCCCTTTGGAGTGGATAATCATGTTGTCTACGTATACTTCTATTTCTTTGTGGATCATTTCGTGAAATAGTTTCGTGACTGCCCTTTGATAAGTAGCCCCAGCGTTCTTCAGACCAAACGACATGACCGTATAACAAAACGTTCCCCAAGGTGTGGTGAACGCTGTTTTGTGTTGGTCTTCCTCTGCCATGAGAATTTGGTTGTACCCTGCGAAACCATCCACGAATGAGCGGACTTCAAAAGTTGCGGTAGCATCGACCAACATGTCTATGTTTGGTAGCGGAAAGTCATCTTTAGGGGATGCCTTGTTAAAGTCTCTGAAGTCGACACAGACTCATATTTTCCCATATTATTTTGCCACTTGCACTGTGTTGGCTAGCCATTCCGGATATTCAATCACCTTGATAAACCCTACGTTCAAGAGTTTCATGATCTCTTCTTTCACTTGCATTAACCATTCGGGCTTAATTCTGCGTAGTTTCTATTTGACCGGTTTGGCGTTGGGTAGCAGCGGTATCTTGTGCTCTATGATCGATTGATTTAACCCTGGCATATCTTTGTAGGACCAAGCGAAGACGTTGACATATTCTCTGAGGAGTTGCATTAAGGTTTCTCTGTCTTCCCCCTTGAAAAGAAGCTGTCGATCTTGGTTTCTCTGGGGTCTTCCGCCGTTCCAAGATTAACCGTTTGCATTTCCTCATTGTCAACAGGGCCATTCTTTCCACAACGACCTAATTGCTTGCTAATTCTTTTAAAATTTGTTTGTTTTCTTGATCTATCTCATCATATGCTTCATTATTAACTTGTTCATTATATTAATTATTATTAGTTAATTCATCATTCACGATGTTAGCAATCTCAGGGTACTCGAAATGATCAAAGTTTTCATTAAGGAAGTAGGGGAATACATGCTCGGTTAAAACTTGGTCTGAGGATAAAGGAACCTTCGCATCCTTGTTCGAATGGCTAGTCAAGGAAATTGCGGTATTACCAAACTCAAAATTGAATGCGGTTGTTGAGTCGTTCCCAATAAGACACCTCCTCAATTTCCTCTTGAGTGAGTTCATCAAAGGTGGAGCCTGACTCTAAAGTGAAAGCTATAGGGCCTATCTTCCTGTGGGGATGGGGAGTACAACCAAGCTCTTTGATCATGAAGTCTTCATCAACAACTGGTCCCCCGGTGACGTGCCAGTTTAGAATTGGCTTATCACATTTCTGGATTAGCTTCGTATAATCAATATTTGGAATGTCCCCCCTTAGATATTGCATGGATCTAGCTGTCTTCTAGCCGGGATAGGTTCTCGAACTGTCGCAGCATGTCTTCTCCCAACACAAAGTCCCATTCGCTGGTCATTTCTACCTTTGTGCCCCATAAATCTTTAAGGATTAGTAGGACGGGTTCTGTTTCGTCTGAAGAAGAGTCGCAATCATTGAAGATTTCAAAGCCCGGATGGCGCTTTCCTTTATCGTCAGTCCATGGTTCTGAAAAGATAAAGTACGGGATGCTTTCCCCTTCTCGAATGAACTAGCCCTTGAGCGTCTTTCGGTATGGTTTGAGGTTGCAGTCTTCAGCCTTTGGGTTATTGCAACTTTTGTACGCGGTTCCTTCCAACTTGATCTGAGTGAAGTCACACTCTTCTTCTTCCTCACTTTCATCGTGGACGGATATGATGTAACCAAGACCATGCTTTGTGTGCAGTGGGGGAACAGGTGGCGGTTTTGTTACCCCTCGTAAGTGTTTGCCAAGCCCCAAGCCAGGAAAGTACCCTTTCGCTTGCATCATTCTCCAAACAGGAAGGTTTCCTGAAAACCAAAGTGCCTTAGAGTAGTCATTTTCGTTGCAAGTCTCTATGACACTCACGATGCTATCTTTCTCAATCTTAAAGCCACTGAATAAGTAATCAGAAGTGAAAGAAAAGATACTGACTAAACTATTAGTGAAAATCAAACTTGGTACTCTTACCCACAAATGAGGATTTTAGGCAAGTAGTACCCAAACTAAACTAGACTACTAATCGTTTCTTTTGCAAATAAAACACTGAAAAAGGAAAAAATATCTCATTTCTTTAACTCTTCCAACTTATGGCGCCTCCGCTAGGAGCAACTTTGAAGAGGCCGTTGTCAATTAAGTCTTGGACTGCATTCTTCAGGTTTGAGCAATCGTTGGTATGGTGGCCATGGCACTGATGGTAGTAGCAGTAGAGGTATGGAGCTCGACCTTCCCTCTTAGGCTGGTAGCCCTCCATTGGGCTCATCTTCCCATCCTTGTGAAGACTTCTGAAGAGATGATCGAGAGAGATCCTTCTGATGTCAGTGTAAGTCCTCCCATTCCTTCGTTTAGCCATTTTATTATGGAGGTCTCAGATATGGTTCTCATAGTGCTGCACAAAGGTGTTGTGGCGAGACTGATATTCTACCTCCATTTGCTCCTTGAGGTCACGGTAAAGGGTATTGAGGCAATACTTGACCCTCTCATCAATGTCGTCTTCGATATGGGCTTCGAGAGCACTACACTTTTGAGTCATAGTCTCGAGTTTGCCTTTGACCTCTTCAAGCTCATCAATCAGCATGCTTGTCTTGTTAGCTTGGATGGACTCTTCTAGGTTATGCCATGCATCGTTCTCTTCAATTTGTCATAGGGCTTTGGCCAGTTGGGCTTTGATGTCACTTAGCTCTTCTTGCACGGATGATCGCCCACTGTCGGAGTCACTTTCCATCCTCCGAAAATCCCTAGCAATACGGGTAGTGGGTACATCGAAGGCTTCCCTCCAACCTTCCACATGCTCCATTTCAGTGACAAGAGACTTGGTCATTTCCCGCAAATCTTCCTCTTCAAGGTCCTTCTTGGTGACGAAGTACTTTTCCGTAGACATTGTGTTGGGAGTCTTGAGGTTGAGTAGCTTCAGAAAACTGATAGAGAAGATGCAGAGATGGTATCAGGATCAAATCTAGCCCCAACGAGTCGGGAGAAGGCTTAAATGGTTCAGGCTTAGCAAGCAAACAGAGACATTATCCCGCGCGGGAAAGGTAGTCTCGCGTGAGACAACCATACAGAAAGTCAATTTTTGTTAAACCTAATTTTTGGTCGGAACGGAGAATCCATTTTGAGGGGTTTCTAAGGTCTTTTATCCAAGCCTAACGACTAAGTAATCAGTCCAATTTTTGTAAAATAAAGCCATGTAAGATTGTTTGAAGGATTTTTTTTTACGAGACTATTTTTCTTTTGAAATGACAAATCCGAAAGGGTCAATCCGAAGGGACTTTTCTGAAGGGACGATTCCGAGTCCTTCTTTATGGTCAATTTTACATGTCTTTATTTTGGTCAAAAATAAGAAAGATCACCGAGTCAAAATCGACCGGTCACGGAGTGATCCTAGAAAGATATTCTGTATGATATGTGGCGATGCAGGGCTGGAAGGCTAGGCTCCCCGCGATATGACAATCTAGATGGATTGAATACGCGGAGTGGGATGATCCAACTTCGAAGTGATCGGCGACTAGGTGGTTACCGTCATCTGTCCTTAGTATGGGTCCCGGGTTGATCGGGGTATGTAGTGCAATGACAGATATAGCATGAGTGCGCGTGTGTGAGAGTTTATCTAGGTGATAGATAAAATAGAGATTTTTTTTTTTGAAAAACAAAGAGGAAAACAAATAATGGCCTCACCAAGTGGTTGCCTACATTTCTCCCAAATTCGAAAGACTCAGGCCGTCGTAGTTCCACTTAATGAGAGAGAAAGAGAAATAAATAATTTAAATTACAACTCCCGAATCCCCATTGGACGGGACTTTAATTTAAAAAAAAACCAATCACACGCAGTTATCAATAATAATCAATTATTTAAACCAAATACGGATTCGAGTTCTACATCTTAAGGGAGGCCTTAAGATGAAAGAACTCTGCAGATAATGTAATCTGGGATCCCTTTTATGTGTTCGACTCTTATCTCGGATCTTGAGACGAACGGGAAAACCAGAAAACAAACAGTAAACCGAAGCATTGTCTCGTGCGAGACTAGCCTGAACTGAGTAAAAAAACAATTTTTATTTGAAAACCCCTCTTTATTAATGCAAGTTTAAGCCACTTTAAATTTATCAGTCCCCAGCGGAATCGCCAAACTGTAGCGATGCGCGAGAAAGACTCGATTTTCCTATACTTTGTTTGTTTTGTTTTGAGAGTCGCCACCTATATTATTTGATTAGAAACATAGAAAAACTATTTTTGAAAAGATTTTTGGGTTCGGGGCTTAGGTTATGGAATGAGAAGGTCAAGAAGCACCATTCCACCCAATCCGGAGATCGGTCTTGCTAGAAGGGGGTTTTCAAAGAAAAAGACGTTTTAATAAACAAGTAAAAGAATCCATTTAACTAGGTTAAACGGAATATAGGATCGATTGCTTCAAGACCGTCCCATGATTTGGGGAGTCTCTAGGCCGATCCTAGATTTGATGTACTATACCACTCTAACAATCAATTATAAAGGGAAGGAAGATTACCTTTTGTGGAGAGACTTTGGAAAGAGTTTCAACTCAAGCTTATAGTCGAATCTTGATGCGGACAGAGATTTGCCTCAGTCCTTGATTCTTTCTTCGATGTTTGTTGATCAACAAGGTTGATAAACAATTTTTAGGTGATTTAGGAGGTGATTTACAGGAATCTTTTAGGGAGAGAAACCAGTAAAATGTTAGGGGTCGACCGGAGTGTCAAGGATCCAAAATACTGAAAGTCTTCAAGTGTTTATAGGGTGTTGGAGAGGTGAAGGTGGAGAGGGAAACCACCCTGGGAAAGTTCCAGAACTAAAATGCTATTGGAGGACTGGATTGATAAGATTTTATCAAGAAAGAGGTTGAAATCGATGAGGAAACTGGCTTCTGCACGCCTGCAGGAGCTTAGTATCGTGCGGGAAACGACTGTTCCACGCGGGACAAGGTTGCCGGTGGACAATTCTGTCCTTCCCTCGTTATCTCGTATGCAGTTTAGTCCAAACTAACGGTCGTTAGTTAAAACTTAACGAAACATGATGAAATGGTGGATTTCTACTCTTGACTCAAGGCGAGACTTAGAGTGGTATTACTCTGCTCCGATTGGCTCAGAATGGGGTGTCTACAGTATGATATAGAGCTCAAGAAATCTTTGGTGCTACAAGGCTTGAATTTCTGGGCTGGAGATTTTGTTCTTGAAGGATGAAGGCTGAAGATGAAGATTCAAAGGAATTGGAAATTCAGAGAAATAATCTTCAAAGCTTCAAACGACTCTTTTTTCAATTTTCTCAAGCAATCTTCAAATGATGAAGAATGGGGTATTTATACCCAAGCACCAAAAAGTAGCCGTTATGGTTTAGCTGTGCAAGTATAGTGCTGGTGCGGTCTGATTGGTCCATGTATCTACTTTTGTCCTTTATTATAGAAGTTGCAGATAAGGTTGATCAGAACTCAACTGACTTTAAGGAATGAAGGACATCTATCACCTTTTCAAAATTCTTCTAGAATATGACCATTAGTCACGTCATGTAATTTTATGGTTGACTTAATTTTGCTGACGTGGATTCCAACAGTCAATAGTGGTCCAACTCTTCAAGTCTTCAATCATAGGTTGCGGTTGGTGAAGTGCGGTTTTAAGGCGTGAAATTTCACCAACGAGGTTTCTCTTGCATTCTTCAAAGTGCGGGTTCAAGATGAGAACTACACAAAGCGGTTTGTAGTGTGTTGTCTGCACTTGTACTACGGTTTTGCAAGTTTTCAAAACCTCTTGACTTGAAACCTCTTATCCAATGAATTTGTGCCAGTCTTCAAGCCTAAATAAACATATTCTATGAAATGGACTTGTACTAAAAATTAAAGTCTAAGATTCATTACATATGGGCCTAAAGTCCAGAAAATAAAGATGAGGTAATCGTATCAATCAAATTAGAGCTAAAACTAAGAGGGTTAAAGTATGCATACCCAATAATAAGGCATTTGGGTTGCTTCTCCACATTCTGGTCATGGCTACGAATGAGTAAGGCATAAGAAAAACTCAAGAAAAGCTTCAATAACACCAACAATGACGCTTTGAATAAACCTACCAAGAACAATACCAAAACCCAAAAATTCAAAAGTAAAATGCAAGAAATAAGGAGAAAGGGAAGAGTTATACCTAAATTTGAAGATTGTTATAGAGAAATGCATAAGGAATCAAGCTAGAATTCAAGTAAATTAAGCACGAACTCATAAATTTCTTGCGATTTCAACCTTATACGCCTCTCTCAAACTTGAATAGTGATAAAAGAACAAAAAGAAGAGGGCATTTTTCTTTTATACCCAGATCTGAAATGAGTACGGGTCAAAAAAATGGTTAAAGGCACTGTCTCTTCCTCACGATTAATTTTCTTGCAGTTTCCCAAGAAAAATGTCTCGTCAATAATGTCGCGCTTCACCCAATGTGTAATAACCGGCGGGTAAAATTATTACACCTCTTGATTCGTGAAAACCCGTTCGTATCCGTTTTAAGCTGAGTTAGAGTAACAATTCCTACTCGGCATAGCCGAGCTAGGAAGTCGGGGGCCATTGAACGGTATAAACCGAGTGAACGAACGTGGTTTATAACCGGGAAAGTCCCAATGGATTGGGCCCAAAATATAATCTATATAAGTTTCAAATACGACATAGGGAGTAGGTCTTCCCTAGCTATGCTCGTCATGCCTCCTTATCATTTCCCACTATATCGACCTAGACATAGCTGGCGAACAATGACTTAATGCACAGAATTCTTGTATGCCGACAAGGTACACTCTTTTATGCCGAGCAAGGCATCCATCAAAGCCGGCGAGGGCTTCATCAAAAGACGAGGAGACCATCCTCGATCACCATCCAAGACAAATAAATGGGCTTCCCTATCCTTACTCCCCTCATCCTCGGCATCAACTCAGGCCGACCAAGCATCATATGCCGAGTAGAGTGCCTCCTAGGCACACGTGTAGAAGGCAATTACCCAATCCTACTCAAACAATTATTGTGGGTAGTTATAATCCAACTAGGATTATAACCTCCTATCACGCGTTCCTATTCAAAGATGGACTCTACATCCTACACCTATAAATACAAGCCACAATTCACATATTTTTTGTAACGAATCTTTTGAATCTGAACTCTTGTTAATTGATTTCTCTCTCCAAACACAAATACTTGCTCTCACGCCTGAGGGCCTTCACCAGTGAAGTTCCCACTTAGTTTACATTTTTGTTCATCTTTTTCAGGCTATTATAACATATACTCCCTCCGTCCCATCCGAATTTGGACAAAGTTACTTTACACGGAGATTAAGAAATAACAATAAGATAATAAAAATGTGTGGTAGAAAATGAAGAGAGAGAATGAGTGGAGTTAATAGTGGTTGGTTGAATAAATTGTATGGTGGAGAATGAGTGGAGTTAATGAGTGAGTGGGGTATGCCCATTTTTTTATTATTATAAACTTTCCTTTTTGGGTTGTCCAAATTCGGATGGGACGCCCAAAAAGGAAATTTGTCCAAATTCGAGTGGGACGGAGGGAGTAGGATACAAACTGCTGATAGATTTGGGCTAATACGAACATTTTTGGCATCATCGCTAACTTTCTATTAATCTCCTATTTTCTTCGTACTCCCATGAAATCAAATTTTATGCTGGTCTTATTTGACTCAAAGCTTTGGGAAGGCGTGGTCAATTCTTACGGTTGAAATAGCCTCATCCTTATCAAAGCATTAGCCATTAATTAAAGAACCATCTATTAAATAAAGCATAATATTGGTCTTCTCCATTGCACTGGCAAATCAAGTTTTTGACCAATCAACCGAGCGCTGGGAAAGTGAACAAAAAACTATCGTTGTGTGAGGCTAGGGTTTTGACGGAAGACAAAGATTTAGCATAACACACAAGGGCATTTTTGATCAATTTTATTATCCACTACTCCCCTAATACCAAGATTAATAATATTGTCATTTTCTTCGGATAATTAGTGAGGATATAACGCCCTAATCCTGATATAACGGCTAATTAATATCAGTATGTTATTCTCAACCAAACGCCAATTAACTCGAATTAATAATCCCCTTCAAAATTATCCTGAAAGGGTTAGAATCCTTTGAGGATTTGGACTCTTGAAATCGTGTGATTACTTTAGATAGTTTAGATTTTTGACTTTCTTTTAAATATTTAGATACCGGGTAGGTTATGACTTTTATTGTTCATATCTTTTATTTTTTGTAGATACTATTTTGATCAGAAAGTCATAAATCAGGGAGAGATTGAAAGAGTACGATTAGTACACTATGATTTTGTCAAATTATATTTTCCAAACTTAAAAGATTTATGTTTTTTTTTGGAGATTGATTTTTCAACTAAAAAGATATTCCTAGTCAAAGTAGGGTTGTATCAATCTTCATTATGGAATCTTGGAGATTGAAAGAGTGAGATTTTAGGGAATATTGGCTTCCCTAATTTGAATACAATTTATAAGTTTGGTAAGTGGATTTTATATCTTTCTTAAACAAAGATTTATATTCCTATTTGGAAAAGGAAATAGTTAAATATGTACATATCTTTTAGACATATACATATATTGTGTTATATTTAGAATATGACTAATATTACTAACAAATCTCTTTCCTTGTGAGTGTCAATCTATGTTTTCTTATAGGAGTTGAATTGTATCAAATAAGGAATAGTTTGATTGATTGAAGAACTTCTCAAAGGTGCCATGAATACAAGACCATCAGCACATTGAGAAGACACGGATTGAGAATTCTTTGGAAGCGAACAACTTTTGTTATTAATGGATTCAAGATATTCTTTTAAATTGTGAGTAAGGTTGTGCCTTACATCCGAACTCACATCTAGATTTCTTTCGAGTTCTTTGTTCTAATTCTGTTTAAAATAGGCTCTCCTTGAAAAGGAAGATTGTTCTTGATTTAGAAGTTGGCTAGAACTTGACTTATTATTTTAATCTTTTTTTTTCACTTATTCGTGTTTTCGTCTGTAAAATAGTTTTTAATAGTGAAAACCTTTTTGAGATTAAAGCCTTTTTTATGGGATAAGATCTAGTAAATATTTATTTCTTTGTGTTCTTTTATTTTATTCCGCTGCTTATTGATGGATGTGTGAGCAGTTGTAACTCATATCTGTACTCAAATCTATGTTCTGTTGTGCTGAATTGATTTCCTAGCTAAACTAAATTTTCATATCTTGTGTTAATACTGACTACCAAACGACCCCTAAGTGTTAGTTTTACAAAGTCTATTTTAAATAACTATTATATCTCGATAATTATTTTTAAAAATAAATTTCAGTGTGGGTCAGCCCACGCTGATCCTAAGTTAAATCCACCCCTGCTAAGAGCGTGACTGAATGAGGCATGCTTGGCCTAATATGGCTGGG
The DNA here is from genome assembly GCA_022495995.1 of Adenophora triphylla var. japonica. Taxonomy (NCBI): domain Eukaryota; kingdom Viridiplantae; phylum Streptophyta; class Magnoliopsida; order Asterales; family Campanulaceae; genus Adenophora; species Adenophora triphylla. The sequence goes on along the minus strand of JAFEMH010001121.1, from coordinate 254,842 downwards.
TTTGGACTTTAGCCAAATCAAATGACCAAACTTGCTTTCCTTTTTATTTATTTCAGTTTCTATTATACGTATATGAACGTAATAAAAGTAATGAATCAGGCTCAATACATACGACCCAATATCCAGATCAACCCAAAGGTATTTTCAAAGAAGTTTGCCTACCAAGCAACCCCATTTCTATCGGCCTATCAGTAGTGGAGATCAGTCGACCAATCTCATTTTTCGACCTTTCTTGATCCCGACCTATATTCGTACAACATACGATCCCCTACTTGCGCAATCTCTGCCTAGCCAATGCGCGAATTCAGGTCGGTCTTTCCCTAGGAAAGGAAACCTAAGACGAGCAAAACGATGTCTGTTGGACTTAATGTAAAAAAATAATATGGTGGTCGATGAGTTTGTTAAAGAGACAGAATCGGACAACCCGTGGGTCGTCAACAGCTTTGTCCCCCAAGCTCTCACCGGCCGGAAACCTAGTCTAACAAAAAAAAAGTTCCACTGGGGCAAGGTAGTTATACACTCTTCAAAGGTTAACTCTCTCCATGAACTGCCTACCCTTTTGTAAACCCTAAGGTTCATACAATTATACCCATACCTTGCCCCCATCTCAAAACCTAGAACTCTAGCCATGGCGGAAACAGAGAAAAACATCAAAATCTAGCCATAAAAAGCAAAATTGAGGAATACCTGAGCTTTTTGAAGAAAGGGAAGGATGCTTTAGCGCCGGAGAAGTAAGAGAGATAATTGTTCTTGCTTTTGTTCTTTGCCGAGTTCTTAAGGATTCTGAGATGGTAAAGTTTGAAAAGTACTTAATCTCCTCAGTTTATACCTCACTTTTACTTACTTGAATTGGAATGGTTTGGACAACAGTTGGATAACTATCAAATAATGGCCGAATTAAATGCCCACACCAGTTACTAAGGGGCATGTCCAATTGACATAATTCGTACCATAAATTGCAAAAATTACAGCGTATTGTAGACAGCTCATCAAAACGCCAAAAGTCAAACATCGAGTAACGACCTACATCTTACGAGTCGAGCTAAAAACGCTGCCTCCATCCAGCATCAGAAAATTTATCATAACTTTCGACCCGTTAAATTGAGCTAAAATATTGGGGGCCATTAAACGGAATAAAAGTGATGGACCAGGCCCAACAGGTCGGTCCTACATCCAAACAGGCCCAACGGCCCATCAAGCGTAAAATGCCTATTAAAACATAACTAAAATACGTGCACTCATCCCACTAGATCAGTAAACCAAGATTATTGTCCGACCTTACTTGGTCCTGAGCTAACTCCGTCTGAACTAAGATCTACCCTTTACGTAATATATGCCTAAACAAGGTACGAATTCAGGTCGACCTAAACCTGTTGGGCGAGCTCGACCAGACTGAACGTGGGTAACCTATGTCGTAATAAGTAATCGCGTCCTACATTCTCAGATATAGTTAGGCATACTTTCCCTTCACGATTTACGGAATTTATAAGCATCCATTCGGGGACAATAATATAAATATCAATCCACATTCCACAGAAAAAGGTAACATAATTTTTGCTATTGAGATATACATTGTTTCATTACAGTTTAATACTCTCTTACACTATATCTCATTATCACTCCATAAGATATTAATTGGATACTATTATGACTAGTCGTTTGTTTATGATTTCAGGCATGAGTAGCTGAATTACAATCTATTGTTTTACTTTTATTGAGGCTGATTCGGACTATTCTTGAATCATCAATATCAATTTTTATTAATAGTTGTTGTGGGTATTTTTCAACATGGTGACATCTTCAGTTGATCCTGCATACCGAGATGTCATTACACTGTAAGTATTGTTTTAATATTTATTTATTCAATATTTCCTAATATCCTTATTCTTATTTTTCAGTAATTAAGAGAGGAATGCGGGATATTCTCCAGCACGTTCAACAAATCTTCAACAGCTCAGGCGACTTGGTCTCACGGAGGTTGAAATGATAAACCAAAATCCCGAGATTGTAGGAACCGTATTGACTCTTTCATATCTACTTGTATTTAAGGGGAAATGGAGACGGAAAAAACACATTATTGCTCATACGCACACACTCAACACTCAAGCTCTTGTAATCCTCTCCATCATCTTCCAAAGTTGTATTCGTGATCATTATAGTGAAACTTTTAAGGTTGGAGACCTAACTCCGGGGTTTTTTCCAAAGAGGTTATCACCTCCAAGGTTTTCCTCGTTAACAAATCGTGGTGTCATTATCTCTTTTTATGCTTTTGTTCCATATAATCGAATTCCATAGTTCCCTCCTTATTGTTAAATCCACACACTAAACTAAGTTAAGATTCTACTCTATTGTTTTTCTACCAAAACAATTTGGCGCCCCGAGGGGCCTCGTGGTTTATCGGTTATTTGGATCATTTCTGATCAAGTTCACTATGTCTGCACCCCCAATGTGTCCTCCGCCGGCAAAGGTCCCGGTTGTTCCCACATCGGGAGGTAGAACTAGCTTGTTACCACCACCTCCTCGGGCCGGGCCTCGGCCAACTCAACCTACGAAGACTCCACAAAAGGGGCAACCTCTTCCAATGCGAATGCTTGACATCCAGTATCTGACCGGAGTTGAATCAAAGGTTGGACCAAGCAAGACAACAATTCGAAGGTGTTGACCAATTCCATGATTAAGATGCGAAAGACCAACGGCTCATCGCATCTCGGCTTGAGAACATATCACCAGCTGCGTGCAAGGGTTCTCAACTTTGACAACACCGGAGGATCTACATTTGAGTGAATTCATTCCAATGGGCGAGTCCTCCTCAAACTTATCCGCTGACATCTTTAATGATGTCGACATCTTTGCCTGGGGACACCCCATTGACGCCATCTTCCACAGGATTCACCCCATTTATCCCATTCATTGACAACACTACTGTCACGACTACTACGGACAACTCTGGTTTGCTAAATAATCTTTTCAATAATAATAATTTCAATCGTATTCCTATGGTGACCCTTTTGCGGGAAATCCGCTAGAACAGATGCGAGGATCTCGAAGAGCTAATAATGAACGTGCCGGGAGTATCTCCTCCAATTCAACCGGTGACCCAAAGCTGTATAATCAATCCCGGTTTGTCGGCAATTGCAAATGTCGACATCCCGGCGTTTGAGTGTACCATCTATGAAGTTGTACGATGGTACCACGGACGAAGGAGCATGTTGCACACTATCAAGAAAAGATGGACATAATCCATATTCCGCTTCAATTCCGGGAAGCTTGCTTATGCGGGGATTTGGATCCACCTTGCAGACCGGCTCTCAAATGGCTGATTAGACAACCCCTAGTTCAATTGGTTCATACGCCCGGCTCATCAACATGTTCTACAACCAATTCTCATGCGATCGACAATTTGAAAGGTTGACAAGTGATCTTTACAATGTGACCCGGCGGCCTAATGAAACTCTAAAGGATTACGTCCACCGGTTCAATAAAGAGGTGCTAGAAATTCCCAATCTTGACATGTCGAAACTGACCACGAAGCATTCAAAATGGGGTTGAAGAAAGATTCACAGTATTATCGGGATTTGGTGATGACTCCTTGTAAGCGGCTAGAAGAAGTCGGGGAGCGGGGCATTGAGATTCATAAGGCCGGAGGAAGATGAGCTGCGAAGATCGAAGTCATCATCCAAGATGTCGACATATGACCATCCCGAGAAAGAGCAGAATCGTCCCATCGCGGGAACAACCGTCCCAATCCTTATCAGAAATTGACACTAGCAAAATTAATTCAATAGACGGTGAGGATGAAGATAATGATAATGTGCCTAACATTTCGATTATTGTTTTACGGTTGACATTTCGGGTGTACTTTGTGCAATGGGCAACCTGGGAGACAAAGCCGGATGGCCAAAGAAAATGGACAAAACCATAGGATGGCGTGACAAATCAAAATGGTGCGCTTACCATGAAGACTTTGGACACATTACTGAAGATTGCATCGCGTTAAGAAAGGAGATCAGTTATTTTCTCTCGAAAGGACATCTTAAGGAGTTGTTGGGATCGAGAAAGAAGAAATTTGAAAATGCGAAGCTCCTCATGAAGAGTGAAAGAACAGTTTCTCCCCGGCATCAACAAAGGTGATCAACTTCATTAGTGGAGGCTCGAAATATGTGGAACATCCTATTCTGCCGCAAAATGACATGCTAAGGAGTCAAAAGAGGAGAAGCGAGAAAGACGGACCCGGGATGTCGACGCTGCCAGGATCCAATCACCTTTGATGAAAGCGATCGAGAGAACTGCTAGAACCTCACCATGACGGTCTAGTTATTTCTTTGCAGATCGCCAACTGTACAATACGACGTATCTGGTAGATGGGGGCGGCTCAGTCAATCTTATTATGTTGGGTACCCTTAAGGAAATGAACATCCCAGAATCGGAGATCGTCAAAAAGTCTTCGATCTTTGGTAGGCTTCGGTGGTGAAGTCAAAGAAACGGTGGGGAGATCAAACTTCCAATATACTCAAAGGGCCTCGACACCATGGAGCGGTTACTGCATAATTGATTGCGCAACATCTTACAATGTCATTCTTGGAAGACCGTAGATTCATGGGATGAAGGCCGTACCCTCCACTTACCATCAGTGTGTGAAATTCCCAACACCTTGGGGTGTTACTAAGATTTACAGTGATCAACAAGTAGCCAAGGAATGTTATAAAACTTCAATGAAGGCGTCGACATCTCCAAAACAAGCATAGCAATTACCGAGGAAAGTACGTGAAGTCTGGAAGCTAGGGAGAATGATGTGAAAGAAGTATTGCTAGACCCTTCCAACCCGAGACATCAAAGTACTTATTGGCATGACATCCGTCGGATATAGAAGAGGAGCTTGTGAGCCTATTAAGAAGCGAATAAACAGTTTCGCTTGGAAACATGATGACATGACGGGCATCGGCAAAGATGTCATCACTCACAAACTTAACGTAGATCCTAGCTTTAAACCGGTGCACCGAGAAACGTAGGAAGTTTGCGAAACCAGAAATCGGATCATCAAGGAAGAGGTAGAGCGTTTACTCAAAGCCAACATGATACGGGAGGTCGATTATCCAAGATGGTTAGCAAACGTGGTTGTGGTAGAGAAGAGAAACGGGAAATGGCGAGTTTGTGTCGACTTCACCGACTTGAATAAAGCACGCCCAAAAGATCCTTTCCCTTTGCCGCACATAGATTCATTAGTTGATGCCACCTCAGGACATGAACTCCTCACATTCATGGACGCGTCCTCGGGATTTCAACAAATTCGAGATGGAACCATCGACCCCGAAGGACTTTGCCTTCATAACGCCCACGGTATTTATTGTTATATTGCCATGCCTTTTGGACTAAAAAATGCGGGTGCAACGTATCAAAGGCTCGTAAACAAAATGTTTAAAGATCGGATTGGGGACACAATGGAGGTATACATCGACGACATGGTAGTAAAGTCCAAGAAGGCCGAGGATCACATAAGCAACCTCTCTCAAGCTTTTGACATCTTGGATTGTTTCAATATGAAACTTAATCCGGCTAAATGCAACTTCGGAATGAAGGCCGGCAAGTTTTGGGTTATATGGTTACTAAAAGAGGCATTGAAGCCGCCCCAGAACAAATACGTGCTATTATCAACTGTCATCACCTCAATCTGTCGAGGACGTCCAAAGATTGACGGGAAAAATTGCCGCACTCACGAGATTCATTTCAAAATCCTCGGATCGATGCAAACCTTTCTACGACATCTTAAGAAAGAACAAAAAGTTCCAATGGGAGGACCAACATGAAGAAGCTTTTCGGGAGCTCAAAACTTACTGTCGACACCTCCCTTATTGGTCAAACCTCGAAGGAAGAACATCTTTACATCTACCTAGCGGTGTCCGAAGGCGGCTGTAAGCGCGATCTTGGTAACGAACGAGATGGTAATCAGCAACCCATCTACTATATAAGTAAGACACTCTTAGATGCGAGAGACCGAGGTATTCTCATTTACAAAAATTAATTTTAGCTTTGATAAGCTGCTTCTATTAAATTAAGGCACTATTTTGAAACACATACTATAATTGTACGCACTAACTATCCTATTAAGAATGTTATGAGAAAACCGAGAGATGTCGGGTCGAATGGCGAAATGGTACGTACAATTAAGCACATACGACATCAAGTACGAGCCCAAAGCGCAATAAAATCCCAAGCCCTAGGCGATTTTGTAGGCGATTTCGATCCAACCACTGCAACAAGAGGTGAAATTGGAAGTACGGCAACTTCAAGATGATGACATCCTAAAAATTTGGACTCTCTACACGGACGGTGCTTCCAACATGAGAGGTACGAGGTCTTGGAGTTGTACTAAAATCTCCATGAGGGGACATAATACCACAATCTATCGGTTGCGGTTTCAAGGCTACCAACAATGATAGACGAGTATGAGGCTCTAATTGCGGGTTTAAGCTGCAGCCCGGGACTTAGATATCAAGCATATCCGGGTGTTCATGGATTCCTTGCTAATTGTTAACGATACAACGGGTCCTACGTCGCGAAAAATGCCAAGATGACGACATGTTTGGAAATTGTAAAAATTATTTCGGCCAAATTCAAAACATTTTCCTTGGAACAAATCCCACGAGAAGAAAATTCTCAAGCGACGCTCTGGCAAACTTGGGTTCGGCCTTCAAAATCATCTCACAAACCGGTATCCCAATTGTGCATATTGACATCCCAGCAATTGACCATCTTGAGATGTTCGCCTAGATGTCGACATACCTTCCTCTCCTGCGGCAACCTCTTGCACGGCTCCTATTATCAAGTATCTCTTAGATGATACGATCGATCGAGAGAAGAATGCAAGAGCCTTCGGGGGTAAGAGTGTCTAAATATTTACTTATTGATAATCTCTTGTTTAGAAAATCTGCTACAAGTCACTACTTAAGATGTCTAGAAGCGAGATAGAGCCCATCGAGGTTCTCAGGAGGCTGCACGAAGGAGATTGTGGAAATCATACCGGGGCAGAAGTTTACATACTAAAGCTCTTAGAATGGGCTATTTCGGCCAACAATGAGAAAAGACGCCGTTGACTACGCAAAGAAATGTGATTCTGTCAACGACATGGGGACATCTGCACCCGGCCAGTGACTTGCTACATCCTATCCTCTCACCATGGCCTTTTATGGTTTGGGAATGGACATAGTAGGAAAATTGCCCGAGCACCAGGTGGAAGAGTATTTCTTTTGGCTATGACAGGACTACTTTTCTAAATGGGTAGAAGGTGAGGCATATGTGCAAGTTCGGGACAAAGAAGTTATATCTTTTATCAAAAGAAACATATTCGACCGATTTGGAATACCATCGAGAGATAATTTGTGACAACGGCTCTCAATTCATTAGCAAGAGAACCCAAGATTTCTTGACATCTTGGGGTGTTAAGATGGTGACATCTTCGCTGTTCACCCTCGAAGCCAATGGACGGGCGAGTCTAGCAACAAAATAATAATAAGCAACTTAAAAAGAGGCGAACCAAAAGAAAGGACGATGGGCGGAAGAGTTACCAATGGTTCTATGGGGCGACGGGACGACATCTAAGAATGCTCTTGGTCAAACCCCCTACTCACTTGTATTTGGAACCGAATCTGTTATTCCGGCGAGAGGTCACTTGTACCTACGGCAAGATACAGCTTGCTGACATCTGAACATAATAAAGATATTTTGATACATGACCTAGATACCGTGGACGAACTAAGGGACATGGCCAAAGTTCGCATGGCAACATATCAACAAAGGGTAGCCCGATCATACAACAAAAACGTAAGGATTAGGAGGTTTCAAGTAGGAGACTTAGTCCTACGAAAGGCATTCCAAAATACCAAGGAACCCAGCCTTGAGCAAGCTCGCCTCAAAATGGGAAGGACCCTACTTAATAGATGCACAAGCCGGGAAAGGAGCATATCGACTTGCAACTTTGGATGGCCAAATGATACCGCGAAGTTGGAACGCCATTCATCTTAAAAGGTATTACGTATAAACAAAATTTCCCATGAACTCATCTTTCCAGGTATGGATCGTCTTTTAATTTATTGCAACCTTTCTTTTTTCCTATACACCTCTTTAATTCTTTATAAATTAAGATGTCACTAACGTACTTTGTGGAGAGACGTCAACCTTAGTTGGCGTCCGTTTTAACATGTTTCTATCTTATGAGGTATTGACACATTTACATGGGGACATGTCGAATGCGCGCAAAGAACAACGGTTTCTCCTCCGTTAGAGACTGGCCATCTCTTCTCAAGTAAAGGTACACAATCCCTTCTAAGGTTTAAAGAGTTAATTACCTCTTTCTTAAGATGTTAGGTTACCACACCTTCGCCTGGAGCGCAAGTTATCTCTCTAATTGAGGTGTGGGGTGGGCCTATATGGGTAAACACATATAGCTTACCCATTCCCACTCAGTTGGATGATTGATCTTACGTATTATTCTTATGGTTATGGCATGTACGTGTCATCTAAAGTATCTACGGTTTATGGCATATACGTGTCATCTTAAGTACCTATCGTTTTGACATACTATCATGTCACCTTATGAGCATAACATACAAAAAAAAAAAATTATCCAAAAGAAACAAGCCTTGACATGCTTGAAAACTACTAAACTAACTAGATTAAAGCAACCATAAAGTATCCGAGCTACCAACAGTAAAAGTGCAAAAGTGTTGGACCAACCCAACACGTAAAAAAGATTGTCTTTGGTCCTTATGGACCCATTACAAACCAAACGAAAATAAAATTGTTTTAAGGGATTCCACCGATAAACATCACCAAAAGACCAAGAACAAAGTTGTTTTATTTTTAGGTGGCTTACGCCGCGGGTGTTGCATTTGGGGTTACTTCTCCAACTGCTTGGTGCATCCTTGACGATCGTTTCATACGGACTTGACAACACCTCGCCCTCGTCCGTCACCTCACTGTCAACTTAAACAAATAGGCACATTCCACTATTGATAACCCAAGTATCGACCTTCCCTTCTGATACTCCTTCATCATCTTTACCTTGCATTGAGAGACAGTTTTTGCCGCAGCCAGTTTGCAGGAATTCTTCACTTCTGCTATCTCTTTGTTGTGGTCATCCTCGCTTTTCGCCAAGCTATTCAGTAAATCCTTTACCGTTTGCTCTTGCTCTGCCAACAACTTAACTTGTTGCTCTAAGGTTTTCTCATGCTCTTTTATCTTATTCTCCAACATTGTCTTCTCTTTCTTGACCAAAGCAATGTCCGCCTTGGATTTCTTCTTCACTATCTCCGTCTCCTTTACGGACCTTCCATAAGTCCTACACTTTGTAAAATAATACATTCGATATCAAAAGATCTTATAAAACTTTAGAAACTTGAGTAGAGACCCATTTAATATTATCTTACCCCGGTTGTGAAACTTCATGCATTTCTTTTTAAAATCTCCCACAGACATTTCTTCAAAAGTGTCTTCAACTTCTACCACCTCCTCTTGAATCGCTTTTCTCTTCCTCACCCTAGAGCCAATACCTATGCTCTCATCCGGAACAGGAATCTTCTTAGGGGTAGGTGGAGGTTTCTTTTCGATCTTAACAACGGGCGCGAGAGAACATAGCCTCAATATCATCAAGGTCAAAGTCAAATCCACGAAACTACCGGTTTGGAGGCTGCATGGACATATAGATATTGGCAATAAAGAATAACACATCAAATTGATAACGAGTTAATAAAGGTAAAGAGATACCATGCTTACCGGTGGACATAATTGCGAAGTAGAGGCCTTTAGGTCTTAGGGATAGTCGACGATGCTTCCAACAAACCCTTGGGAGACCTCTTTATGCGGAGGGAGCACGAAAAATTCTTCGATCTTGGTTAGAGTGTCTTCGAGGTGGAAACAATTCTCCCCAATCAATATCTGCATAAAAGCAAGAACAATTACCATTCAGTTTGTCTCAAGAACAGGAAGTCACAAGAGTAAGAATTTAAGTACCTCCCTTGTTCCATTGGCTCGATATCTCATTCTTTTCTCCAATCGACGTCCTATCAACAAAGAAAAATCTATTCTTCCATCCCCTATCACTGAAAGATGTGGTGCTCATCAAGGGACTTCTACCTGACCTCTTTCTAAAAAGGTATCTTTTGAAACCAAAGAGTTGAAGATCGTAGGAATATGCAATTTCATGGAGCCCTAGGTTTAGTCCATTTTCTCGGTTCACTTTAATGACAAAAGCAAAAACTCGCCAAGCCATTGGCATAAGTTGAGCATAAGCGAGTTGGGTTTTTCGGAAAAACTCAGAAACCAACCGTGGAAAAAGGTAGCTAAACCCTAGAAGGAAGGGATATTCGAAAAAACAGATCCATTTGAGGGAAATATGGTCAGACCTAAGTTTTATGGAAAAGGGATGAAAAATTGCACCATTTGGAAAGCAACATTGCTGCTTTATAGACTCTATTTGGGAATCGTTGAACAAACAAGTTTCTTCGTCTGGTTTAGTATGAAGATTTCCGCAAACGAAATCGTCGAGATTAATTTCTACGGAACCTTGTGGGGATGACACTTTCTTGGGTTTGGACGAAGACAACCTGGTCCTACCCATGGTTGACAAAGCAAAAAGAGAAAAAGAAGCAAAGGAAGAAGGTGAGAGACGGAGAAGTTTTACCTTGGAGACGAACGGCGCCGTGGGCCAACGGAGGTGAAAAGGAAGCTTTAAGAAGTCTAAATTATCCTCCCAAGCGGTTAATAAAAAGAAAAAAGATTCTTTTTCAAAAGTAACTCTCCAGACCCTTCGCCCCAACCGTCCATTTAACGCCACGTATTCCAAAACATCCCATCAGGCAGAGCGGACAGTTGGACCATTAATTCAAAAGAAAAAATATTTTGCCTCTTCAGTTGCCAACATAGTCAAATGTTTTTGGGGACAAATTGTTGTGGGTATTTTTCAACATGGTGACATCTTCAGTTGATCATGCATACCGAGATGTCATTACACTGTAAGTATTGTTTTAATATTTATTTATTCAATATTTCCTAATATCCTTATTCTTATTTTTCAGTAATTAAGAGAGGAATGCGGGATATTCTCCAGCACGTTCAACAAATCTTCAACAGCTCAGGCGACTTGGTCTCACGGAGGTTGAAATGATAAACCAAAATCCCGAGATTGTAGGAACCGTATTGACTCTTTCATATCTACTTGTATTTAAGGGGAAATGGAGACGGAAAAAACACATTATTGCTCATACGCACACACTCAACACTCAAGCTCTTGTAATCCTCTCCATCATCTTCCAAAGTTGTATTCGTGATCATTATAGTGAAACTTTTAAGGTTGGAGACCTAACTCCCGGGGTTTTTTTCAAAGAGGTTATCACCTCCAAGGTTTTCCTCGTTAACAAATCGTGGTGTCATTATCTCTTTTTTATGCTTTTGTTCCATATAATCGAATTCCATAGTTCCCTCCTTATTGTTAAATCCACACACTAAACTAAGTTAAGATTCTACTCTATTGTTTTTTCTACCAAAACAATAGTGTTCCTAAAATTTTATTGAAGAGGTTTATAAATATGAGATGAAAAATTGTTAAAAGTTAATATAAATGAGAGTAGATAATGATAACGTGACGTACTCATAAAATAGTTAACGAGTTCATAAGTAAGGATGCTCCTAAACCTCACGTGTCTTACCCATTCCACTCCGTTTCTCCGTTACAAAACGGAAACCCCGCCCCCACTTTTTATAACCCCACAGTAACCAACCCATTAACAGCCAATCCCTCTCTCACACACATTATCACAAACTCAATGTCTGCACAACCCCACTTGAACGGTGGCTACTACGGTCCCTCAATCCCACCACCAGACCAACCCCGTCGCAAGTCCTACCGTCCCGGCCGTAGCAGCGGTGGCGGATGCAACCCTTTCACCTGGTGTTTATGCTGCCTCTTCAAATGTGCCCTCAGCATAATCCTCCAAATCCTAGTCGGAATTCTTGTAATCGCCGGTGTCGCCATCTTTATTTTCTGGCTAATCTTCAGCCCCAACGTCCCCAAATTCTATGTTACCGACGCTTCCCTTACCCAATTTCAACTCTCCGACACCAACAACACCCTCCATTACAACCTCGCTCTCAACATGACGTTCCGGAACCCTAACCGCCGGATTGGGATCTACTACGACAAAATCGATGCCAGAGCTTATTATCACGGCGAGAGATTCGCTGCCACTGAAATCCCTAAATTCTATTTGGGTCACAAGAAGGAGAATTACGTTAACCCCCAATTCGTCGGACAGCAATTGATTGTGCTCGGTGATGGCGATTTGGACAGGTATATTTCCGAGAGGGGTTCTGGGGTTTATGATATTGATGTCAAATTGAAGCTTCGCATAAGGTTTAAAGTTGGCTGGGCGAAAACTGCTAAGTTTACGCCGGAAATTGAATGCGATTTGAAGATTCCATTGGATTCTAACGGCAGATCATCTGGTAGCTTTGACAGGAAGAAGTGCGGGTTTGATTGGTAATATCAGGCGGCCACGGCGATTTTGATCACATTTATATGCATCAATATTGTGTATCACACGTAATTTAAGGGTTATTAGTAATTAGGGTTGATATCAAATCTGATATCATCATTTATTTATAACTGTTGAATTATTCATGATACATAATATGTTATAAAGTGTATGTAGTCTCGACTTGTTATTATTTGTTATATATGTCCTTCTTAAGTTTTGGTTCTTCTAACGGCTCTATTGCCTTTTCAGTGACCGCTATGGTGACTGCTCACCTTTTGTTCGATGAGGAAATTGAAATAATATTGAAATTATATTATTTCTGTCCGGAAATGTAATTTCACTTGCCCAATCTAATTTTTATCAAAATATTATGAAAATCTAATTAATTATTGGCAACTCTTAAATCAATAATGATCTTTTTTAGACTTGAATAAAGGTAATTAGACTTTTATACGTCCAATATAACTGTTACTATTAGATTTTTCACTGAATTTAGTTATCCCAGCTTAATGATGAAATCATCAAAATTGCCCTTATTTATTGATTATCTATCTTACCTTAATTCACACAATAAACCAATTAATAAAGCAAAATAAATTTCAATATGGGGATATAGTAAAAATTTAATTGTTTTTGACACAAAACTGACAATTACTTTGGATCAAGGTTCTAAAAAGCGCTAGGCGGATGCTAGGCGGCGGAGCCGGGCCTAGCGCCTAGGCGGGGACTAGTCGGGATTAGTCAGGATTAGTCGGGGCCTAGGCGGATTTTAGAACTAGGCGTTGGAGAGGGGCCTAGCGCCTAGGCGGGGCCTAGGCGCCCTTAGGCGGGGTCTTTTAGAACACTGCTTTGGATCAATATTTTGTTTAAAAGTAAAAATTATTTTGGACTAAATGGAGTAAAATTATCATCAAAAAAGTTCGAGTCATAGTTTGATTAAGTTAGTTTGATTAAGTTGACCACGGAAAATGAAACTAACTTTTCGGGATAGAGAGATGAGCAATTTTTTAATGTATTTTTTATTTGTTTGCATATCATTTATAAATTTACAACATTATATTGTTTTATTATATTTAATAATTTTTTTATTTGAAAATATTACATTTATTTTGTAACCTATAAAAAGAAAATTATAATACCTTTGATCCAATTCAAACTACAGACTTTTATTTTTATTTAGATTGTACACCAAAATTTAGAAATTTTTTGGTAGAGTGGGTTTTACGAATATTAAAGAGGGATATGAAAAAGAAAATGAGAAATAAAATAGTAACAGAAAAATCTGTGAGTATAATGTGAATGATATTTATATAAATTTCATTTAAAAAAGTGTTTTAAGACATAAAATCTATAATTTCAATTGAAAGGGAGAAAGTAGATAGGAAAGAAGCCGGTCTCTTTGATCAAGCCTTTGCAGGCAAACGGACTGGGCCCAGCTACTAACAAGAAAATCCAGCAATGATTCATCCCCGGTCTTTTTGTTGGGACATTTGTTTGAAATGGGCTAGTCTAAGCCCATATGAATGGTTATTTCATTCATCAATCATATTAATAAGTTTAAATTTTTTTATATACTCCCTCTCAATCATATTTCACTTGCTACTATTGCTCCGTTTATTTGTGGGAAAATGATTTCAAAAAAAAGTTTATCCTCATTTTTAGGTGTTTGGTACACACCGAAAAATGGAGAAAATATTTTTCGAAAAATATTTTCCCCACTTTTTTAAAGTAAAATGACTTACGAATTTTTCTTAAATAAAATATTTTCGAAAAATGGTAACATCCTCACACACATACACACCTAATTTTTCATATACACCCCACATTACCCACCCCAAATCAACCACTCCTGCCCCATCCTCTCATAAAAAAATTATTTATATTAATATTATTTTTACAACCCCCCCCCCTCACCACCACCACCACCAAACACTCCCCCTCGGGTAAAAAAAAATTAATCATTTTAAATTTATTTTTAACAACTCCCTACTCCCACCATCTCAAGGTTAAAAAATATTTTTTCAATATATTTTAAAATTATTAACAACTCCCCAACTAACAAGCAATTTTATTTTTTATTAACAGTTCACTTGATATTAATTTTCGTTTAGTCAGTTCAATTTCAATTGATACCACTCAAAATAATAAGTTTTCATACTTATAACACCAATCAAAATACTATTACTCTCGGTTATTCTTTTAGCTACTCTACTTTTTATACTTACAACATCTGCTTTCTCTAATTCTCTTTATACTTTTATTTAAATATTGTGTCAAAAATTTTGCTATAAAGTGAAGTAGAACGAAGAGAGTATACCCCAAAATATATATTGATGAGCCCGAACCTGCTGGACCGGGCCCATGCTCGGTCTGGTTCAAGGAACCTGTGACGTGGCATTTTCTAGACCGCTGTAGTCAAGACCGCGGACAGATTGACCCTTGAGGTCAAGACCGCGCTCTTCTCCACATCCTCCTAATCCAAGACCGGAGGAATCCTGACCACTAGATCTGTGCCCGCAGGAGGTATGACCGCTCCATCCGTGCCCGCGTCAAATACCTTTGACCGCGCCCAAGATGTTGATCGCGGGCTCATACCTGCCTCCCGGTTATCTCACCTGCCTCCCGGTTAATGTCAAGCCTTACTGAGCACGTTAGCTTACTGGCTGTGACATGCAAGTTGCCGGCTCCCCCATCACGCATTTAATGCGGCTCAGTCAGGCGCTTACTATTTCATTTAATGCGCCAAGCCATATACACGGCTCATGTCCCTTTCAGCCATGTCCCCTTTACAGTCAATGTTCCCTCCCTGACAGGGCCAATTAGCTGCGGACACGTGTAGGTGGTCAAATACCAAAGTGCCCTATAGGGCTAATCTCATTGCTTACATCAACAAGCACCTCTCCATTGCCTGTAAATAGAAGACCTTTGTCCCCTTGGGCAAGGTATGTTCCAAATATATTGAGTAAGCCATATTACTCTAAACCCTATACACATACACACACTCCAAGACATTCAAACGTCTTATATATCTCAGTATTCTTACTCTCACACCCGAGGGCCTGAGTTGGAGTAACATCCAACTTTGACCTTAACGGTGCTTGTTTGTGTTGTGTTCTAGGTACAATAAATCACCAAATATATCAAGACAGATATCCTTGAACCGCTCTTGACCCTGAAAAGCTTGGCGTCATCAGTGGTTCCATTGCCGGGAATTCCGACTTTCTTTTGTTTTCCCGTTAAAAAAATCTTTGTTTTCAGACAAACTTTGTGTTCTAAACAGCTGACTGTCAAAAGACACTTCTTTTCAGTCATTTCCTTCTTTTTAGAACATGTCTAAAACTTTGCAAAATGCTGATCATTTGACCATTGAGGGGGATAACCAGGCCTCACCTTCCAATGTCAATAAGGGTAAGGCTACGACCTCCGTTTTTAATAGAATGGGGGCACGTTCTCAGCCACAACACAGCCTCTCCCCTGGTCAGAGGGCTATACACAAACTAACTGACAAAATACGTGCTGAGAAAGCCCAAGCCCTCCTAAACAATAGCCCAAAAACTCCCCAAGCTCCTGTGAAAAACACCGCCTTAACTACTCCACTCTCCCCGGAGCAAATCCTGAGAAGGCAAGAAATTCTGGCCTCCAAATCCAAGCTGATCGCTGAAACCATGGCCGTCACTGATGCTCAAATGGAGATGTTCGAGATAGAGGCCAACGGAGGGCTCCAGTTCCCCCAAGGATCACAAAGGTTCTCCCAACAAGCTCCCCCTAAATCGCTTGCTAGTCAAGCTAGGGGGGGGCAAATCGGGTTGAACCAACCCTTGATCGCGAACAGCAGGCCAGACGCAGTGTGGTGCATGTAGAGGACAGCGAGGAGGTTGGAGAAGAGGCCCAATCAAATCTACGTGCGAAGTCCAAAGCCAGACCCTTAGCTCCGGCCAAGGAGAAGGGCGTGACTCCACGGGCTAAAAAACAGAAGGTTGATAACCAGAGCCCGGAATTCATCAAGTTTATGAACGAGATGTGGGATACCCACCAAAAGGCCGCCCAGAGTTGTGGCCGCACCATGGATGCCTTCACTGATAAGATCGCCCGGGCACCTATCCAAAAGGGCAAGTCCCCCCCAGATGGACACCTATGATGGCTTCAAAAATGCCAAGAGCCATATGGGACGATTTGAGGGACAAATAAATTTATTCTCCTCGGACGAGTCCGTGATGTGCAAAGCATTGGCTGCAACTTTCACGGGCAAGGCCTTATCTTGGATGATAGCCCTCAAGCCCCGGACCATCCAATCATTCAGTCAGTTTAGAAGCATCTTCCTCAATGCCTTTGCTGGGGCAGGGGTGCCCGCTAGACCAAAGACAGATCTTGTCCGTGTCAAGCAGGCCCCAAATGGGCCTACAAAGGATTACATATCTCGATTCAGGAAGGTGAGCGAAGAGATTGTGGATCTAGAGGAAGGAGACATCAGACTCTGTTCTGAGGGCGGCCTCAGCTCCTCTTTCCTCAAGATGAATTTTGCCTCCAGCTGGCCTAAAACAGTGGAGGAGATGTATGAAAGGGCCTCTGCCATTGCATCTGCCGAGGAGCCTAATGTGCCCGCTCCCCGAGCTTCAGCAAAAGAGAGAATAAGCCAAGTACAAGAGACTACCCCAGAGCCTGCCCGCACCAACAACCAGGGCAAAAACCGAGGTCGTGGGTCAGATAAACTCCGGAAAATGGTGGATGAAACAGTCTACACCGAGCTCACCGAGCCAAGAGTGGTAATCATGAGAGCCTCAGACTTGCCTCCTCCTCCCCCAATGCTTCGAAAACCAAATGAGAGGAGTAGGGCTAAGTTCTGTGAGTATCACAACGACCACGGGCACGAAACTGAGGACTGCTTTCAGCTGAAGCGAACAATCCAGCAAAAAATCAACGACGGGGAGCTAACCAAGTGGGTTAAAGGAAACAACAATGCCCCCAATAATAATAATCAGCAGTGGGCACGAGGCACGCGTGGCCCGGAGAGGAATGAGAGAGATCATTATGATGATGATTTGGGGGATTATGACATTAATTTCATCGGCGAGGAGCCTCCCTCCAACAAACAGCTCTCCCTCCAGATTCGAACATTGGAGAAGGTTTTCATAATTCCCCCAATCGCTCCTGAGGAAGAGCAAGAAATAGGGTTCAAAAAGAGTGAACTTGTCTCCTCCCTATTTCACTCTACTCAGCCCCTGACTCTTCATATGAAAATTAACCGAGCCAACATACACCGAGTTTCGATTGATACAGGCGCTGCCAGGGATATTCTCTACTACCACACATTGGTGAGCATGAGAATGACCGAGGCTAACCTGATTCCTTATGCGGGCATCATGGAGGGGTTCACTAACCATGCCGTGGGGGTAAAGGGGATGATTGTGTTTGAAGTAACTATTGGGGAAAAGCCCATGCAGAAGACGACCAAAATTACTTTCATGGTGGTCGATCTTCCTTCCCAATACAATGCCATTCTCGGCGTAACTGCTCAGGCCGAATTGGGAATAGTTGTTTCTGTTCCCCACCAAAGGGTGAAATTTGACACCCCGGGCGGGGTTGCTACCATCAAGAACCAGCCCGGGAGATTCCTCCGAGCATTTGAGGAAAAGAGAAAAGTGGATAAAGGCCAGACGTCCTGCCCGCAGAAAGAGGGCGAGGATAAATCAAAGAAAGGGAAGGCCCTTGCACTTCTGCCGGCACCCATTCCAATTGGCATACTTTCTTTCCATACAACTAAGGTGGAGCTCAAGACGAGCAGAAAATCAAAACAGTTGGCCCCGATTGAGGGAGGTTACATTGATCAAGGAATTGAAGGAAAAATTGACCGTGAGATCATATATTCAATGGCAACGCTGACCGGAGCTCAGGTCAACCCCCCGACCATTATCATTGACTCCTTGCACAATCGTGAAATCAGCGACCTTCAACCTAACGACGAGCTCGAGGAGGTGGTAATCAACTTCCACTTCCCCGAGCAAACATTTAAGGTTGGGCTGGAAATTCACTGCGAGGAGAGAAGGATCCTCATCGAGTTCCTTAGAGCAAATTGTGATGTGTTCGCTTGGAGGGTGGAGGATATGCAAGGAATCAGCGAGGACGTGATCCTCCATAAAATCAATGATGACCCATCTTTCAAGAACATTCACCAAAAGTCAAGATACTTCTCCCCGGAGAAAGAGATCGCGATCAAGGAAGAGGTGGAAAAATTGCTAAAAGCGGGGATAATAAAGGAGATTTCCTACCCCAAATGGCTGGCAAATGTAGTAATGGTCAAAAAGTCCAACGGCAAGTGGAGAATGTGTGTTGATTTCACCGATCTCAACAAGGCATGCCCCAAAGACTGCTTCCCTCTTCCTCGCATAGACAGATTGATGGATTCAATAGCCGGCCACAGAGTATTGAGCTTCATTGATGCATACTTCGGCTACCATCAGATCCAGATGGCTCCTGAAGATATCCGCTCCGTAGCTTTCATCGCTGCGGGCAAGACCTACTGCTACACAATGATGCCCTTCGGGCTAAAAAATGCAGGAGCCACCTATCAGTGAATGGTCAATCTGGTCTTCAAAAACCAACTAGCCAGAAACCTTGAGGCCTATATTGATGACATGGTTATAAAGACAAAAGAAAACTCCCACGAGCTCGACGTGGAGGAAACCTTCCAAAACTTGCGCCGCAATAACATGAAACTAAACCCCCTGAAATGTGCTTTTGGGGTAAAGGCGGGCAAGTTCTTTGGATTCATGGTCAACCAGCGAGGAATAGAGGCTAATCCCGAAAAAATTCAAGCGCTGTTGGACATGAAACCTCCTGCTTGCGTGAAGGATGTACAAAAACTCAATGGTCGCATCACCGCCCTTGGCCGCTTCATCTCGCGGTCAGCAGAGAGATGCCTCCCCTTCTTCAAAAATCTAAAAGGGGGGAAGAAGCCTGATGAATTTGCATGGAAAAATGAGTGCCATCAAGCTTTTGAAGAAGTCAAGACATACCTCGGGCAGCCCCCTCTACTCAGCAGCCCGGTGCTCGGGGAAGAGCTTTTTCTGTTTTTAGCAGTTACTGATCTGGCAGTAGCTGCTGTTCTTGTAAGGGAGGAGAATAACTCCCAAAAACCAGTTTATTATGTATCTAAGGCACTGTCCGCCGTAGAAGGGCGTTATCTTAATATAGAGAAGTTAGCCTATGCCTTGCTTGTATCTGCTCGATAATTAAGAGCCTACTTTTCTGCACACCCTATTACTGTACTCACTGAGGCCCTGCTTAGAAAGGTTTTACACAAACCAGAGTCTTCGGGTAGAATTCTTGCTTGGTCTATCGAACTCACTGAGTTCCAGATCACCTACTCCCCGAGAAAGACAATCAAAGCGCAGGCCTTAGTTGATTTTGTAGTAGAATCATCATTCAAATTGGCGGACAGCGACCTTGGAAAAAGAAAGCGGGCAGAATCAGAAGAAGCCCCAAATAGCTCAAGCACATAAATTATACAGCCAAGTGAGCGTCCAGAAGAAGTGTGGACTTTATTCGTGGACGGCTCTGTGAGCAAGTTAACTAGTGGAGCGGGCATACTCCTGATCGTACCTTGCGGGGAGAAATTCAAGAGGACCTTGAGATTCAAGTTCGAGGCATCAAACAATCAGGCTGAATATGAAGCAATCATAGCGTGCATGGAATTGGCAAGAGACTTGGGAGTTCAGAATATTGAGATCAACAGTGACTCTCAGCTCATAGTTAATCAAATTAAGGGGGAGTATGATACTATCAACCCAGTGCTAACTCAGTACCGCGGTCTTGCAAAAACCCTCATAAAAAATTTCACCTACTATGAGCTGAACCAAGTCATGAGAGAGGATAATGTGGAAGCAGACCTCCTCTCCAGAATAACCGATCAAGAAATTGTTGACTTAGAGACAGATTGCTAGATTGAATTCACGGAGAGACCTGCTATAGATCGAATTCAAGTAAACAATATTGAGGATCGAGTAAGGGATTGGGTAGATGAAATCAAGGATTACATCGAAAGACAAACCCTCCCCGAGGATCCAGCAAGGGCTAGAACCATTAGAACAGTGTCCGCAAAATACCTCATCTTCGATGGGGTACTTTTCGACGATCATTTACCAAGCCTTTGCTAAGATGTGTAAAAATTCACATAGCCACCAACTTACTCTATGAGGTTCATGAGGGAGTTTGTGGCGGACATCCTGGTGCTCGCACCCTCTCAGACAAGATCAAATTCCAGGGATTCTTTTAGCCCACAATGAGAAGGGATGCGCAGGAGTATGTGAGAAAATGTGATAAGTGCCAGAGATTTGCGGACATCCCTAGACTACCATCAAAAGAGCAAACTTTGGTTGTACCATCGTGGCCGTTTGATACGTGGGAGATTGATCTCATTGGACCATTCCCAACTGCTCGAGGAAGCATTAAGTATGCCGTTGTGGTCGTGGATTATTTTACCAAATGGACAGAGGCCAAAGGCTTAGCCACTATCTCCGAGGAGAATACCATCAATTTTGTCCACGATCACATCTATTGCAGATTTGGGGTTCCGCGAGCAATAATTTCAGACAATGGCACCCAATTCTCCACGAAATTCACCGCTGAATGTGTGAGAATGAAGGTGCAACACCGTCAGTCCGCAGTTGCTTATCCTCAGAGAAATGGCCAAGCTGAAGCCGCAAACAAGCTAGTCCTGACCGCCCTTAAGAAAAACTTGGAGGGGCGAGGAGGACGATGGTTGGACGAGCTCCAGACCGCATTATGGGTTGTCCGTACCACAATAAGAAATTCTACAGGAGAAACTCCTTTCTCGCTCACGTATGGGTCAGAGGAAATGGCTCCAGTTGAGGTTGCCCTACCCTCGTACAGAGTCACATACTTCGATGAGTCTCAAAATGAGGCAAACAGAAGGTGTGACCTGGACGATCTCGAAGGAAAGATGAAATTACCCGGATCCGAGAGGCAGCGCGATCGCGCCCCGACATCTGGCATTTCGCGCGCCTTGCGGCGCTTGCGTTGGAGGTGTCTCACTGTGTTTTTGCTTTGTAGAGTCGCCACGCCATTTTTATTAAGCCCAAAATATTGAAAAAGGGCATCAGTTTAAAAATAAATTGTTTTTGTTGTGTGATGAGATTTTTGAGTTTGGAGGTCAGATAACTCCTCGGGAAGAGAATATTAGAATCTTAGAGCTCACCCGAGTCGCCTCGTAAAAATAAGTCTTTCGGATACCCCTAATATTCTTTAACTGTTGTGTGTGTGTGTGTGTATGTGCTTTTAAAAATGCATGCTGTGTCGGATGTCTACATTGTACACTGCTTTATTGAAATGTATTGAAATAGTATAGGAAGGAAGCCTTACCAATGTTGGTTTGTGTCTGTCTTCCGCAGGGGAATAGTGTTTGAGGACGGAATAGTGTTCCGGTACGGACCGGGATTGCTTCGGAAAAGGGGCCGATTGTCTGCGGACAGAGTTTCGGCGTGTGTTGGGATCACAGGGATCACTCGGGGAAGAGTTTCGGCGTGCGTTGGAATCATTGGTTGGATTCAGGCAGAGGTTCGGCGTGGTTTAGGATCGTTGGTTGGATTCGGGCAGAGGTTCGGCGTGGTTTGGGATCGCCGGATTGACTCGGAAAGAGCCGGGACGCCTCGGGAAAGACCAGGCAAGGCCTCGGAGTACCACGAGGGGCCTCAGAGTACCTCGAGAGTGCCTCAGGGCAGCGCGGGAGCGCTCGGGGAGGCTTTGGAGCATCGCAAGGGGGCTCGGAAGGCCTCGAAAGGATCCGAAAGGGGCCGGGAGTGCCCCGAAGGGTCTTAGAGGGGAGCCTGAAGGCTGGGGGAGAGGAGAGAAGAGGGAATTGTGTGAAAATGAGGGAGGGGGAGCCCTCTATTTATAGTGCCAGAAAATTGCAAAGAGGTCCGTACGGACCTCCTAGGTAATCCAATATTTTGGTTTTCCTCGATTTGAGGGAATATGTGATGATGAAGAAGATTCAGCCATGATGATGTTCCCTTTGCAATAAGGTCCGTACGGACCATCTCAGCATGCAAAGAGGTCCGTACGGACCAACCATGTAGGGGGGTAATGATGTTCTCCGGGATTTGAAGGAATATTGTGGACTTTAAGGGGATTCAGTAATTATTAAAACAAAGAGGTCCGTACGGACCTTAATTGCTTTTCAAATTTTCTGAAAATTCCCAAGAGGTCCTTTTATCCCTTTTTATCCCAGAAAAGTTCCTCCCTTGGTTTGGCTGAGGGTTTTTTGAGGGTTTTGAGTGCCAGAGGTCTTCGAGACTGCGTTTATGAGTTTGAGGTGTTTCCCATGTACTCGAAAGAGGGTGATCCAGATTGGGGTACTTACAGAAGCCCCTCGACGACGTCACTTACGGAGGAAGTGGGGTCGTCGATAAGATAAGGGTCCTAATCTGGATCGCGTGCTGAGAGGTGACCGTGTAGGTCGGTGGGAGGACGTGGTGGTGTCCTGTTGCGTGACCGTTTATGTCAACTGGCTGGACCCTGTGATTGGATTCCTACGTATCCCTGGCGGGAATCAAGCCTAATCGTAGTTCGTGTGTGGGGTGAGCGTTGTTGTGTACGAGGACGTGAGATGTCCTCTGACTGGAACTCTGTGTGTGGTCGTGGTGGCATCCTGGGTGATCGTATAGGTCGATGGCTGGACCCTGTGATAGGATTCCAATGTATCCCTGGTGGGAATCAAGCCTGGTTGTAGTTCAGAGGTCGTGAAATTGTGAGTGTATGCGGGCGTGGTGGTGCCCTGAAGTATCGTGTGACCGCCGAGGTCAGTGGTAAGGACGTGGTGGCGTCCAGGGTGTGCAATCTTACTAGAAGATGGGTAATCTTACGAGAAGATGGTTTGTGACCGCCGAGGTCGACTGTGAGGACGTGGTGGCGTCCTGAGATGGAAATTTTACGATTTTTCGAATCAGGTGGTTTAAGGCCTTCCGGGCCGAAGATAGTGATTTGGGAGGTTTATACGGTCTTTCAGACCGAGTAGTTTAAAGCCTTCCGGGCTGGAGATAGTGATGTGGGAGGTTTATACGGTCTTCCGGACCGAGTGGTTTAAAGCCTTCCGGGCTGGAGATAGTGATGTGGGAGGTTTATACTGTCTTTCGGACTGAGTGATTTAAAGCCTTCCGGGCTGGAGATAGTGATGTGGGAGGTTTATACGGTCTTCCAAACCGAGTGGTTTAAATCCTTCCGGGCTGGAGATAGTGATGTGGGAGGTTTATACGGTCTTTCGGACCGAGTGTTTTAAAGCCTTCCGGGCTGGAGATAGTGATGTGGGAGGTTTATACGGTCTTCCGGACCGAGTGGTTTAAAGCCTTCCGGGCTGGAGATAGTGATGTGGGAGGTTTATACGGTCTTCCGGATCGAGTGGTTTAAAGCCTTCCGGGCTGGAGATAGTAGTTTGGCTGATTTATGCAGTCTCCCAGACTGAGTGGTTCAAAGCCTTCTGGGTTGGAGATAGTGATGTCATGTATGAGGACTTGAATCGTCTTCTGACTGTGGTTGTGTCATGTATGAGGACTTGAGTCGTCTTCTGACTGTGGTTGTGTCATGTATGAGGACTTGAGTCGTCTTCTGGCTGCGGTTTGCCATGCGTGAGGACTTGAATCGTCTTCTGGCTGCGGTTTGCCATGCGTGAGGACTTGAATCGTCTTCTAGCTGAGGTTTTTCCATGCATGAGGACTTGAATCATCTTCTGGCTGAGGGTTTGCCATGCGTGAGGACTTGAATCGTCTTCTGGATGCGGTTGTGCCATGCGTGAGGACTTGAATCGTCTTCTGGCTGCGGTTTGCGGAGGCGTGGCTACCTTGTGCTTTGATTACGAGAGGTGTAGATGCCTCGTGCTTTGTCTGCTGGGAAGAAGGTTGGGCTTACTCTGATTGCCGGTGTTCATCCGTTGGGGATCATCATGGCCTTGTAGGGGCTTTTCCTGCTGAGAGGGTGACTTCGGGCTTACTTTGATGGCCGGTGCTTGAGTTGTCGTTGAGCGGGAGAGGATGATGGCCGGTGGTTGCTTCACCATTTGGCGTTTTGGAGGCATTTTGTGCCTTGGGATTAGTGCTGGGAGGTGCTGGCTTCTTTTGCGCTTGTTTTACCGTTTAGTGGGCGAGGTCCGGTCTTACGATGACGGCCGGTGCTGGGGATATGCGGTCTTGTAGGACTTCCCTTTTGACTTGCTGGGGAAGGAGCTCGGGCTTACTTTGATGGCCGGTGCTTGCGTTGCCGTTGGAGTGGGCGAAGTCCAGGCTTACGATAACGGCCGGTGCTGGGGATATGCGGTCTTGTACGACTTCCCTTTTGACTTGTTGGGGAAGGAGCTCGGGCTTACTTTGATGGCCGGTGCTTGAATTGCCGTTGGAGTGGGCGAAGTCCGGGCTTACATTGACGGCCGGTTCTTGAATGGCCGTTTAGTGGGTGAAATCCGGGCTTAAGATGACGGCCGGTTCTTGAATTGCCGTTGGAGTGGGCGAAGTCCGGGCTTACACTGATGGCCAGTGGTTGAATTGCCGTTTAGTGGGTGAAGTCCGGGCTTACGATGACGGTCGGTTCTTGAATTGCCATTGGAGTGGGCGAAGTCCGGGCTTACACTGACGGCCGGTTCTTGAATGGCCGTTTAGTGGGCGAAATTCGGGCTTACGATGACGGCCGGTTCTTGAATTGCCATTGGAGTGGGCGAAGTCCGGGCTTACACTGACGGCCGGTGGTTGAATTGCCGTTGAGTGGGCGAAGTTCGGGCTTACACTGACGGCCGGTGGTTGAATTGCCGTTTAGTGGGCGAAGTCCGGGCTTACACTGACGGCTGGTTCTTGAATTGCCATTGGAGTGGGCGAAGTCCGGGCTTACACTGACGGCCGGTTCTTGAATGGCCGTTTAGTGGGTGAAATCCGGGCTTAAGATGACGGCCGGTTCTTGAATTGCCGTTGGAGTGGGCGAAGTCCGGGCTTACACTGACGGCCAGTGGTTGAATTGCCGTTTAGTGGGCGAAGTCCGGGCTTACGATGACGGCCGGTTCTTGAATTGCCATTGGAGTGGGCGAAGTCCGGGCTTACACTGACGGCCGGTTCTTGAATGGCCGTTTAGTGGGCTAAATTCGGGCTTACGATGACGGCCGGTTCTTGAATTGCCGTTGGAGTGGGCGAAGTCCGGCTTACACCGACGGCCGGTGGTCAATTGCCGTTGAGCGGGCGAAGTCCTGGCTTACACCGACGGCCGGTGGTTGAATTGCCGTTTAGTGGCCGAAGTCCGGGCTTACACTGACGGCCGGTGGTTGAATTTCCGTTGAGTGGGCGAAGTCCGGACTTACACTGACGGCCGGTGGTTGAATTGCCGTTTAGTAGGCGAAGTCTGGACTTACACTGACGGCCGGTTCTTGAATTGATGGGTTAAGGACCATACTGCATTGAATCTGCTGAAATAGGCCTTTGGATGCCAGGGGGCAAAGATTATAAGGGCGTAAAAGTAATTTGGCCCTTCGTTGCAAAGAGGTCCGTACGGACCAACCCGGGATGTAAAGAGGTCCGTACGGACCAAGTTTGAATTTTTACAGCTCCTGCATTTTGACCGGGTTTAAAACCGAGGCTTTCCCCTTCATTTCCTTCTTCCGCGAACCACGAGAGAGAGAGAGAGAGAGAGAGAGAACTCCATTTTTACACCCAAAATCTTCCATTTCTTAGCTTGAATTGCTTGCGATGGCGGAAGGATCAAGGAGGGGACGTCGCCAACGGAGTCGAGATGTGATCGAGCAAAGGATGGAGCTTCAAAGAAATTGGATCTCCTTTGTGCCTTCTTCAAAGAATTCGGATGTGCTGTATTCGAATCCGGAGGTGCATAATCGGCGAGTCAGAACGCTGGGAGGTAAGAAATCAATTTCGTCTTGATTCCTTGCTTGAATTTTGAATGCTAGAAATAGGATTTAGTTTTTCGCATTTTGGGGCTTTTGTTATTTGCCATGCTTTTTGTGAAATTCTTGATGAATTGTTGAAATTGAGCATGTAAATATTGTGGGTATGTGAATTTTGTGCGTAAATGTGTAGATTAGCTCTTATTTGTGAAAATAAAGTGCCTCTCTAATGAAATGCATGCTTTGGTGTTTTGTACCTTATGCTATTTATGTATGTACATTGTGAGAAAAATTGTCATGTAGTGACAAATTTTGTAAAAAATGTGACATGTGCCGTGTTTTGTGACGGGTCTTGTCTGAAAGTATGTGCCGTGTAGGGACGGACTTTTCTTTTGAAAATGTGTCATGCAGTGTGTGCCGTGTTTTTGGTGACGGACTTTGTGGGGAAAATATGTGCAATGTGTGCCGTGTTTTGTGACGGGTCTTTTGAAAATGTGTCGTGTAGTGCTTGATCCCTTTGTTGAGAAAATTTGTACAGTGTGTGCCTTGTTTTGTGATGGACTGCATGGGGAAAATTATGTGTAATGCATGCCGTGTTTTGTGACGGACTACATGTGAAAATTATGTGCAATGTGTGCCGTGTTTGGTGACGGACTTTTTTTTTTTTTTATGCTTTGGTATTAAGTACTGTGACTGACGTACCTTTGCTGTGTTTACTTGCAGGATGAGGGGCTTTTAGCTGGGAAAGCCAAGAAGATGAAGACTCGGGATCGCCGAGGCCAGTGGTCGAGTTATGGCAAGCAGATGCCGAATATCTTCGTGGATGGCGGGCCGAGCCCCAGGAGGCCGGTCTATGCTTCCGGCCCGGGCGTGTTCGTGGAGAACTTGGCCGGATCTTCGACACGAGGAAGAACAAGAGTATCTTCCCGGGCCTATCTCGAGTATTGGTGGGATACCACCCACACCTTCCATCCGAGCCGGGGCGAGGTGACAAAGTGACGCCCACGTATTTTGCCGCTATCACCGGGCTTTCCTTCAAAGGAAGGCCAAATGTGGAGGGATAGGATAGCCGAGGACGTGCCGGGCCGAGCCGCCGGGCTTTGCGCCTCTTCCTCGTAGGGGCCTGGGGATGCTGTACGCCGATGTGGAGACGAGGATTACGGCGCATTGGGGCCTCATTGTCTGTGGCACCGGCCAGTGACGGGCGGAGCACCGGCGCGCTCCTTTCTCGTGGTTTGCCCTTTCGAGACTCGTTCTCGAACCACGCGACCACGGCTCCTTTTGCTCGCCGGAGAGCTTGATTGATTTGGAGAGAGTCTCGTGACATAGCTTGGGGCGAGGCGGGCCTGGCCGAGCTTTACTTCTCCTTGGACCGGTTCACAGAGTGGCCGCCTCCTTCGCTTGTTTTGATTTTGCTTTGGAGGTATGAGTTTATTGTTGTTTTTGATTAGCAACCTATCATTTCTCCGTTTTCTCTTGCACTGAGCCTTTTCTGCTTTTGTCGCAGGTGTGGTTCTATGAGATCTTTCAGTGTTTCCCGTGGGATAGAGATCCTGGGGCCATAGCGGCCTATCCTGCTATGTTAGGCTGGGCCCGCCTGGCGAGGAGGAGGAGGACTAGCAGGGGGAAGCTTACCATTACCTTTGGGGAGGTGCAGACACATTTGGGGAGAGATAGCCCTGAGGAGTTCGTTCTGCACCCGGGCTCGATACGAGGCCGATGAGTTCGAGGGGGCTCCCGTGGTGACGCGCAGCTGAAGATGCCGCGGGCCCGACCCGCGACGTCATGTACTGGGGCGAGAGGGTCTTTTGCAAAGATGGCCTGGGTATGCTTCCCTTGGCTCCGAGGGACCCGCCTTTCGGGATGTTGGATTCCTGAGATATGGATGTACTGGAGTTTGAGAGGTATTTGGGCGGCGTGAGTGCCCATGAGTTTGTTTTGTATCGAGAGGAGTATGGGGCCTTCGTGAGGAGGAAGTTGAGGACGCCACGTGTGGCGAGGGAGAGGGAGGCTGGTCCGCAGGGTCCCCCAGAGGTTCCGGTGCCCGGGCCGGATTTCACATATGTCCGTGGGGATTCATCGAGGAGGAGGGTGTCTGTACCCGTCCCTGAGCAGGCTCCTGCTGCCTACCGAGTGGATCCTGACATGCCGGTGAGTGTGCTTACTCTTTTCCATCTTGGCATCTTTTCTGTATTTTTCTCTTTTTGTTGAGTATGACTGTATTAATGAGCGTTTCTTTGGCTGCTTGCTTGTGCAGGTCCCGGGGAGAGCCTATGACATGCTGACCCGCCGTTATGTGGCGATGAGGTCCTTCGCGAAGAAGATGGCGTCGAGGCTGTCTTGCCGGTCTTCGCGACGTGTGCCGGCGTACGAGCCGATGCCTTCGAGGCATTCTGTGGACGTTCCTCCACCGAGAGCCGAGCCGGAGCCACAGCAGGAGGGACCTTCGCGGGGGCGGCATAGCATGGACGCCGGGACGTCCTCGGGAGCTCAGAGGTCGCAGACCCTCCATCAGTTCTTTCCTCTGCCGGATGCACAGGGTGAGGGTTCGTCAGAGCATGCCTATTTCGACCCTTTTGTCGGTTTCGATCCTTCTGAGTATCTTGAGTACCACCTGTGAGGGGATTCAAGATCTCCGATGATGAGGGTGTGACTGGCGAGTTTATCGGGATGCCCAACTTCTCGCTTGAGGATGTCAGTGATGATGATGCTGAGGAGTCGGATTAGGATTCATTTGCTTTCCCTCTTTCCATATCTTCTCTTTTTTTTTTTGTTTAGCAACAGACATTTATGGGTACCTGTAATAAAACACTTGTATTTGCATGGCAAAAGTATTTTATTTTAAGATGTAATGTCGTTTTTGTGATTCCCGGGAATTGTCCTAGGAATGGTTGCTACTATTTTTTTTATTTGTGCATGCCACGTGAGCTGAGAGTGCGTTTGTGGGTAGTGTATGCTTGCCGGGAATGGCTTTGGCCAGAGTTTGGGCAGTTTGGAGCAAGGTCCTGCTGGGAACAGTGGTTGTTGGGCCGTTTTGCTAGGAAAGTGGGGCAGATGCAATAAGGTCCGTACGGACAGACTGGTTGCAAAGAGGTCCGTACGGACCAGCCTTGCTTTTGGGAGGAAATAAATGTTCTCTGGATGTCTGGACTTTCCCCACTCCCCATTTGCAGCCATTTTCGAGCTTTCTTCCCCATTTTTCTAGGAACCTCCATTTTTGCCATGGATTCTTCGTACGTTCCAAGAATTTTACCAAGGCTTTCGCAGAGCGGCAAGCACACTTCCTTGAGCAACCGAAAACGTGGATGCGACACCGTATGAGGCATCGTAGGCGGGCTTTCGAGGTAAGGTTTCGACTTTGCTCGGTTTGGTCTTTTAAGGAGTTGGTTCCCGATTGGGACTTGCTGCGGGCTGCCGCGAAGTTCTGGGATGTTAGGAGGCATGTGTATTGCTTCTCCTACAATGAGGTAGTGCCCACCTTCGAGGATTTTCGGGCTTTGATTGGAGGACCGGAGGTGGAGGCCATCTCGCTTCCTTTGATTGGCAGTGCTTCCGTGAGCGTGAAGCTTGCAGGCTTTCTTCGGACTTCGTTGGAAGAAGGGCATGGCATGATCCTTGATTCGGGTCATATTGACATTTCTGCTCTGCCAGAGCGGTTCATGGTTGATGACGAGAGTGATGTCTCTTGGGATGCATTTGCCTTGTGCGTGATAGCGACGCTCTTATGGTCGCCTCCCTTGGGTTTGCGATGGCGCTTTGCTAGATGTGGTTGGGCACCGCAGAGCCGGAGAGGATATTGTCCCGTTGGTGCCGGGGGAGACTCTTCATGGTATCGACCGTCCGGCGACCGGGGATCGGTTCATGAGAGGGGGAAGCCCCGCCTTGCTCACCTTGTGGCCGCGAGAGAGACTTCAGTGCCATGCCCGAGGCTCCGACGTCGTTTAGCCCGTGGTCATTTGCTCGGCGACCTCTTGTGTTGGATATGGATCGCCCGCCCGGGAAAGATGGATGGCACGGCTTGGTACGCATCGATCCGCTGGTGGGTTCCGCACCGGGGATCGAGACTAGGAGGGCCTTTCAGAAGGGTCTTATGTTGTCGAGTTCCAGGTTTGTCTTGGTCCTCCTTCTATATTCCGTCGCTTGTTTCCCGGCAGCTTGGGATGAAGCAGAGCCTTTGTTGGGCCGGGATGACCTTGCTACCGCGGAGATAGCTCCTCTTTGTATGGCCGCTCTGTGTGCTCTTTGTATTTTCCGAGGGTATGGAAGTACTCCGCTTCCCTCGTGTGGTGCTCCTTAGACGTCGGGAGAGTGTCGTATTGACGACCCAATACCTGGCTTGGTATGAGCAGCGTGTTGGGCAGTCCCAAGTGGCTTTGGGGAGCAGGCGTGGAGCGATTCTGGGGCCCGATTGCCGTAGTAGCTATTGCCTTAGGAGTGCCGAAGCCTGGTCTGACCCTCAGGATGTGACGGGAGACACTTTGTTTGACTACGAGACGAGAGTTGACCGACTGACGGGGAGAGGTCCTCTTTGCACTCGCAGGAGGAGATCCGAGCCGAAGCACGGCGAATGAAGCCCCGAGAGCTACTGGATTGTTTGACTCTACAGGGAGGACCCCTGATCTCGGACTGAGAGACGCAGAGCTGGTTCGCGTGGAGCGAAAGAAGACTCGCCGGGGACGAGGGAAGAAAGGGAAGAATGGCGAGGGGACAAGCGCAGATGGCGCGGAATGACCTCCTATGTATCCATTCATTGCATTTGTAAACACATTATTTGTTAAATGTATTAAGCTGTCTTTTAGCATGTTGTGAACTTGAGAGTAGACCGTGCTTGAACTCATCAAGAAATGTTGTAATCGTTAGTGATTTGTGATTTACTTTTAAAGCTTTGTCGAGACGCAAGATCTCTTGTTCGCTTTTGTGTATTTTGTGAACCTTGGCGGCGTCCATCTTTGGACTTTTCTGTTGTATTTGCGAACTGAAGTGGCCTGGGCCCTGACGGAAATCCCCTTTGCTCGGGCCTTGCATTTGGCTGAGAGGTTGGATGATCCCCTGACAAGTTGTTTTGACGGTCTTTTCCGTAGCTTCCTTGCCTCTTGTTGGCGTTGGGCTCTTGACCTCTTTTTTTTTGTAGCTTCTGCTTGAGTTTTTTTTTTTTTTGTGAGCCCTTGCTCGAGCTCTTTTTTTTTTTTGAAGCGCGTGAGGGCGAAGACAAGCCCCTGGCTTGGAAGTAGACATGGGCCGGCCGCTTGATGCCGAGTGACCTCCGGATGTCCTTTGATGTTGCCGCCGTTGTTTGACTTGGTCAAGGTGACGGTGGGGAGTGCTCTTGGAAAGTGTGTAGTTTGATGGAGGTCTTGATTGACATTCAAACTTTTGACTTTTGTGTGTTTTTAGACCGGACCAATTAAGGTTGCCTACGTCTCCTGACTAGAGGGCTCAGTGTCCGCGTAGTTCGACACTACATGGAGTGCCAAGAGATGCACAATTGTTCTTCTTTAGGCGAAGTATCTCGCGAAGTTTGCTTCCGTTGACCGGATTCATGAAGGGATTGCCGTCTAGGTCCTGTCGCCTTCATGGCACCTCCGGAGAAGATCTTTGAACCACGAAAGGGCCGATCCATGTTGGTTCCCATTTTCCCAGTGGGTTGCTTCGAGTGACAGGCTTTTCTTTGAGTACCAGGTCGCCTTCCCCGATGTCTCGGGACTTGACTTTCTTGTCGAAAGCTCTCGCCATCCCGCTGTAGGCTCTGACGTGTTCCATGGCCTTTAGTCGTCGCTCGTCTAGCAGAGCCAATTCGTCATGTCGGCTTCGAGCCATTCGACTTCGTTGACGTCATTTTCCAAAGAAGACTCTGAGTGAGGGAATTTCCAATTCAATGGGAAGGACCGCTTCCATCCCGTATGTTAGGCGAATGGGGTTTCTCCCGTGGTCGTTTCTCGACCGATGTTCGGTAGCCCCAAAGTGCAAGGTGCAGCTTCTCGGGCCAATCTCGTCCTCGGGTGGTCATTTTTCGGATGATCCGTTCGAGAGTCTTGTTTGCTGCTTCTACGGCGCCATTTGTTTGTGGCCGGTAGGGAGAAGACTTGTGGCGTGTGATCTTGAATTCGGCCAGCAGTCTGTCGCATTTCCCTTCGAAGTGTGAGCCGTTGTCTGATATGACCTCATTCGGGATGCCGTATCGGCAGATGATGTTTTCCTTGAGGAAATGCGCGACTTTCTTGGAGGTGAGTACCTTGTAGGACTTGGCTTCGACCCATTTGGTGAAGTAGTCGATGGCTACTAAGATGAACTCGTGACCGTTGCTGCCTGGCGGAGCGATTTTCCCGATGACGTCAATTCCAAGTGGCAAAAGGCCGTGGTGTAGTCATGCAAGAGAGATCGTGGGGAGGTAGATGATTGAGGTTGGAGAACCGTTGACACTTGTCGCAGCTCTTCGAACAAAGTGGATGCAGCCCGCCTCCATGGAGATCCAAGAGTAGCCCATCCCGAGAATGATTTGCATCGTGGCTCGGGCGTTCATGTGGGGACCGCAAGCCCCATTGTGGACTTCGTTCATGAACTTGCTTGCTTCTTCCCGGGCCGATGCAGCCGTAGGAGTGGTCCTTGGTAGCGTTTCTTGTACAAAGATGTCCCCAAGGATGACAAAGTGGGAGGCGAGGCATTTTAGGGCCATGATGCTCTTGGCCTTGACCCCTTCCCCGTGTTGGTCTTCCTCGCTCATGAAGGCGGTTTCCGTTCTTGAGGTATTGGAAGATCCGGTTATACCATGGCTCATTGATGGGCTTGGGTTCCGGTTTGATCTCGCAACAAGAGGCGTGAATTTCCTTTCGTCCGACTTTGAAGGGCTTGATTGCTTTTCCCTCGTGGATTTCCACGAGTGAAGCCAAGGTGGCTAAGGCGTCCGCAAACCGATTTCGGTCTCTTGGCAAGTAGTGGAAGGTGACCTCTTCGAATTGTGTGATGAGGTCTTCCATGCGTGCATGGTATTTTTGCAAGCCCGGGTCTATGGTTTTCCACTTGTTGGAAACTTGGTTGATGATCGTGGCCGAGTCCCCATAGACTTCGAAGTTTCTCGGACATTCCTCTCGAGTGCGGCCTCGTAGTCCCAAGAAGCATGCTTCATATTCGGCGGCATTGTTGGTTACCTCGAAATTGAGCTTTATGGCGATTGGGGTGTGCTCGTCCTGGGATCGACCAAGAGCATACCGATGCCGTTTCCTTTTTTTGTTGGTCGCTCCATCGAAGAACAAGCTTGCCATCGATTTTCGCCTCGAGCGCAAAGATTCCCTCGTCGGGAAATTGTGGTTCGGGGCCTCGAGCTTCGTCGGTTGGGAAGTCACCGCTTGTTCACCATTGCCCGTCCCTTGATTGACTTTTGGTTCACGTACTTGATGTCAAAATCTGCTAGGAAGAAAGACCATTTGGCGAGCCTCATTGACAGAGATGGTTTGTCAAAGAGGTATTTGACTGGGTCCATTTTGGAAACCAAGTGTACCGTGTGCGACTGCATGTAGTGCCGTAATTTTCCGACAACCCATACCAGTAGCCGCGCAGGTTTTCTCGAGGGCCGAGTAGTTGAGTTCAGTTCGCCGCCTTGAAACTTTCGACCGACGAAGTAGATGGCGTTCGACTCGTGACTCTTTCTTTTCTTGACAGAGCATGGCTCCAACTCGCGGTGTCTGGCCACGCTAGGTATAGCAACAAAGGGCTTCTCCTCATGGGGAGGACAGAGAATCGGAGGACTCAAAAGGTACGCCTTTATTTCTTCAAAGGCATCTTGGCATTCTGAGTTCCATTTGACGTCGGCGTTTTTCTTCATCAGTTTGAAGATTGGCTCGCACATGGAGGTCAATTGATTGACGAAACGGCCGATATACCGCAGCGGCCCATGAAACTTTTCACCTCTCGTTTGAGTTTGCGGTGGTCTCATTTCGATGATGGCCTTGATCTTTTGAGGATCAACCTCGATGCCTCTCTCGGTGACCACGTATCCCAAGACCTTGCTCTGGCTAACCCCAAATGTGCATTTGGCGTGGTTTAGCCTCATTGAGTGTTTTCGGAGGCGATTGAAGAACTTTCTCAAGTCTGTGAGGTGTTGTCCATCTGATCCCTTTGAGTGGATGATCATGTCATCGACGTACACTTCGATCTCTTTGTGGATCATATCGTGGAAGAGGGCGGTTGCTGCCCGTTGGTAGGTAGCCCCAGCGTTCTTTAGTCCGAACGGCATTACTGTGTAGCATTAGGTTCCCTGTGGGGTTGTGAAAGCCGTCTTTTCTTGATCTTCCTCGGCCATCTTGATTTGATTGTAGCCGCAAACCCGTCCACGAAGGACTTGACTTCAAATTGGTCAGAGTGTCCACCAACATGTCGATATTCAGTAGTGGAAAATCATCCTTGGGACTTGCTTTGTTGAGATCTCGGAAGTCCACGCAGCAGCGCACTTTTCCATTGGCCTTGGTGACCGTGACGATATTGGAGAGCCATGTGGGGTACTCGATCACCCTGATGAAGCCGACGCGGAGCATCTTCTCGATCTCTTCCTTGACTTATAAAGACCATTCTCGGCTTGATTCGGCGTAGCTTTTGCTTGATGGGCTTAGCCTCTGGATTCAAGGGAATCCGGTGTTCTACAATGTTTGGATCTAATCCAGCATGTCTCGGTAAGACCAAGCGAACACGTCCACGAATTCTTCGAGCAAGGCAATCAATGCGTCTTGCTCGTGCCGGTGAAGAAACTTCCGATTTGCCTCTCTTTGGCTCTTCGCCAGCTTCCCAAATTCACTTTGGTTAAAACCTCCTCGGCACTTGGGCCCGGTTTTTCTCTCGTTTGACAACATGCTTAAAGATGTGCTTAATGTATTGTTCGTTTAATGTGTCCGCTTCTTTATCAAGTGAATCGTTATTAACCGTTTGTGTGTTAGTTAATTTATCGCTTGTTAAAGATGCAATGAGAGGATACTGAAAGATCGAAGCATTCATTAAGAGCATACGGGAATACATTATTGGCAATGAGTTCGTAATCTTCTTGCGTGAGGCCATCAGATGACTCGAGAGACTCAAATTCAAAGATAATGGACTCGGGACGGGTTTTGACACCGGACTCTAGGACTCGAGGGGTCGACCAAGTTGTTCGATCATGTTCCTTTTGCTGGCGGTGGGTCCGAAGAAGGTGGCCCAGTTATTGAGTGGCAATGAGCTTGATAGGAGGCGGGGTTTAAAAGGCTTTGTGTCACCGTTCCCGATCATGGCTATCACAGAGTTATCAAAAACAAAATCGATCGTGTCCGGCATCTCGATTTCTTCATTGAAGAGCAGTGGAGGCTGGCTCGTTCCAAGCATCGTCTGCGGAGTCTTTTGCTTTTGTCTTGGGCATTGCTAGCTCGAATGCAGATTCGTCCCGCTTGTTGAAGGCAGGGGCATTGACAGAGAGTTTTTCGAGTTCTTCTGCCAAAGAGGGAGTTTTTCCGAACCAAAATTCATTGTGAATAGTGGTGATCGTGGATCCTGGTAGAGGCGGTGCATCAAGAAATGCTCTTCTAACTGGATTTGGCTTAAGGCCTCTGAATCTTGCCAGGTTCCGCTGGAGCTTGTCCATGGTTGTCGGCCAACTTTGTTTGGCGTTGATCAACTTTGTCCCTTTCCTGTGTCTTCATTCAAGTTGTCATCCTTCTTTATGAAGTACTTGGTCATGTCGAAGCTGTAAGGGCGAAGATCGGAGGTTGTGTGCAAGCCTCTTTTGTTATCTGCGGAGCGTTTCCGTGCAGCTCGCTTGTCTTCCGCAATGTGTTCGGGAGTAGGAATGTATCCTGTGCCATGGAGGGTATTCTCGCTCTTCTTTGATATTGATGATTTGTTGGGTACCCCGATGGCGTTTTCCCAAACCGAGCCCCGGGATGTAGTTCATGTGCTTCATCATTTTCATCGGGGAGGGATCTTGTCCCAAATCAAAGGCAAGTCTATGTGGCACACCCGGGCCTGGGCTTTCGATGGTGAACCCCGTTAGCATCATGCCATCATCGTCGTGTTTGATCTCTAAGACCGGGACGCCGTTTGTGTCGGTCCTTGCGGTGACTACGCTATCACCGTAGATGATGGTTAGATCCGCTCCTTGGACGAACTTTACACATTGATGGAGCGTGGATGCCACCCCATTGATCCGGTGTAGCCAAGGGCGTCCCAAAATGGCAGTGAATGTGATCGGGATGTCGATGACTTGGAAGTCGGGCCGGGACCATTTGTTTTCCGAACCACAGTTCAAGGTGGCTATTCCCAAGACTCGGGCGAGACGTTGAGTCGTATGCCTTGATTGCTCGAGTTGAGGGCTTCGATCGCTTGCTTTGATCCCTAGCAAATCCATCATTTTGGATGGCAGGACATTCATGGATGATCCCCCATCTACCAAGACCCGAGGGAGACGGCGCCGTCCAGCTTGAACCGTTATGTAGAGAGGCTCATTGTGGTCGCCCCCAAATTTTGGAAGGTCGAGCTCGTGAAAGTGATGATGTTGCCGTAGTTAACATTGCCAATCATCTCGAACCGCTTCATCGTGTGTCACCGTGACGGGAACCATGGTCTGGGCTAGGCTTTCTT
Source organism: Adenophora triphylla var. japonica (assembly GCA_022495995.1). Taxonomy (NCBI): domain Eukaryota; kingdom Viridiplantae; phylum Streptophyta; class Magnoliopsida; order Asterales; family Campanulaceae; genus Adenophora; species Adenophora triphylla. Next base: position 217,837 of record JAFEMH010001121.1, on the reverse strand, counting down.
CCAACTTGAGCTTGTGCGGGTAAGATGAAGTAAGTAGGGACCAGAGCGAGATGTTAGCCTCGAGTACGCTGAGCCGAGCTAAGACATGATCTTCACCTTTGGGTCCGTGGTTTCTTTCTTTGGCGTAGTGGCCCCTTTTCGCCTCGTGGCTCGTATGGCTGGCCTTTTGTCTGCTCGTGGAGGATTCATCGGGGATTTGACCGGAACGTGTCAGTACATTCACCTCTGGCTTTACTGCTTTGCTTGTCTCTCCTGTCTCTGTAATGGGAGGGCCTTGGTTGGCGTAGGGCCAGACTGCGCATTTCAATTCGTTCACCGTCATAGCTTTTGTGGAGAAATCCACAGCTGGCTTTGAGATCTTCCCAAGACAGGGGTTGAGGTATCCGGACCTTCGGCCTTCGGTGGCGGTGCGGAGCTCGTCCCAACCGATCATGGAGCGACGTTGCCGTGGCCTTGTGCAGAGCTAGGCTGAGGAGATTTGCTGGAGTAGATGACGTAGTAGTCAAACTTTCCTGAGGGTTCTCCGAGGGTTCCGACTGTGGGGTCACCGGATTCATACCTTTTCTTCAGTTTTTGTTGAGAAGAGGGTTTCTTCTTTCTTTGAGGACGGCCCTCGTTCATTTCATCTTGGAATTCCATTTCCAGACAAGCACTGCAATCGCAGACGTCCCACCAGATGTTCGTTGTTCGCGGTGGTACCGGACCTCGTGAGGCCGAATGGGCATGTTTCCTCCGGGGTCTTGTGGCTTTATGTCATAACTGCATGGCTCGTATGAGGGCAACAGGTTGACTTCTGGGAGACAATGAGAGACGTTAGAAGCTGCAGGAGCAGGCATGACTTTGGAAGCCCCAGGTAGTTGGGTGGCTAATGTCCCGAAGTGGTGCATGGCACCTTCGATCCAGGCTTGTTGTTCACCTTGGCGTTTCTCAATAGCCATGAGGACCTACCAAACTTCTTCCAATGTTGGGAAATTTCTTGGGGGTCCAATGTTGGGAAATTTCTTGGGGGTAAGGTCCCGTTCTCATCATTGTTATCCACTGACTTGGCCATGAGGAATTGACGGATCGCTCGGTGACAGTGAGCTGGGAAGGAAGTTGGACCTTGCGGCTTTAACCCTGGGAGACGGGTTCCCGGGCACTCTCGATCACTCTCTGTTAGCTGGAGGGGGTGACAGGCAAGGTTTAGACACGGGAAGGCCGTTCGGGATAAGAGGGGGAAAGCTCACGTGGCATGCGGTTTCCGCTTCTTTTATTTTTTTTTTCATTTTTTTTGTTGTTTTAATTTACTTAAAACATGTTTTCTCAGAGTCCTAGGTAGGTTGGAAAAGATTGCTCTTCTTTTTTTCGCAACTATGCTAGATCCCGGGTCGGGAGACCATCCGTGCGGCTATAAGCCCCTCGTTTTGCACCCGTATTTCGACATCCTGTGGTGGACAGCCCGGGCGAGGGTCCTATAGGGCAAACGGTTTCCACCGGCCTAAAAGAAAATTCGAACCTAAGGACCGAGCCTGTCATGTTCGTTTTGATGCGCTAGCCATGTGAATAGTGAACCGAGCCGGCCACTGAGTCAAGATCAGGTCAAGAGTTCGGCATGACCTCTCTTTACCTTGCTTGCGCAAGGGATCTATGATGTTAGGCGTTGGCTGGGTCATATCGTCATGGCTTGACGTATCAAAGGCTCGATGACATGGTGTCATGTGAGCATGGATGTATATCCGAGACGGAACATCGTCTGGGTGTAGCTTCGGAAATCAAGATCAGGTCAAGATTTTAGCATGACCTTTCATCGCTTTGCTTGCGCAAGGGATCTTGAGTTCCGAGCCTTGACTCGTAAAATGGCCTGGCATGGTATATGTATCCAGCCGTATGACACTGACCGGGTAAAAACCAACCGAGTCCGGACAGAGTGTGACTCAAGACTCAAACGTGCAGGGTTGACGCTTGGCTAGGATGGGATGTTTGGAATGATCCCGTGCGCATCCGAGAGGCGTAGGAAGGCCAAACGAACCGCAACCGAGACCACCCGGGTTAAGGGTTGTAGTGTGCAAAGTGTATCCGAGGCGGCATGTGCGTAGCGTGCGGTGTAACCGAGGCATGTGAGTAGTGTGCGGTGTAACCGAGGCAAAGCGCGTAGTGTGCGGTCTCTAAAATTCTTTTTCTGAGTAAAACAAAAATTTTTGAAGAATTTTAAATGTATGCACAGATGTATATTGATGCATTTTTTTGTATTTTTATTTTTTTTTGTAAAATAAAAAAAGTAAAGCACATGCACACACACACAACAGTTAAAGAAAGGGGTAAAATGAAAGTTTGACCCTCATCATCGTTTTAAAAATCTTTTGTTTTTGATTAAAAAGATTTTAAAACAAAATAGTCCCCAGCGGAGTCGCCAACTGAAATTACCCGGATCCGTGAGGCAGCGCGATCGCGCCCCGGCATCTGGCATTTCGCGGCCTTGCGGCACTTGTTGGAGGTGTCTCGCTGTGTTTTTGCTTTGTAGAGTCGCCACGCCGTTTTTATTAAGCCCAAAACATTGAAAAAGGGCATCAGTTTAAAAATAAACTGTTTTTTTTTTGTGTGATGAGATTTTGAGTTCGGAGGTCAGATGACTCCTCGGGAAGAGAATATTAGAATCTTAGAGCTCACCCGAGTCGCCTCGTAAAACGAGTCTTTCGGATACCCCTAATATTCTTTAACTGTTGTGTGTGTGTGTGTGTGCTTTTAAAAATGCATGCGATATCGGATGTCTACATTGTATACTACGTATTGAAATGTATTGAAATAGTAATGGAAGGAAGCCTTACCAATGTTGGTTCGTGTCTGTCTTCCACTGGGGAATAGTGTTTGAGGATGGAATAGTGTTCCGGTACGGACCGGGATTGCTTTGGAAAAGGGGCCGGTTGTCTGCGGACAGAGTTTCGGCGTGCGTTGGGATCGCAGGGATCACTCGGGCAGAGTTTCGGCGTGCGTTGGAATCGTTGGTTGGATTCGGGCAGAGGTTCGGCGTGCGTTGGAATCGTTGGTTGGATTCGGGCAGAGGTTCGGCGTGGTTTGGGATCGCCGGTTTGACTCGGAAAGAGCCGGGACGCCTAGGGAAAGATCAGGTAAGGCCTCAGAGTACCACGAGGGGCCTCAGAGTACCTCGAGAGTGCCTCGGGGCAGCGCGGGAGCGCTCTGAGAGGATTCGGAGAACCACAAGGGAGCTCGGAAGGCCTCGGAAGGATCCGAGCCTGAAGGCTGGGGGAGAGGAGAGAAGAGGGAGGTGTGTCTAAATGAGGGAGGGGGAGCCCTCTATTTATAGTGCCAGAAAACTGCAAGAAGGTCCGTACGGACCTTCTAGGTAATCTAAATTTTTGATTTTCCTCGATTTGAGGGAATCTGTGATGATGAAGAAGATTCAGCCATGATGATGTCCCCTTTGCAATAAGGTCCGTACGGACCAACCATGTAGGGGGTAATGATGTTCTCCGGGATTTGAGAGAATATTGTGGACTTTAAGGGGATTCAGTAATCATTAAAACAAAGAGGTCCGTACTGACCTTAGTTGCTTTTCCAATTTTCTAAAAATTCCCAAGAGGTCCTTTTGTCCCTTTTTATCCCAGAAAAGTTCCTCCCTTGGTTTGGCTGAGGGTTTTTTTGAGGGTTTTGAGTGCCAGAGGTCTTCGAGACTGCGTTTGTGAGTCTGCGGTGTTTCCCATGTGCTCGGAAGAGGGTGATCCAGATTGGGGTACTTACACATGCGTCGTCGCGGAATCGTCGCGGTTCCCTAACCCGATGGAACCTTTGTCCTCATAGAAGACGAAGAAGTGCCTATTCCCCCAGTTTCCCAAAGCTATCAGCAGGTCCCTCCTTCACAAAGCTACGGGAACCCAGCAATGCAAAGCAACTCCCGCTCAAAGCATCACTCAGGCCTCAGTCAAGAGGCTCCGATCTGTCAACCGCAGCACAGTCAATTCCCCGGCCCTGCGCTGCAAGCTCAATGTCACCAGTGCAGTGCTAGGCCATCTCAAACAGATCCCAATATTCCTCAAAGTCCTCCCGTGTTCACTTCCTTCTCTCAATATTCCCATTCACCAAGTTTTGCCCCCATGACTTTTCCGACCCATTACTTCGGACAACCTACATTTGCTCCAGCTGCTTCATGGCCTCAAATCCCGTCAACCAATCCACTACAAAGAAATGGTGGTCCCCCGAGACATCGACAACACTATGATGATTTTGGGATACCCTTGAGCAAGGTATTCGATCGTGTAGTGAAGCAAGGTCTCCTCGAACCTATAGAAAATTACTAGCCCAAATTCCCCAATGCCAACTGGGATATAACCAAGCATTGTGCCTTTCACAAATACCACGGGCATGCAACCGACAACTGCACAATTTTGAGGAAAGTAATTCAAGGATTGATTGAAGAAGGAAAGTTAGAGCGCCCCTGCGGCCCCAATACAAACAGATCCCAATATCCCCCAGGATCCAATCCTCTGCCTCCGTATGAGCCCCGAAGCTACAACTTGAAGTCACAATGCCTGCCAGAGACAAACATACCGAGCGGATATCCTGATGTTTCAAACTTGCCACCTGCCAGACTACCTCTCGGGGCTCATGAAACATTCCCTCAGTTTCCAAGTGCGGTCCAGCTCGGCCTAGATAATCGTGCCCCCGGCTCCGGTTTTGACAATCAAGGGTACGGACAGGCACACACCCACTTGCCTTCGAAAGATTCTCGAGTAATGATTCCATCAACAAATCCACCTCCAAGCAAAGGAAAAGAAGCCTCTAGAGCGGTCCACTACATTCAGAAAGGAGCCCAAGTAAACCGTGATCAAGCACCCTCGAGGAACAAGAATCCCCCTCGCATACCACAGTTCCAGCACTTTGACAACTTCGAAATGCCCCTGGGCCAAGTGTTTGAAGCATTGGTGAAGCGGAATCTCCTCAAACATCTCGAGAATTTCCAGCCAAAGACTATCAAACCCAACATGGATATGAACAAGCACTGCGCCTTCCACTACTACCCCGGTCACACCACCGACAATTGCTTCGTGCTGAAGCAAGTGGTCCAAGGGCTAATCGGAGAGGGAAAGTGGGAACACCCCCGTGGTCCCAACACAGTCAGAAACCCTTTCCCTAGAAATGACGGGGTAATCATGGTGGAGAAGTCCTCTGCAAATTCTCGTGATGATTGGGTTATGTGAAGACGGAACCTGGGGCTTCCGCAATGAAGAATTCAGAAGAAGGAATCCAAGGATGGTTATTCCCCAACAATCCTTTTCGGAATCAAGACACACCAAGGGATGGATCGAGCCCTCCCCAGAGATAAGGTAGTTCGAGACAGGCTGAGCAAGTGGCAGCGTCAAAAACGGAGTAACTTTCACAATCATGGACCCACAGCCAGCAAGAAGAGATAGGTCGAGAAGCTTGGATTAACCCCTCGTCTCCTACAGTCTAGCCTAGAAAAAAAAACCAGAGTCTGTCATGTTTAAAGTTTAAGTCTCTCGAGTCGTCTGACGGCCTTACGCCTAAAGATTATGCGTTTGTAACAAAAATAGTGCTTCCTTATGCTTTGAATAAAAGTTCGACCTTTCTAAGTATCCCCTCATTGCCACTTTAACAAATGATAAATTAACTAATCAAAACAGTTGATAATGATTCACTTGATAAAGACGTAGACACATTAAATGAACAATACATTAAGCAATCTTTAAGCATGTTGTCAAACGAGAGGAAAATCGGGCCCAAGCTGCCGAGAAGGTTCTAACCAAAATGAATTTGAGAACTGCTGAAGAGCCCACAGAGACGCAAATCGGAAAATTCTCCATCGATACTTCGCCCAAAGAATATCGAGTCTTCTTCTCTTCCTTCTACACTCTAAAAAAAACAAAAAAAAATCATACACTCAAACCTCGTAGGTTCTAGTACTTTTCTCATTCAATTAAGTCCTCCACGGAAATTGTAATTAAGTCTTCAATTTTCCATACATAAGTCTTCTTTATTTTCTTGCTAGACTTAAGACATTATTTTGCACCCTACATTACATTTAATGAAATGGTTTTGTTCTATGTGATCACTTGCATTGCTCAACAAGTAATTCCACAAATGATTAATGATTTGATTAATTGGTGTGAGAAAGTCAGCCGATAGCTCCCCATACACCTTACCATACCCCACACAAAGGCCTCCATCAAGCCATACACTTTCCAAAACATGTCCCCACCATCACCTTGACCAAGTCAACGATGGCGGCAACATCAAAGGACAACAACAGGTCACTCAGCATCAAAAGATTGACCCCATGTCGACAACAACCTAGGGGCTTGCCTTCGCCCTCGTGCGCATCCAGAAAGTTCAAGCAGGGGCTTGCCCTCTGCCCTTGTGCGCTTCAAAAAAAAAAAACAAACAAAGAGCTCAAGCAGAAGCTTTCAAAAAAAAAAAAAATCTCAAGCAGAAGCTTCAAAAAAAAAAAAGCTCAAGCAGAGGCTTAAAAAAAAAGAAGAGAAAAAGCTCAAGCAGGAGCTTCAAAAAAAAGGAGCCAAGGACCCAGCACCGCCAGTCAGAAGCCCAAGGCAGAAAGGCAAAAGCGCATCATAAGCCCTTACGCAATATTCAAATTCTTCCTCTTCACATAAGAGCAACGATCAAGAAGCAATGGATTCATTGAATTTGCCATCAAATACGACTTGTCAAGGAATCACCTCAAGGCCCATGCCTCATCATTCAACCTTTTGAGCATTTTCGCCAAAGGCTGCACGAATATTCATGCCCTGGTCCCAAAGCCAAACACAGTTCAACCTTGAACTACGTCGACCTGAGCTCCTTGTCTTAAGGGGAACGTAGGCAACCAGAAATGGTCCGGTCATAAACACATACAAATCCACAAACCCAGTCTCATCAATGACCTCTCCTATACACAAACCTTCTTTCACACCAGACCAACTCGATCCTTGATACCTGTTGACTTTCTCCTCATGATTAATCAAAGCATATCAGGTTTAATTGTTGAATAACCCGAACATCAACAAAGGGTTTTAAGCAAACATGTGATCAATGTGAACAAATCAAGTTTTTAGATGTCTCGACAAATCTTCTTTTTTTACAAAATAGGAAAATAGAGCTAAACTCTTATTTTCTGTCAGCAAGGGCTTCCATACACTTTTACAAGCTTTTCAATGCTCATACTCTCTCAAAAGAGTCAAACCCAAAAGCATTTTTTTGTGCCTACATCAAATAAGGCATTCACACAAAAAGGGACCCATTCCCACCTTTTCAAATAATATATACGCCCTTACAAGTGTACATTACAAGTCATGTCTCTCACAAAAGAGGGTCGAACTACGCAGACCTGAGCCTCTCAGTCCGAGGGGAACGTAGGCAGCTTTCATTGGTTCGGTCTAAAGCATACACAAAAATCCCAAAAGTTGGACTCCATCAAGGCTCAGACAAGAAGCAAGCAAGAGATTTTGCGTCTCGACAAAGCTTTAAAAGTAAATCACAAATCATCACAGTTAAAACACTTTTTGATGAGTTCAAGCACGGTCTACTCTCGATTCAAAACATGCTAAAAGACAACATAAAACATTTAACAATCAATGTGTCTGCAATAACAATGAATGGATACTTAGTGTTTCAGAAGGTCATTCCATGCTACTCGCGATTGGCCCTTCGTCACTCTTTACTTTCTTCCCTCGTCCCCAACGAGTCATCTTTCATTCCACATGAGTGAGTTCTGTCTCCCTCATTCTGAGATCAAGAGTCCTCCTCGTCGTGTCAAACAAACCCGTCGCTCTCAGAGCATCGTTTGCCCGTGCCTCGGCTCGGATCTCCTCCCTACGAGTCTGCAAAAGGGGACCTCTCCCCGCTAGTCATTAAACTCGAGTCCCGTAGTCAAACAAAGCGTCTCCCCTGACACCTTGAGGGTTAACCCAAGCTTCTGCACTCCTAAAGTCGCAGCTGAAATGGCAATCTGGCCCAGAATCGCTTTACGCCTGCTTCCCAAAACCACTTGGGACTGCTCGACATGCTGCTCGTACCAATCCAGGTACTCGGTGGTCAACACAACACTCTCTCGACGTCGAAGGAGCACCACTGGAGGGAAAGCGGAATACTTCCATACCCTCAGAAAATACAGAAGAACATCTGAAGCTGCCATGCAAAGAGAAGCTACTTCCGCAGTGGCAATGTCATCCCAGCCCAGCAAAGGCTCCTGCCTCATCCCGAACTGCCTGGAAACAAGCGACAAAACATAAAAAGAGGACCAAGACAAACCTAGAGCTGACAACATAGGAACCTTCCTAGTCTCAATGCCCCAATAAGGAAACCACCAGCGGATCTGATGCGTGCCAAGTCGAGTCATCCACCTCTCCCAAGCGGACTGATCCAAGACAAGAGGTCGCTGAGCAAACGTCCACGTACTAAAAGATGTCAGAAGCACAGGAATTGCTTGAAGCCTCTCTCGCAACCACAAAGAGACCAAAGCAGGTGTAAGTACCCAAATTTGGCTCATGCTTTCCGGTTAAATTTTCCGGAAATTTCCCGAACTTTTCTTAAGTTCAGGGGCAATTCTGGAACTTTTTCAAACCTTCCAAGGGGGGAAGGACTTGCTAGGAATTAAAATTCCAAGCAGTCCCTCGCTGGAAAGGGGTTTCTAGGTGCCACCTTGCATGGATCTAGAAGCAGGTTGAGTCATCGACGTATAACGCCGGACGGCTTCTTTTGCCAGAGGTTAATGCCGCACGGCTTCATTAGGAAACACAAATCAGCCTATAAATAGAGGCCTCCTCTACCCATTTTGATAGAGAATTTCAGGCACTGTTACTCTGTCAAAATCATCTCACGAATTTCCAGAAACCAAAACTCCCAAAAATCACCTCCCTCCTCCTTAAAACTCATCCAAAACCACTCATACATTAGGAAAACCCCAAGGGAGATAGAGAAAACCACCATTGGTAATCTCTCCTTCCTTTCTCCTTGAAATATCTTTATTATATTGTTATATTGTTTACTTGTTATTTTCTTTGCCTTTATTTGCCATTTAATGTGATATATTGCTATAAAGATCCTATCTTTTATCATGTAGATATCATTTCCCCCCTTTCCCCTAACACAAATGATTCATGGAGAATCCATCCCAAGGATGAACAAGGGTCCACAAGTGGCTTGTTCTAGGGAGGATTCATCACATGATGATGTGAAGTAGCTCTTTTACTGCATAAAAATGTCATCTTTACTATTATAATGTCATCCCCTTCCCTTGACCTTGCTTCCAAGGATTGTCCACCTCATAAGGTTCTTAAAGGACATAGGAAAGCCTCAAAGGTCTTCCCTTTACATTCATAGCTTTAGTTCCCATAGTGTTCATTACACTTGTTTTTATAAAAATGTAATCTTTACTTTCCAATGCAACTCCCCCATGTCCCTCATAGTTGGATCACTCTCTAAGGATTGTCTAGTGACCTTCTTAAGGCACGAAAGATATAGGATGAGTATAAAGATTCAATATTTATACCCCTCCCCTTAGTCCCTTTGGTACTTGAAGCATCCCGTGGTGTGGATCGGTGTAAAGGTCTCATCAAAATGCCATAGTCGAAGTCCCTTTAGAAGTGGACGATCCTTAGCCCCTACATCTCCGATCATCACTTGAGACGAACATAAATGTCCTTACTAAGCTCAATCGTCTCAAGATGTAGGATTGATGGGCAAAGGCTCTTCCTTTCTAAAGAGTCTCATTCTTGGACTATAAAAGGTGTCCCTCTCTCTCGATCACATAAAGACCTAGTCCCGAAGAACGTTGGTTTAAAACACACCAAGGCTCTCAAGCCTAACATGGTTGATTATTCCAACGGGAGGGTAAAAACGTCACTTAATGATGATCATAAGTCCAAGATGAGCACGGGATCAAAATCCCGAACACATCAAATTCAAGGAATCCCGAGCGATAACTAACTCAACGGTCCGTGTCACACTTTTAAAACCGTGACGAACAATGCTGCAGAGTATGAAGCTTGTATTGCTGGTTTCGAGGATGCCTTAGAAAGAAATGTCAAAGAACTCGAGGTCTACGGAGACTCAACCCTGATCATCAACCAGGTCTCCAACAAGTGGAAGACTGTGGATCCTAATATTCAGAGGTATCATACCTACATGGAAGAACTGACTGAGCAGTTCAGAGAAGTGACCTCCCATTACCTGCCAAGGGACAAGAACAAATTTGCAGATGCCTTAGCTACTTTAGCCTCATTGGTAGAGATCCCCGAGGGAAAGGCAATAAAACCATTCAGAGTGGGTAGAAGAGAAGCCCCGGCTTTCTGTTGCGAAATAGACTTGGAACCTGAGCCTGTCAAGGAACCTTGGTACAGTCAGATTTACCAGTTCCTCAAAGATGGGGAGTCAGCTTTTAGAGATGAAGAAGGTAGACCGAGAGAAGGCATCAAATCCAAAAGCTTGCAAGCCTTGAAGTGGCTGGCCTCTCACTATGTCATCCTAGGGGGCGATCTGTACAAGAAACGGTACCAAGGACCACTCCTCTTATGTGTCACCAAAGAAAGGGCAAGAGAGCTAATGATCGATGTCCATAATGGTCCCTGAGGTCCTCATATGAATGCCAGGGCATTGATGCAAGTGATCCTCAGAATGGGCTACTACTGGATTTCCATGGAAACAGACTGTGTTCAGCATGTCCGAGAGTGTGACAAATGCCAACGGTTTTCCAACTTCAATCATCTTCCGCCTCTTGACCTATACTGCATGGCGACTCCTTGGCCGTTTGCAACTTGGGGTATTGACGTGATAGGGAAGATAGCCCCGGCTGGGAGCAATGGGCATGAATTCGTGTTAGTGGCAGTGGACTACTTCACAAAATGGGTAGAAGCAAGGTCCTATAAGGTCCTCACTTCCAAGAAAGTGGCCCAGTTTGTCAAAGAAAACATTATGTGCAGATATGGGGTGCCCAATGAGATCATTTCGTATAACGGGTCACACTTTGAAGGGGAATGTGATAGATTACTGTCAGAATTCAGAGTCACTCGACACAAATCATCCCCGTACAGGCCTCAGACCAATGGAGCAGTAGAAGCTGCCAATAAGACACTCGAAAGAATTATCCGGAAAAGGGCCACCCGCGGTCGTGACTGGCCCGAAAAGCTGCATCTAGCACTCTGGGGCTACAAAAGCGTCATTAGAACGACCCGGAGAAACCCCTTTCACCCCGACCTACGGGATGGAAGCGATCTTGGCCGTAGAGTTGGAAATCCCGTCATTAAGGGTCCTCCTGGAAAACAGTGTCAATGAAGTAGAATGGTTACGCAGCCGGCATGATGAGTTGGCCCTGCTTGATGAAAGGAGGCTAAAGGCCATGGAATACACCCGAGCCTACCAGAGGCGAATGGCTAGGGAATTCGACAAAAAGGTCAAGGCCAGAGACATCAAAGAGGGTGACTTAGTGCTGAAAGTAAAGCCCCCTACAAGAGACAACCCTCTGGGAAAGTGGAAACCCGTTTGGATTTGCTCGTACGTGGTACAGAAGATACTATCGGGAGGAGCAATGAAGCTTGAGGACCTGGATGGCAATCCTTTTGTTCACCCCGTCAACGGTGACAAGCTTCGTCGGTACTATGTCTAAAAAATATATATATAATAAATAAAAAAAAGAAAAGAAATAATAAAAAATAGTGCAAAAAGAGTAATACCCAGCTAGGCTAAAAACCTTGAGAAGGGTAGTCTAGGCAAAAAACAGGGTTGCGCATAAAAAAAGAAAAAAAAGAGAAAAATAGTGCTTAAAGAGTAATGTCCAGCTAGGCTGAAAACCCTAAAAATGGCGGTCTAGGCAGAAAACAGGGTTGCACATAAAAAAAATCAACAACAACAACAAAAATCCCAATAGTTCACCAGAATGAACTACGAAGACCTGAGCCCCTTAGTCTTTCTTGTTAAAGGGGAACGTAGGCAACCAGAAATGGTTCGGTCTAAACAATAAATAAGACATTTGAATATCCATGAAATGTGTCTTGAATAATTTCAAAGATAATATCTTTGTTATTTACAAGTCAAAAAACTTCTTGATGAGTTCAAGCACGGTCTACTCTTGACTCTGCTAACCTGCTACAAAGACTAAAATGTACAAAAAACCCTAATAAACTAATGTGTTTGCAAAAGGAAATAAGTAGGTGCTCGGAATAGGTCTCTCAGTTGTCATCAACAGAGTCTTCCTTGCCTTTCTTTCCTTTACCTCGACCCCGTCGAGTGTTCTTCCTCTTCTTCTCAATGATATCGGTCTCCCTCATCCCTATCTTCGACCAATGCACTGGTCCGTGTCACACTTTTAAAACCGTGACTTTTTTGGTTGGTTTTTGGTCTAGACCGTGTCATACAGCCTCGTTGTATACCCCCGTAAAGGTCAAACCCTAGCCCATGCCGAAAGTCAAGATTCTTCGCGCAAGCGGAACTCTGCTGAAATTCCGCCAAGGAAAAATTGGCAGAATCTTGACTCCGGCATTGACTTCGACTTTGACCCGCACGGGACATGTAAGAATCAAGCTCGAGTCCGTGCCGAAAATCAAGATCTTTCGCGCAAGCGAAGCTCTGCCGAAATTCCGTCAAGGAAAAATTGGCAAGATCTTGACCCGACATTGACTTTGACTTTGACTTGCACAACGTATGCAACAACGCTCAATGTGACGCCGTGTCATTCGGCTTTTACCGTCCGACCCATGCCTATTATTTTTCTTGGACAATGCCAAAATCTGAAACGTCTATCGCGTAAGCGAAACTCTGCCGAAATTCCGTTGAGGCTAAAAGACGAGACTTTCCCAGCATTGCCTTGACTATAATCCGCATCGCTCGTGCGTTAAAAGTTCCTATGATCCGCTAGACCCTAGTACCGTTCTTCTCTCTCGGTCGGTGGGATCCGCGTGCCCTATAGGACCCTCGCCCGGGGTTGTCCACCCTAGGAGGTCGAAATACAGGTGGAAAATGAGGGACTTATAGACGTAGTGACGGAACCCACTGATCCAGGATCTAGAGTAGTTGCGAAAAAGAAGGGCAATCCCTTTTCCAACCTAATAGAAATAAATAAAAGACACTGTTTTAAGTAAACTGAAAGATTCCTAATTGCATATTACTTGAGCCTTCAGCCTAAACACCTACCCCGAGTCTAAACCTTACCTATCCCTTTCCCGCAGCGAGAAAGAAGTGGGTGAGAATACCGGGTCAGTGGCTTGTCAGTGCAGAAGTCTCAGATAGTTCGCCAGAATCGTCAGTTTCGTCAGCCCAGAGAGTCAGAATGACAGATTTGACAGAAAACAACAGTGATTTGGGTAACCCAATGACTAGGGAGGAAGAGCTAGCCTTAGACTTGGAGAACAGTCGTAAGGTCCATGAGGAACAGCAAGCCATGCTTATCGATGCGCTCCGCTGTCATGGGGTTCAGATAGTGGTCGAAGCCAATGGTTCTTTAGTCATGGTAGAAGATGAGACTCCAGAAGCAGCAATTTCAGCTTCTCCATCCTATAACCAATGCCCTCCTCCATCCACATATGATCAATTACCAAGGACTACCCCATTTCAGTCATTTCCAACATCCTAGGCCATCAGGGCTCCAACACCCTCGCCTCCTCAGATCAGACCCAGCTTTGTTCACTACCAACAGAGAACAAATGCCACGGTCACCCCAGTCACTCAGTCTCTGCATTATCACATAGTATTCAATCCCCCTCCTCAGTATGGGCCATCCCAGATGATCTCCAGACCCCAGAACCAATCCAGTGATCTCCTTAACCTCTGCCCTGCCACAACAGATCTTCCACCTCCGACCTTGCCAACAGGACCCCACGAGGCTCCTTACCCCTTTCCTTACCCCGGTAGCTATGAACCCAACTCCAGTGGGTAAATTCTATAAGAGGTGGAATTGGAAGCTTAGTGAAATGATGACCCCGTTGAATGAAGAGGAACAGATGGAGATTTTCTAGTCCTGTTTGAAGCCTCAGTTAAGGGTCCAGATCGGCAATTATTATTATCCTGATCTCCGGGTGATGGTAAATGCCGGTACTAAGTTTGAAAACGCCTTCAACATGGATCCAGTTGCAGGGACAGGCAACTCTTACAGGTAGAGGGCACCAGCCTCAAATACCCCAGCCGTCGCTGTAAAGGGAAAGGAGATGGTAGGTGCAGTCAATTATATTCAGAATGAGAAAATCAGACAAAGTTCAGGTCAAGCCACTGTGAAGCCAAGGCCTCGTTTCTACACTGCTGAAGAATTTGGAATGCCGCTAGAGAAAGTATTCGATGGTTTGGTAGCCGAAGGTCTCATTAGACCTTTAGAGAATTAGAAACTCAAGAACCCTAATGTTAAAATGGACGAGTCCAAACATTGTCGCTTCCACAAGTACAATGGGCATACCACCAACGAATGTACTTACCTGAAGTTCCTGATCTCTCGCCTGATTGAAGAAGGCAAGCTTGAACCACCTCGGGGTCCCAATACAGTCAAGAATCCTCTTCCTGCCAATAATCGGGTAAATGTGATTGAGTTTGGAGAGGCAAATGCAGTAGGTTTCGGGAATCCAAAGATCATAGACATCCTAGAATTCAATGTTCCTTATGATGAATTACAGGGAGAATGGAAAGATCTGATTGACGCCTCAGCCATGAAAGGACAATTTGGTCCTATAATAGGAACCGACTTCTTTAATGTTGTCAAGGCCAGACCTCTCTTCGGTGATATCGAACCAGTGACCATAGTTAAGATTACTGAAGGAAGGCTCACTTACGAGGATTGCGAGACTGAAGTAGGTCAAGCTATGATGGTGGAAGTCTCCCCGGAACCCTTCATCACTCACGGTGATCATAATGTGTTCGTGATGGCTCTTACTGTTCAAGAAGATCAGTCCCTATTTGGAAAAACGTGGAAAGAAGAGTGAATGAACCAGAAGACTTTGATGACGGAGAATGCTGTCTCTCAGATGCCGAAAGCGCAACTAGTCCCATCACCCCAGAGATGCAAATGGATGAGATTGCACCAGATCAGCCAAAGCTCCCCTATGGGAATGATGTCAGCAAAGGCAGTAAGGGTTTGAAGGATGCACAGCAGGATGGGGCCGCCAACAATATTTCTTCTCCCCAGGGCAGCATCAGTAAAGAGTAACCCCCCTGTCCAACCCAGTCAAACACTTTGGTCAATAAGTAGTGTAGGGTCAAGAGTCGCTGGGGTCAAGAGTCCCTCGAGTCAGGAGTCTTCGAATTCCAGTCCTCTGAGTCATCTGAAGGCCTCACGCCTGAAGATTATGAATATGTAGCCAATGTTATCTTCCCTTTCGCTTTGAATGAAATGATAGATCTTTTCGAGTATCCCCTTATTGCCAACTTAACAAATGATAAATTAACTAATAACTTAACAACAGTTAATAATGATTCATTTGAACAAGATGCAAACACACTAAATGAACAATACGTTAAAGAAATCTTTAAGCAGGTTACCGATAAAGAGGAGAACCGGGCCCAAGCTGCCGAGGAGGTTTTGACGAGTGTTAACTTGGGTACTGTTGAGGAACCTAAAGATACACAGATCGAGAACTTCTTTCAAGGGGCTGAATGGGATAGACTGGTTAATCTGCTCAAAGAGTACATGGATGTGTTCGCATGGTCGTATAAGGACATGACAAGGCTGGATAGCTCGATTGTGGAGCACAGAATCCCTCTAGCACCCGATGCCAAGCCGGTGAAACAGAAGCTAAGAAAGATCATGCCAGAGTGGTCTCTACAGGTCAAGAAAGAGATTGAGAAGCTACTGTGGGTCGGATTCATCAGGGTCATTGAATACCCAACCCGATTGTCAAATATCGTGACTGTGACTAAAGCCAATGGGAAGGTGCGTTGTTGTGTAGATTTCCGGGATCTGAACAAGGCTAGTCCCAAGGACGACTATCCGTTGCCGAACATAGATATTCTGGTAGACGCCACCGCCAACTACGAAGTCAAATCCTTCGTTGATGGTTTCGCTGGCTACAATCAGATTAAGATGGCCGAAGAGGACCAAGAAAAGACAGCCTTCACCACACCATGAGGGACGTACTGCTACACGGTGATGCCTTTTGGGCTTAAGAATGCTGGGGCTACGTATCAAAGGGCAGCGACCGCACTCTTTCACGACATGATCCAAAAAGAAATTGAGGTCTATGTTGATGACATGATAATCCATTCCAAAGATGTGAATGGATAGCACTTTGTCGACCTGCGGAAGTTCTTTGAGAGGTTAAGGCAACATTCCATGAGACTGAACCCTGCAAAATGCACCTTTGGAGTGACAAGGGGAAAAGTGCTTGGGTACATGGTCACAGAACGAGGCATTGAAGCCGATCCCAGAAAGATCAAGGCTATTATGGACATGAGGCCGCCTAGAACTCAGACGGAAGTCAAAATCTTTATGGGCAAGTTACAGTACATCAGCCATTTTGTCAACCAACTGACTACCATGTGCGAGCCCATCTTCAAGCTCATGAAGAAAAATGTGGACACAGAATGGAATGAGGAATGGCAGGATGCCTTCAACCAAATCAAGGCGTACCTAGTACATCCCCCTGTACTATGCCCCCCACAAGGACATAAACCTCTTCTGCTCTATCTCACTGTCACTAATATGGCAGTTGGGGCTATGCTGGCTCAGGAAAAGAAGGACTCTCGGGTAGAAAATGCCATTTACTTTGTCAGTCGGAAGCTGCTAGGAAGTGAGCTCAATTACTCGACGTGAGAAAAGACTTGTGCAGGACTAGTCTGGGTAGTTGGTAAGCTGAAGCATTGCATGCAGGCCCACTCTGTGAACTTGGTCTCGAAAATGGACCCCATCAAGTACATCTTCGACAAGCCTTCCCTTTCGATGCGTCTAGCAAAATGGTCGTTCTTCCTATCTGAGTATGACATCAACTATGTGACGAGAAAGGCAATCAAGGGTCAAGCGCTGTCAGACCATCTGGCAAGCTTCCCTAGCAATAAAGATCGAGGGCCTGAACCCCAATTCCCGGATGAAGGGATCTTCGTAGTTGAGCCTGAGAACCGATGGCAGATCTTCTATGACGGGGCTGCTAACAAAAGGGGAAATGGCATAGGAATGCTACTGGTCGACCCGAAGGATGAGCATACGCCAATAGCCATCAAGTTGAACTTCCCTGTCACGAACAATGCCGCAGAGTATGAAGCTTGTATCGCTGGTTTCGAGGATGCCTTAGAAAGAAATGTCAAAGAACTCGAGGTCTACGGAGACTCAACCCTGATCATCAACCAGGTCTCCAACAAGTGGAAGACTGTGGATCCTAATATTCAGAGGTATCATACCTACATGGAAGAACTGACTGAGCAGTTCAGAGAATTGACCTCCTATTACCTGCCAAGGGACAAGAACAAATTTGCAGATGCCTTAGCTACTTTAGCTTCATTGGTAGAGATCCCCGTGGGAAAGGCAATAAAACCATTCAGAGTGGGTAGAAGAGAAGCCCCGGCTTTCTGTTGCGAAATAGACTTGGGACCTGAGCCTGTCAAGGAACCTTGGTACAGTCAGATTTACCAGTTCCTCAAAGATGGGGAGTCAGCTTTTAGAGATGAAGAAGGTAGACCGAGAGAAGGCATCAAAGCCAAAAGCTTGCAAGCCTTGAAGCGGCTGGCCTCTCACTATGTCATCCTAGGGGGCGATCTGTACAAGAAACGGTACCAAGGACCACTCCTCTTATGTGTCACCAAAGAAAGGGCAAGAGAGCTAATGACCGAAGTCCATAATGGTCCCTGCGGTCCTCATATGAATGCCAGGGCATTGATGCAAGTGATCCTCAGAATGGGCTACTACTGGATTTCCATGGAAACAGACTGTGTTCAGCATGTCCGAGAGTGTGACAAATGCCAACGGTTTGCCAACCTCAATCATCTTCCGCCTCATGACCTATACTGCATGATGACTCCTTGGCCGTTTGCAACTTGGGGTATTGACGTGATAGGGAAGATAGCCCCGACTGGGAGCAATGGCCATGAATTCGTGTTAGTGGCAGTGGACTACTTCACAAAATGGGTAGAAGCAAGGTCCTATAAGGTCCTCACTTCCAAGAAAGTGGCCCAGTTTATCAAAGAAAACATTATGTGCAGATATGGGGTGCCCAATGAGATCATTTCGGATAACGGGTCACACTTTGAAGGGGAATGTGATATATTGCTGTCAGAATTCAGAGTCACTCGACACAAATCATCCCCGTACAGGCCTCAGACCAATGGAGCAGTAGAAGCTGCCAATAAGACACTCGAAAGAATTATTCGGAAAATGGCCACCCGCGGTCGTGACTGGCCCGAAAAGCTGCATCTGGCACTCTGGGGCTACAAAACGTCTGTTAGAACAGCCACAGGAGAAACCCCTTTCACCCTGACCTACGGGATGGAAGCAGTACTGCCAGTAGAGTTGGAAATCCCGTCATTAAGGGTACTCCTGGAAAACAGTGTCAATGAAGTAGAATGGTTACGCAGCCGGCATGATGAGTTGGCCCTGCTTGATGAAAGGAGGCTAAAGGCCATGGAATACACCCGAGCCTACCAGAGGCGAATGGCTAGGGCATTCGACAAAAAGGTCAAGGCCAGAGACATCAAAGAGGGTGACTTAGTGCTTAAAGTAAAGCCCCCTACAAGAGACAACCCTCTGGGAAAGTGGAAACCCGTTTGGATTGGCTCGTATGTGGTACAGAAGATACTATCGGGAGGAGCAATGAAGCTTGCGGACCTGGATGGCAATCCTTTTTTTCACCCCGTCAACGGTGACAAGCTTCGTCGGTACTATGTCTAAAAATATATATATAATAAATAAAAAAAGAAAAGAAATAATAAAAAAAATAGTGCAAAAAGAGTAATACCCAGCTAGGCTAAAAACCTTGAGAAGGGTAGTCTAGGCAAAAAACAGGGTTGCGCATAAAAAAAGAAAAAAAAAAAGAGAAAAATAGTGCAAAAAGAGTAATGCCCAGCTAGGCTGAAAACCCTAAAAAGGGCGGTCTAGGCAGAAAACAGGGTTGCACATAAAATAAAAAATCAACAACAACAACAAAAATCCCAATAGTTCACCAGAATGAACTACGAAGACCTGAGCCCCTTAGTCTTTCTTGTTAAAGGGGAACGTAGGCAGCCAGAAATGGTTCGGTCTAAACAATAAATAAGACAATTTGAATTTCCATGAAATGTGTCTTGAATAATTTCAAAGATAATATCTTTGTTATTTACAAGTCAAAAAACTTCTTGATGAGTTCAAGCACGGTCTACTCTTGACTCTTCTAACCTGCTACAAAGACTAAAATGTACAAAAAACCCTAATAAACTAATGTGTTTGCAAAAGGAAATAAGTAGGTGCTCAGAATAGGTCTCTCAGTTGTCATCAACAGAGTCTTCCTTGCCTTTCTTTCCTTTACCTCGACCCCGTCGAGTGTTCTTCCTCTTCTTCTCAATGATATCGGTCTCCCTCATCCCTATCTCAGTGAGGGGAGAAACCTCTGATAGTCTCTCATATCGGGCCTCTAATAAGATCGCTCGACTGGTTATGGGAGCTAGCTTTGGCCTCAGTCTCCCTTAGAGTCCTGCTCGAGTCACAGTCAGCACCCAATAAAGCCTGACGCCTCTCTCCCAAAACGATCTGAGTCGCCCCCATTTCCATCTCGTACCAGTCCAAGTAAACCGTGGTCAAGATAGTACTCTTCCTGCTCTTGAGAATGGCCCTGGGTGGAAAAGCGGCATATGTCCACGCTCTTGAGAAAAAGGAGAAGCTATCTGGACCTCTCATATCAAAATGCGCCACCTCCATGGTGCGAATGTCCTTCCAATCATCCTACGGCTCCTGCAAAGTCCCAAACTGCCTAGACACTAAGCAGGGAATGTAGAAAGAGGACAGAGTTAACCCCGAAACCCTCACTATGTAGGACTCCTGAAACGTCCTACGGGTCTGCAATCTCCAGTGAGGTACCCACCAGTGAATGTCTGAGGTAGACAACCTGGCCATCATCAGCTCCCAACTACCCTGATCCTACTGTCTAGGTGCACCCCTCCGGGAAATCACCCAAGGGCACTGAGTAGGCAAAGCCCCAAGCCACTCTTGTAACCATAAGGTCAGCACCGCTGGGCTCCCAAACCGCATGAAATGGTCCCCCTAGCCATCCTATCAATGCCATGCAGAGTCTCCCCCAGAATCAGTGGGACAATATCTTTCCCAGCCCTGTAATCTCTGACCATATCCAAGAGGCCACTATGACACACTCCGAAAGACTCGACAGTAAACAGAAATGAGAACATATAGAGGACAAAGGCGTCCATGGATACCGTGGTCGTAGCAGTACCCGGAGACCCGAACCTACTCGGGATATCAGAAATGTCAATCCTGTCAGGGGCTATCATCATCCCCTCGGCTTCTTCCAAAGAAATTTGCAGAAAAGATGCCAACTTTATGGTCACCGGCAAGTCCCCGGTCAAAGGAATCGAAATGCCTTCAATTTCTGGACCCCCAATCAATGCCCGAAAGTCTTCAAAGGTTGGGACGATCTCATTGTAAGAAAAGCAGTAAACGTGTCTCCAGACGTCCCAAAACCTCGCTGCTGCTCTCAAAAGGTCCCAATCGGGCGGGAGATCCTTCAAATGCCATAAAGACTTGATCTTGAAAGTGTTATCAAACAGCCCCTTATGAGATTGAAAGTTGTGTCGCATCCAAGTTTGAAGATCGAAGAGAAAACGATCCATTTTCCCCTTTTGCAATCGGACTGGTTTCTCCATTGGTTGTGATCGAACTCAATGATTTTTGGTCAAAAATATGCTTTGGGATCAGTTGGGACAAGTCTAGGGTGAAAATGAAATGAAAAGGCCCTTCCTTGATTTTATTTGAAAAAAAATCAGTTCAGACAAAGTTCCAAGCCGCACGGCTTCTTTTGCCCAGGACCTGGCCGGACGGCTTCTTTTGCCTCTGCAAAAAAGATCTGCAGCAACCAAAGCTGCTACCCAAGTGGAGTTCTCACCCCACTTTCTCAACAAAACCTACATAAAAACATGTCCAAGCACCGTCCATGCAGTCACATACCATTATAAACCATTCCAGCTCAATTTCCGCCCCAATTCCAAGCAAAATAAGCTGTCCCGAGACTCAAGTAATATGCAAAATCATAAAGCATAAATAGGAAAAGCGAATAAAATATCATTACATTGTTTTTGCCTCCTTGGCACCCAAATAAAATAATAAAATAACAAATTGTGCATAGTTTTGTTCATTGTTTCTCTCTTCCTCTCCTAGTTCAACCCTAAGGAATCCTAAGTCTCTGATTCATCATCATCGCTACTCAGCTCATAGAACTCAGGATCCCTCAGCAAATCTTCATTGTCACTCACATCAAATAGGTTGACGGGCACGTGCTCATACTCCGCCAGCTGCTCCAAAATGTCCGTGTTAGGTCTTCGCCCCCGAGGCACGGCACTGGTGGACGATGAGTGGTACCCTGAAGCCAAGGATGTAGAGGTCGTGCTCCCAACGTGCCTCCTCTTGCGCTCGGGCTCCTGCGCATTCCCCGCAGCCCTTGATGCACATCAAATAGGAGGGACCTGCGAGAAAAGAAAAGAAAAGCTCAGAAAATCTCAGAAAAACTCAAAATCGCAGAAAATAAAGAAAGCCGAAAAGAGAAGGGACCCAGAGATACTTACAGTGCTATCAGCAGGAAGAGTATACTCGGCCTCCTTCGTGTCAGGAATAAGCGCCATAAACCTCCTCGGTACCCCGTTCACCATGTAGGAAAGGTGAGCTGGAGGCATAGGCGGATCAGTCAGCTCTGCTTTCCCGTACCCCTGAGCAGCGGCTATCTCACTAACTTCTGCGGTGTCCTCAAACGCTGCTCCACAAAGGTGGTATACGGGGTAGCAAAATCAAAATACTCCTCAGCCGCCAATCCAGCCTGATATCTCTCTATCTCATCCACTGACCAATGTCTGGGCTGCAGCATGAATGGAGGAGGATCATAGGGGGTAATAGCGCCCAAAGGAGGGACGTGACCGTGCTGCCTGGAGAAGCAGTCCCCCAGATAAATGATATCATAGGTCAACCCTGTCAGCCATCTCCTCTGCCTGGTCACCACCAAGGCATCCCCTATCAAAGCCTCCGGATACCTTCCCCAGGGATAGAAGTCCACCCCCTCATGATCGTCCCTGTTGATGACGGGCCTCACCATCTTATAATCGAAGGTGATCCGGGTCTTCCCGGTGAACTTATCTCTAGCCTCTCCCCTCCAGCGCACTATAGCCGGGAAGGTAGCCAGATCGCTCTGTTGGTTCCAAGGAAAGAACCCAACCACCTCGCAGAACCAGACCTGCATGTTCAAAACAAAAGGGTCATTTCTCTCATAAAATCTCAAGACAGAAAAGTAAGAGAGGGAAAAGAAGATGAAAGTACCTCAAGAGCGAAAGAAAAGTAGTCCATAGAAGCAGCCTTATTCCGGCTGTACAAGTCTAGAGAAAAATAGAGCTCAGCCAATCCAGCCTCGCCTCAAGAGACCTCCCCAACCACTTCCAGGTCCTCCAGAAAATCAAGTCGGCAAAGCATCGCCAATGTCCCAGAGTTAGCAAAAATGGTGACAGACAGCATCAACCACAAGAAAGCTCTCGCGAGCTGGTGGGCAGTCACCTCGCTGCCCGCGAACTCATCCATGCACCTCAGAATCTCAACCTCAACGAACCTCGTCTCCATCCCAAGCCCCTTAGGACGGAGGTTGAAACCCACCAAAGCTCTGAACTCGGTCGCAGAAATGTGATCCCTCCAAGTCACAGGCCTACCAGTGAATCTCAAGCCGATAATGGCAGTAAAGTCGGCAGGAGTCACCGTGATCTCTCCCCAGCTAAGATGAAAGCTGTGAGTGGTGTCCCACTAAAACTCTGAAAGGGCCTGGACCAACTCCTTGCTCTTAGAGGTCACATGAATGCCTCTACCAATAGCCTCGATGAAAGAGTGAAGAACAGTCGCTATCACCAGCTTTTTAGGATTCACACCGTCCTTTTTGAAGTTGGGCATCCTATCCCACAACTTCACCGCCACCTCCGCGGGTCCCCTCAACTTGCTCTCCTGTGGGAAAACACAGCAGAAGCCTGTTAGTCCTTCATTTTATCTTAAAGGCATGCATATATTCACAAAAGGGTGCACATATTGCCAAAGAAAGCATTCATAAGAGATTTCTAGCATCATTTGTCTAGAACACGTGTATTTCATCACTTGAAACATGTCACCCTGAGCACATGCTCTCCCAAACAAATAATTCCAATTTTTCACAAAATTCTTTGCACATAAGCTTTAATTTTTCAAGATGGCATGCATGAATCCTTTTCATCGTCCAAATTCTTGTTTTCTCATCCATGATCAGAAATTGACCTAGTTCTAGCACATGCAAGAACTCCGTCACATTTTAAACGTTATTTTTTCTTACTTTATTTTCAAAAATGAGTCATTCTCATAATTTTCCCAAATAAATTGCACATGCATGTTTATTTATGTCCATAGCCTCATAGGTTAATTATCAAATCCCTAAAAGCGTCAATAAAATCGCGAGAAAAATTCAAAAAATTCCCAAAAAATCGGGTCAAGCCCTAAATCAATCAAAAATCAACCAAAATTGATGAAATCAAGTAAATCAAGAGTGCTTACCCCAATCGATTGAGGTTTCATCGATTTGTGCTCTCTCTTGCCGGGATAGAACTCGGAAGTAGGCGTCATTGTAGACACCCCATTCTGAACACATCAGAACATACTTATACCACTCTAAGTCTCGCTTTGAGTCAAGAAGTAGAAATCCACCATTTCGTCATGTTTCGTTAAGTTTTGACTAACCACCGTTAGTTTGGGACTAAACTGCATACGAAATAACGAGGAAAGGACAAAACTGTCCACAGGAGCAATATCTCGCCGCGAGATGGCGTGTCTCGCCGCGAGATATCCCCCTCTGCCGGTGCGAGGCAGCAGGTTCCCTCGTCGATTTCAACCTCTTTTCGGGATAAAACTTTATCTCTCCGGCCAACCAATAGGATTTGGAGTGTAGAACCATCTGATAGGGTTTTACCTCTCCACTTCTTCCTATCCATTCCCTATAAATACTTGGTGAATTCCAAGGTTCAAGAGGTCGAAGAATTTTCACAACACACACATTTTGTTGGTTTCTCTCCTTGAAAGAATCCTACAAAATCACCTCAAAAACTCACTTCATAGTTTGTTTGTCGACCTTGTTGATAAACAAGCATTAAACTCCAAGTCAAGGATCAAGGCGAAACTCTGTTCGTGTCAAGAGTCGACTCTAAACTTGAGTCGAAACTCTGCCCAAATCACCTCACGCAAGGTAATTCTTAAATCCCTTTCTAATTGATTATTAGAGTGGTATAAGTCCATAGAATCTTGGATCGGCCTAGAGCCTCTCCAAATCATGGAGACGGTCTCGAAGCAATCGATCCTACATTCCGTTTAACCCCGTTAAATGGACCTTTGTTTATAATATTAAAAATCGTTTTTTCCCTTCTTTTGAAACCTCTCTTTTCTTTAGCAAGACTGATCTCCGGATTGGGTGAAATGGATGCTCCTTGACCTACCCATTTCATAACCTAAGCCCCGAACCCAAATCTTTTTCAAAATGGTTTTCCTATTTTCTCCAACCGAATAATATAGGTGGCGACTCAAAAAATGAAAAGGAAAGATAAAATCACCATTTGTTCCTTTCTTTTTCCCTCACAACGCTACAGTGGCGACTCCGCTGGGGACTTAAATTTAAGAGGCTTAAACTTGCGTCAAAATTAAAAGAGAGGTTTTCAAAAATTTAGTAAATTCAATTTTATGCCCTCAGATGAAGCATATCTCGCGGCGAGATATCATATCTCGCGCGAGATATGGCTTCGGCAATCTGGTCGTTTTCTGGTTTCTCCTGTTCATCCCGTGGTCCAAGACGAGGGTCGAACACGCAAGGGGGATCCCAGGATTCATTATCTGCAGAGTTCTCGCACCTTAAGGCCTCCCTTAAGATGTAGAACTCGAACCTTCGTTTCCTTTAAATAATTGATTATTATTTATAAACTGCGTGCGATTGGGTTTTATTTAATTAATGTCCGGTCCATTGGGGATTCGGGAGTTGTAATTTAAATTATTTATTCCTCTCTCTCTCCTTTATGTGGAACTACGAAGGCCTGAGTTTTCCTAATTTGGGAGAAACGTAGGCAACCACTTGGTGCGGCCACTATCTGTTTTTCTTTTGCTTTCAAAAAAAAAAAAACTCTCTATTTTACCTTATCACCTAGATTGACTATCACACACGCGCACTCATATTATAACTGTCATTGCACTACATACCCTCTATCAACCCGGGACCCACACTAAGGACGGATGACGGTAACCACCTAGTCGCCGGTCTCTCCGAAGTTGGACAATCCCACTCCGCGTATTCAATCCACCTAGATTGTCATATCGCGGGGAGCCTAGCCTTCCAGCCCTGCATCGCCACATTCTCATTTAGATTGACCTTTTTAGGATCACTTCGTGACCAGTCGGTTTTGACTCGGTGATCTTTTCTTGTTTTTGACCAAAACAAAGCCATGCAAAATTGAAAAAAAAGGATTCGGAAAAGTCCCATCAGAAAAGTCCCTTCGGAAAAGTCCCTTCGGAATGACCCTTTCGGATGTCCCTTCAAAAAATATATATGCATGTAACCCTTCAAAAAAAAAACAATCTTACATGGCTTTGTTTTACAAAAATCGGATTGATTGCTTAGTCGTTAGGTTCTGATAAAGGCCTTAGAAACCCCTCAAAACGGACTTCCCGTTCCGACCAAAAATTAGGTCTAAATAAAAATCGACTTTCCGTGTGATTATCTCGCGCGGGACAACATATCTCGCGCGGGATAATGCTTGTTTCTTTGAATCGAGCACGAGCCATTTTGAGCCTGCTTCCGACTCGTTGGGGCTAGATCCTGATATCTGCATCTCTTCTGTCAATTTTCCGAAGCTACTCAACTCCAAGACTCCCAACACAATGTCTACCGGAAAGCATGCCATGACCAAAGAAAGCCTTGAACAACACACTTTGCAAGACTTGACCAAAGCCCTTGTCGCTGAAATGGAGCATGTTGAGGGTTGGAGAGAAGCCTTTGATTTGCCTCCTACCCGCATTGCTAGGGATTTCCGAAAGATGGAGAGTGACTCCGACAGTGGACGATCGTCCGTACAAGAGGAGCTAAGTGATATCAAAACTCAACTTGCCAAATCCCTGCAGCAAATTAACGACAATGACTCGTGGCATCACATGGAAGAGTCCATCAAGGCCGAAAAGACAAAGAGGCTGATTGAGGGGCTCGAGGAAGTCAAGAGTGAGCGCGAGACCATGACCCAAAAGGGCATCAACCTTGAAGCTCACGTCGAGGATGACATTGATGAGAGGGTCAAGTATTTCCTCAATACTCTCTCGAGTGACCTCAAAGAGCAAATGGAGGAAGAATATCAGTCTCGCCACAACGTCTTCGTGCAACACTATGAGAACCACATTCGAGACCTCCACAATCAAATGGCTAAGCGAAGGAAGGGAAGGGTTTTCTCCGACATTGGAAACATCACTCTAAGTCATCTCTTCAGAAGCCTTCACAAGGATGGAAAGATGAAACCAATGGAAGGCTACCAACCTAAGAGGGAAGGTCGATCTCCACACCTCTATTGCTTCTACCATCAATGCTATGGCCATCACACCAATGATTGTTTCAATCTGAAGAATGCAGTCCAAGACTTGATTGACAACGAAGCCATCAGAGTTTGTCCAAGTGGTGGAATAGTTTGGATGTGTTCAAGCAAATGAAGAATCTCTTTTCCTTTCAGTTATTTACTTTTAGTTGCAAGAGAAACAATTAATAGCCTAGTTTAGCTTAGTTGGGTACTACTTGCCTAAAAACTTCATTTGTGGGCAAGAGTATCAAGTCTGTTTTTCAATAATAGTTAGTCAGTATTTCCCTTTTCAATTCTGATTAATTCTTTGAGATTGAGAAAGAAAGCACTGTGAATATCATAGAAACTTACAACGAAAATGACTACTCCAAGGCACTTTGGTTTTCCGGAAGCCTTCTGTGCGGAGAATGATGCTAGCAAAAGGGTACTTTCCTGGACTGGGGCTTGGAAAGCACATACAAGGGACAACGGAACCACCACCGGTCCCCCAGCCTCACACAAAGCATGGCCTAGGATACGTCGTCTCCATCCACGATGAAGATGACGAAGAAGAGTGGGGCTTCACTCAAATCAAGTGGGAGGGAACTACCTACAAAGGCTGCGGCGACCTAAAGACCAAGAGTGACAACCTCAAGCCATATCGAAAGACACTCAATGGCTACTTTGTTCGAGAAGGAGAAAGTATTCCCTACTTTATCTTTTGAACCATGGGTGATGATAAAAGAAAGCGCCAACCGGGCTTTGAAATCTTCGACGGCTGCGGTACTTCTCCAAATGAAAGCAGAATCCGTCCCACTAATCCCCAATGATTTGTGGGGCACGAAAAACTGAAATGACAAGTGAATGGGACTTTGTGTTGGGAGAAGACATGCTGCGGCAGGTTCCAAGACCTGTGCGGTTAGAAGACGGCGAGATTCATGCAATATCCAAGGGGGACGTTCCAATTACCGACTACACAAGCGATACGTAAATGTGATGAGCCAATTCTAAACGGCACGTCACCGGAGGACCAGTTGTTGATGAAGACTTCATGATCAAAGAGCTTGGTTGCACTCCCCATCCCCGAGAAGATAGGCCCCGTAGCTTTTACATTAGAAGCGAGGCTCCACCTCAGATGGACTCACTCAAGAGGAAATCGAGCGATGGGCTGAACATGTATTCCCTTACTTCCTTAATGAAAAATTTGATCTTTCCGAGTACCACGAGATTGCTAACATCGTGAATGATGAATTAACTAATAACAATCAATATAACGAACACGTTAATAATGAATCATACGATGAGATAGATCAAGAAAACGAACAAATCTTAAAAGAATTAGCTAAGAAAGTAGGTCGTTGTGGAAAGAATGGCCCGTTGACGATGAGGAAATGCAAACGGTTAATCTTGGGACAACGGAAGACCCCGAGAAACAAAGATCGGCGGCATCTTCAAGGGGGAAGACAGAGAAACCTTGACGCAGCTCCTCGGAGAATATGTCGACGTCTTCGCTTGGTCCTACAAAGATATGCACAGGTTGAATCGGTCGGTTGTAGAGCACAAGATACCGCTGCTACCCAACGAAGCCGGTCAAGCGAAACTATGCGAGAATCAAGCCGGAATGGTCAATGCAAGTGAAGGAGGAAATCATGAAGCTCTTGAATGTAGGATTCATCAAAGTGATTGAGTATCAGGAATGGTTAGCGAACACAATGCAAGTAGCCAAGTCAAACGGGAAAATACGGAGTGCAATGTTGATTTCGGAGATTTGAACAAGGCATCCCTAAAGATGACTTCACGCTACCGAACATAGACATGTTGGTCGATGCCACATTGCATACGAAGTCCGCTCATTCGTCGACGGTTTCGGAGGGTATAACCAAATCCTCATGGCGAGAGGAAGATCAACACAAAACAGCGTTCACCACACCTTGGGGAACGTTACGCTGCACGGTCATGCCGTTTGGTCTCAAGAACGCCGGGCTACTTATCAAAGAGCGATCACACGACACTATTCCATGACATGATCCACAAGGAGATAGAGGTATATGTGGACGACATGATTATCCACTCAAAAGGGACAGATGGTCAACACTTTAGAGATCTCAGAAAATTCTTCAATCGGCTGAGACAGCACAAGATGAGGCTCAACCCCGCCAAATGCTCATTCGGAGTGATCAAAGGGAAAGTCTTGGGGTACATGGTCATGGAGCGTGGCATAGAAGCAGATCCCGCCAAGATAAAAGCCATCACAGACATGCCTCCACCCAGAACACAGAAAGAAGTAAAGGGATTCATGGGCGAGCTTGATATAGCAGTCGATTCATCAATCAACTGACTACAATGTGTGATCCTATCTTCAAGCTACTTAAGAAAAATGCACCTCAAGAGTGGACCGAAGAATGTCAAGAAGCATTCGAGGAAGTTAAGCACTACTTGACTTCCCCACCTATCCTGGTTCCACCGCGCAAGGAGAAGCCCTTGAAGCTATACCTCACGGTTACAGACAACGCATTAGGAGCTATGCTCGCTCAAGAATAGCCAGCCTCCCACACAGAGAATGCCATCTATTTCGTCAGCCGCAGATTCCAAGGCAGCGAAATCAACTACTCTCCACTCGACAAATCATGTGCTGCTATTGTTTGGGTATCACAAAGGCTAAAGCACTATATGGAAGTCTTCCCAGTCCGTCTCATTGCAAAAATGGATCCACTGAAATATATCCTAGACAAATCAAATTTGTCTTCAAGACTGGCCAAATGGTACTTCATGCTCGCGGGATATGATATCACTTACGTCACTCAGAAATCCGTCACGGGGAGTGTATTCGCAGATCAGTTGGCCGAATTCCCTTGCGACGAAGTGAAGGGGGAAGACCCGCGATTCCCTGATGAGGACATCATGAGTATAGAAGAAGAAAATAAGTGGCAATTATTTTTCGATGGCGCAGCCAACATGAGAGGGTTCGGCATTGGAATGTTATTAGTAGACCCTAACGACATCTATACTCCACTGGCAATATGTCTTGACTTTGACGCCACCAACAACACCGCAGAATACGAAGCTTGCGTAGCGGGACTTGAGGCAGCTCTAGAACGCAACGTGGGCCCAGAACTTCGAGGTATTCGGGGATTCCCAATTGATCATCAATCAGACATTGAAGAAGTGGAGGGTCCAAGATCCAACCCTTCAAAGATACAATGCCCATCTCCAAGAGTTGGTGCAACAATTCCAAGATGTCTCGTTCCACTACCTCCCTAGAGACAAAAATCGGTTTGCAGACGCATTGGCCACACTTGCTTCTTTGGTCGAAATCCCTAAAGGAAAAGCAGTCAAACCCTTCAAAATAACACGACGTGCGACTCCTGCATACTGCGCCGTTATAGATACGCATGATCGCAAAGACAAATGGTTATCCGAATGTACCCCTTTGTTAAGAACTCCGAGGAAAAACCATGGTACCACGACATTTGGCATTTCATCCTAGATGGAACCATCCCACCTGAGACAGACGCGAAGACTCAGATCGCCCTTAAGAGGTTGGCCACTAATTACGTCATCACCGCTGGCCGCCTATTCAAGAAACATTCCCAAGGAAACCTCCTTTGTGCCACCGAGGAAGAGGCCCAAGAAATAATGGACCACGTTCATCAAGGCATATGTGGAACCCATATGAGCGGAAATATGCTCGCCAAAAGATCATCGACAAGGGTACTTTTGGGCGACCATGGAAGCCGACTGTACCAAAATGGTCAAGAAGTGCCATAAGTGCCAGATACACGCCAATCTTCAGCATGCACCGCCCTCCTTGCTGTACCCTATGACTTCTCCTTGGCCATTCTCTACATGGGGGATAGATGTGATTGGAAAGGTCACACCCATAGGAGCCAACGGACACTGCTTCGTCCTAGTGGCCATCGACTACTTCACTAAGTGGGTTGAGGCCGCCTCCTACAAAGTTCTGAATGCCAGAAAGGTTGCAGAATTCATCAAGCACAACATCGTCTGCCGGTATGGGGTTCCGCAAGAGGTGATACCAGATAATGGGTCCCACTTCGAGAAAGAAACCGATCGTCTACTAATCGAATACAAAATCACAAGGCACAAGTCGTCTCCTTATAGGCCTCAAACAAACGGAGCAGTTGAAGCCGCGAACAAAACAATCGAGACTATCATCAGAAAAATGGCGGTCACTGGAAAAGACTGGCCCGACAAGCTACCTTTCGCACTGTGGGGATACCACACTTCAGTCCGAACAGCTACAGGAGAGACTCCCTACGCCCTCACATTCGGAATGGAGGCTGTCTTACCTATAGAATTGGAAATACCATCACTACGGGTTCTCCTAGAAAACCAAGTGAACGAGGTCGACTGGCTAGGAAGCAGATACGAAGAGTTAGCCCTGTTAGATGAAAGAAGGTTGAAAGCAACCGAACATACTCAAGCTTACCAAAGAAGAATGGCAAGAGCTTTCAACAAAAAGGTCAAGACGAGGAACATCAGAGTAGGTGACCTGGTTCTCCGTGAGCACCGTCCTGGACCTTTTAACCCTCTAGGCAAGTGGGGACCAAGATGGATAGGACCCTACATTGTGAAGAAGATATTCTCTGGGGGAGCCCTTGGTTTGGTGGACTTAGACGGAGATCAACTACCGAAGCCGGTCAACATGGACAAGCTCAAGAAGTATTTCGCGTGACTTGGCCTCCTTAAAAGAAATTGCTCGCTAGGTTGAAAATCCCGAAAAGGATGACCTAAGTAAAAACTAGAGCTAGCACAAGAAAAGAAGCCTGCTAGATTGAAAACCCGAAGGGGCGGTCTAGGCAAAAGAAAGGGTGTGCATATATATAAAAAAAAGGGCTTATCTCGCGCGAGATTACCCCTCGGCACGGAGCCATATTTTGTCCTTTTCCCAAAAATGAACTACGTTAGACCTGAGCCTCTTATTTAATTGTTGTAAAAGAGGAACGTAGGCAGCCTTCGGGTTCGGTCTAATCAAATAAATAAATCTACTTTTGTCCTTTTATTAATCGAATGCATTTTATTAATGACAAAAGGGAAATCCTAACCACAACGACTAATTTGCTAAGCTAACAACCTTGAAA
This sequence comes from Adenophora triphylla var. japonica, assembly GCA_022495995.1. Lineage (NCBI taxonomy): Eukaryota > Viridiplantae > Streptophyta > Magnoliopsida > Asterales > Campanulaceae > Adenophora > Adenophora triphylla. The sequence continues at coordinate 186,059 of JAFEMH010001121.1, read as the reverse complement.
AAAAATACTAATAAAGCAAAACTATTGATCTATCAAAGCAATCTCTTGGTACTCCTAAAGATCTAGCCTTTCATTGACTTGGTAGGCCGGCGGACATGGTCTCCACCGTTGTCGTGATCCTCCTTGCGCTTTGAGCCCCTCGAAGCAGAACATCCCTCGAGGCGATCAAAAACAGAATCAAGACGATCAAAAACAGATCCCGAGAGCCTCTTGAAGACATGGGGTCTATCTAGAGCTTGCGTCTTTCCAGGCATCCCTTTGCCTCGCCTCTCGTACCAATCTCCATCGAGAAAATCCTGAGTTGGATCAGTTCGCACATTAGCAGGATCAGATTGAGCCTCGCTCCTTCGCAAAATACTGCTAGCTACAAAAGAATCTCCTAGCAATGAAAGCCGCAGATCATCAATCTTCTCTGCACTAGGGTGACCGGTATGGAGGAACCAATCCAAGTACTTATCAGACAAGAAGATACTTGCATTAAAAGTCCGAAGGTTCGACCAGCGATCCCGACTATTTCCTTCACCCCATGCTTGAGCTAGCACCTGCGCAAACTCTACACCAATATAAGACACTTCACGAGAAGCTCCTTCGAAAAGATAAGTGTCTGGCTGACCAAGGCGACGGAGCACCCGCTTGGGAAAATAAAAGGAGGAATTGCGCAAACCCGGAAGAACAACCCTGTCAAAACCCTTGGTATTGGCAACATACTTGTTCAACCTCCAATAAGGTGGACACCAAAGAATGTCAGCAGTTTCAGCCTTCGCAATCAACTCAGCCCATTCATCCACTGAAAGATCCTTGATCAATAACTTTCGCGTATGATATGTGAAAGGGGAATATTCCGATGGAGGACCTACCAACTTGAGATGCTCCTGTAAGTGCTCCAATTTGAGTTGGTAGCTTTTTCGTTAGAAAGTTAACGAAAGTTTTAACATTTCTAACAATCTCTAACCTTTCTAACCAAGCAAGGGTAGGTTAGGGTTTGCTATTTAAAGTTAAACCAAAAAAGGAATCCAAAAAAGCAAAAGAATTAAGAAAATCTCGAAGCTTGACAAGTTGAAAAACAATTTCTGCTGATATTTTGAAAAATATTCTTCCTGTTCAAAGCCTGGAGCAGCATTTAATGCACCAGGCACGTTTTACAGGGACCTCCGCGCGGACATCTTTGAGTTTTCAGAGGGCCTATAAATTAAACCCTCCTCTCTCAGTTTACAAAAACAACTTACTGACAGCAACGAAGTTCTGGCGAAATATAGAGAGAAAACAGTGGGAATCCTTAGATTGCCACCATTTTCTCTTGAATCTTTCCCAATCAAATACCAAACACACCAAACCTTGATACTCCTCAAGCCAAACACCAAATCTTGATACTCCTCAAGTCAAATTCCAAGCCTAGGAAGATAGGGTGTCACCATTGGTAAAGCCCTCCTTCTCAAAACCCTAAAATTCTCTTTTGATTTCTTGATCATCTTGTTCTTCTTACTTTGACTTATTTTATGTCTAGTTTAACTTGAGTTTTGACCTAAGATGGTCATCTTGAAGTTCATCTTCATGAATGACCATCTCAAATGGTCCACATTTTAGATCTCTAGTTAATTCTTTCTCTTTGGTTTCATCTTTACAAAACCCCCTTTCCCTTTGCAAAGGACATGTTTAAACCCCATAAATTCCCCAAGGATGACTTGAATATGATAACCACTTAACAAAAAGTAGTGGTATCAAGTCTAGGGATGAAAATGGGGTGAACATAGATGCAAACCCCCAAAATCACATTTCTCCTCAAGAACATCTTGCTGTCCAGTAGCATTGTTCTGAGAACTCAGTCCGTTTTCCTATTTTTTGGACCCAGTAAAACTTGGAATTGGGTGTTGACTACAAAATACTTTTTGTAGCCAACATCCAGAGATTTCCAGACATATTTTTAATTTATTTTTTGCGTGAGTAAAACTCCTCTTTTCAATTTTTCTTTTAGAGGCCAGTTCATCAGCTTCTGGAAATCCAGATTTCAGATCTGAGATTTCCAGAAGGTTTTGACCCCTCAAATCATCTCCAAAATGAAAAGTTCTTTTACAGAAACTTTTTTAAGGTGTTTTGAACATTTTTCATTCCCGGACTTTTCCCAGATTCTGGAGTTTTCAAGCCCTAAAGTCCATTTCAAAGTCAAGGGTCAACTGCCTTTTTCATTCTGGCAGAAATGGTTTTCAACTTCCGAAAATCTTTTGAGTGCCAAATCTCAACCCAAAAATCACCCAAAAAATCATGGGATCAGTTTAAAGCCTTAAAAGGAGCTCCCAATTTTTACTTACCTCAGTTTCAACTTATTTTGGCCAAAACACACACACACACACACACACAACAAAGAATTTTGAATGTTTGGAAGACTCGTTTTACGAGGCGTTCCGGTGCACACTAACGTCCTTCCCGGCACGTAACGTGACCTCCGAACCCAAATTTCTGATCTCGGGCATTTTTCAAAGTTTTGGCCCTTAAAACAAAAATGGCGTGGCGACTCCGTTTGATTTTCAAAAAAAATCGGGTACATCACAGTGGCGACTCCATTTGGGAAACAAATAAGCTTTTCTAAAAAAATGATATTTGGTATATTGGTGGAAACCATTAAACTTCCCGTTATCGCCTCCTAACACGAGTCGGGGATAAATTGTGGTCTAACAATCCCACGTACCGGTATCATTATTTTCAAAAAAAAAAGGAAAAGCTTTTGAGGGTCAAGCTTCCGTCTCAACATTTGAAAATCCTTTGCTTTGTGTGTGTTGATTTTTGCACAGTTTTCGTGTTTGTTTTTGGCCGCCTCGGAAAAGTCAAAATTTTGACTGTCGGAATAATGTCCCTAAACTGTCGGAATTTTTGTGCTTATGTGCTTATGTGTTCATAAAATTTTCAAAAAAAAATTTTCAAAAAAAATTCAAAAAAAAAAAATCATGCATCATGCCTTTTTAAGACACATAAAAAATTTCTATTTTTCTCAGAAAAAGAAGATAGACTGCTTGCACACTACGCGCACGTGACCTTACACTGCACACTACGTCCCTTAACAGGGAAATCCTTGTCGCGGTCCGTTTGGTCTTATTACGCCTCTCGGATGAGCACAGGACTACCCAAACATCCCATGGAGCCTCGTGTCGACCATGCACTTGTCCGTGACACACTTTGTCCGAGACCCGGTTGGTTTTTAGTGCAGTACGTGTCATGCCACATGCGTGTATAGACCTTTCCTTTCAAGCCTTTGTCGGCATACCGACTCAATATCTTTCGGGGACCCTAATCGGTCGAAGTTGCCGATTTTCCGCCGCAGACTTTGACCAAGATATTGACCGGCGCCTTGACTTCGGCTACGGCGGCACAAATTATACAACGGACTCCCGGCATTGACACTTTGAGTCATCAAGGATTAATGAATATTCCATGCCTAATTACGGCTTAAATGACGACAAGTCAAGATCAATTGTGGACGCTTATCGGTCAAATCATGCCGACTTTTCGTCGAGCCCTCGGACATGATCTTGACTTTTGACGTCGGCTTTGTCCGTAATTTACATCGAATGCTCGTTAAGACTCGATTACCCGCCGAGACTTTTAGGATCGTTTTTCTTTCGGTCGGTGGGACCCGCTTGCCCTATTGGACCCTCGCCGGGGCTGTCCACCCGGGAGGTCGAAATACGAGGTGGAATACGAGGGGCTTATAGACGTAGTGACGGGGCCCACCGATCCGGGAATCGAGTAATTTGCGAAAAAGAAGAGCAATCTTTTCCAACCGATTAGGTTAATAAAACATGTTTTAAGTAAACATGAACAAATAATCGCATGTTGCATGAGCCAAAAGCCCGAACACCTACCCTCCTTCCATTCCCAGGGACATCTGAACCCTCGTGTCTTTCCCCCGCGACTCCGCACAAAGGTTGGTTTCGGGCACCGGGTCACCGTTTGATCGGTTGGGAAGAGTCGAAGCGCATCATCGGCTTCACCGTGCATTGAGCTCCGAATTTTAGAATGTCTGCATCAGCTGGTAACGATGGGGACAACGTCACTCCGCCTCAGGGACTCCTCGGACAGAACAACGGTGGAATCGGCTAGCCGAACGAGATGAGAGTGCGCCGGGAAGCACGGTTGAACAGCCTTATGGAGGCTATCAAAAGCCATGGATTGGCCGCCGGTCTCAACCGGATGGCACCTTGGCTGTGGAAGAAGAGGAAGACCACAATCCCGCTCTTGGTCAACCCGAGCTACTCCAGGATGCCACCAGGCCTCCCACGGTACTACCACGAGCCCATGCTCCTCGATCCCTAGGTCGTGGCTCCCCAGCTGAGACCCTTTGGATCCATGCGGCTGACGGGACGAGCCGGTTCGCAATGCCTCGGTGGGGACAAAGTCGATGCGAAATGCCTTCCCATGGTTGGGGATACCCCGGAATGCCACGGCAAATTGGGATCCCGCCTCGGTTTGGGACCAATCAATCCGGACTTTCGCGACAACGGTTTGGAATGCCACCACGGTTTGGTTCGGGGCAACGGTCGGGAGCCCCTCCTCGAATGATGCTAGCTTAGTTGCTCCTCATACGGCTTCCGCTTGAGCCCATTTCTCACTCGGGGTTCAACGGGTTACCAAGCCCCCATCCCCGTTTCATCAGAATCACCGGGACCACGGTATCCTCTCGGTTATGCATCCTTGCCACAACCGGCCATGCAATTCAACAACCGGGGACGGCGGCCCGCACTTAAGCTTACTTATGGGCCTCGCTCCGAAAATCCAAGCCATCCGGCTACCTCGAGATCTGCCTCCATCTTCTCTGCCGATTGGAAGCCAACGGCAAGTCATTTGGGTTCTATCCCTTTGCCCAAGCTCCTACCTACACTCCCCGGGGGTAATTTGGGCCGAGGACGGGTTTTCACCTATGCCCCGGAATATGGTATTCCTTCCGCGATGCACCACCAACGGCTAGTCCTCTTCTGGCTCAAATATCGGCTCGGGAATTCCCGCTCCACCTTTGGATCCCCAATTGGCTTGGTTTATGGAGCAACACAAGGAAATGAAAGCCTGATTCTTGAATTGACTACGCAAAAGAACACTACTCTTCGGCCTACTGAGATCCCGACTCGATTGTCCCCCTGCCTCACAAGTTTGTGATGCCCACTCTGGAATTGTTTGACGGGAGTGCATGCCCTAAAACTCACTTGGACACCTATACTTTGGCAATGAAGGCTAAGGGATGCACAAACCGGCGGTTGGCCGATTACTTTAGTCTCTCTTTGAAGTCGGGGGCTTTGAAATGGTTTTTCCGATTGCGGCCTAAAGCTAGGGCTACTTGGGAACAGATCACCGGTACTTTCACGGATAAGTATAAAGCCAACTTGGAATGGGAGACAAACGAGTTGACACGCAAACAACGATGCAACGCCACTAATGAGAATATTGGGGATTTCTATAAGAGGTGGAACTTAAAGCTCGGTGAAATGGCCATTCCTCCCTCGACGAGGAGCGAGTTAGACATCTTTCGGTCATGCTTGAAGCCGCATTTTAGAGCTTCCCTCGGTCACTTCCCTACGGCTGACTTGCGTGCAATGGTTAATTCGGGGCTAAGTTCGAAAAGGCTTATAATCGGCGGCCATTGCTTGCACACCTTCTAGAATACCGGGTTTCTTCCACCTCCAACACAGCCCTCCCGCCCAACCAAAAGGTAAAGAAGTGATTAGCTATGCGGGACGGGGCGTAACAATGCCACTTCCTTTGTTCCCAAGAAATCGATCCATCCGGATCCGGCTCCAAAACTTGGGAAACTTTGGGATGCCTTTGAGTGATATCTTGGGGTTTGGTGAGAGAAGGTTTGCTCCGGCCTTTGGAAAATTATCGGCCTAGAAACCCCAATGCTCCTTTGGATACCTCCAAGCATTGTGCCTTTCATCGGTACCATGGGCACTGACGGATGATTGCGTCCCCACGAAAAAGGCCATCCAAGGTTTGATTGAGCAAGGGAGGTTAGAGATGCACGAAGGGCCTAACACTATCAATAACCCGCTCCCTAACAACATGAGTGTCAACATGATCGAGTTTGGTGGTTCAAGCCTTGTGGGCATAATGGAATTTGACACGCCCCCTTGTGAGGTCGGTGAATCGGCCATCGCGGGCGATGAAAGTGTTTGGATTAAGAAAGAGATTGCCAAGGAAATCCTGATGGAAAGATCTGCAATAGCTCCGTCTCCGGCGTCGAAGAATAGATGCATGGTTCAACGGCAAGAGCGGCTAGGCGGGGCTACCTATCTTTAAAATAGTCTTTTGAGTCAACCTTCGTAGGGTCTAGTACTTTTCTTTCACCTAAGTCCTTCCTGGACATTTGTCGTTGTAGTCCATTTCGGACATAGTGGTTAAATGCCTAACTTTTAATATAAGTCTTTTTTCTCTTCTTGCTAGACTCGAGACATCACTTGCGCACCCACGTTACACTTAATTGAAATGGTTTTATCCAAAATGATCACTTGTCTTTGCTCAACCACTAATTCTTTGAAATGATTAATATTTAAATTGATCGGAGTGAGAAAATCAATTGATATCCTTCCCAAATTGGGGCTTACCAACTCCCCGTCTTGCATCTCATATGCTCACATCCATTTCATCATCATCCCCTCGTTGCTCGATGAATTTGCATGGATCTTTTCTCATTTAAAGTTTAAGCAAGCAATGAAGACTTAATCTCGTTTAGGTCATCCGGTAGGGATTGCGGTTGAAGCCTTTCACCCATAGGAAAGCCATTATCTCACCCTCACTAAACACTACCCTTTCATTTCAAGATCGGCATGTTTTGAAACCCTGTTTAGCCATCACCTTTGATCCTTATTGAGAGAAGTCCAAGCAAGACCAAGAAGTTAGCTTCGAGAGTCGGCGATGCGCAAAATATCTCAAGCCATGAGGGAAGGACAAAGATAATCCTCAACTTCTCAGGAGGCCTTCCAAGTTATCAAAAGAAGGATTTTAAATCCTCACAATTCAGCAAGAATCCTCAACGTCTCAGGAGGCCTTAAAAAAAAGGAAAGAGAAAAGTTCAAGCAAAAAAAAAAGAGAAAGAAAAAGAAAAGTTCAAGCAAGAGCTAAAAAAAAAAAAAAAAAAAAAAAAAAAAAAAGAGAAGGGACTGTCGATCCTCACAATTCAACAAGAGTCCCCGACTTCTCAAGAAGCTCTCCAATGATCAAAAAAGGAGCCCGAATTCTCGCAAGTTCGCAAAAGGTTCTCGATAGCTTGGACTTCCTCTCACCATTACCTTAAATCAATCCTAAGCCATCCTCTCGATTTTAGAGGATATTCCCATTACCATAAATCAATCCCAAGCCATCCTCTCTATTTTAGAGGATATTCCCATTTCCGCGACCAATCCCAAGCCATCCTCTCGCTTTTAGAGGATATTCCCATTACCATCGCCTTTGGCCAAAGTCAAAATTTGACCTCTCACTCTTAGAGGCAATCAATCTTCCAGCCATAGATTTCCCAAACACATCCCTGCAAGCCAACCTCTCATCTTTAGAGGTTCGAGTCGGTAAAAGGCCCAGTAGGCCTCTCACTTTAAGAGGTCATAACTTCCAAAATTACCCGATGGCCGATCGAAGCCCGGAAACCCAGTGCAATTCCTATCGGATAGCAATTTCATCGTAAAATATAAATCAAATTAATGCTTCATTGCTTGCTTAAATTGGAGCCAAATCCATCTCGGCTCAAATGATCAAAGATTGTGCAAATTCAAGTCTCGATTCATTCGACATTTCATGTGAGCATATTTCATTTCTCCTCCACAAACACTTGCCGTGGATGTCCCACGGGGCTTCGCATCCGTGTCTTTCATGAACACTCTAAGGGGATATGTTATTCGAATCTCCAATCCTCAAATTCCCAAAAGAACCTCAAAGTCTTGAATTTTCACACTCATTCTCTCTTCATTCGGGATAAGCCCGAACTACGGCGACACGAGCTCTTCATGATGGAGGGAACGTAGGCAACCGAGAAATGGTCCGGTCGAAATCACAAAAAAATCTCAAAAAAAAAAAAAGAAAAATCCGGTCTCATCGGGGATCGTCCCTATACACTTTCCGAGCTTGATCCTCGATATCGGTTGGTTTTCTCCTTGTGATTAATCAAAATATTTGTTCATATCAGATTTAGGAGTTGAATAACCCGAACATTAACAAAGGGTTTTAAGCGGCCTTGTGATCATCATGAATAAGACAATTTTTCAAGTGTCTCGACAAGTCTTCTCTCTCTACATCATAGGAAAATAGAGCCAAACCTTTGTCTTTACGCCGGCGGGGGCTCCCATACACTTTTCCACACCTTGTAACGCTTATACTCTCTCAAAAGAGTCAAACCTAAAGCGAGTGTGTATACACAAAATCGAGATTCATTCCTACTTTTCGAAAGATGTGCCTTGCACGTAAACATTCTGAGTCTTGTCCATTGACCGGTTGACTAAGATGCGAAAAGATGGGTGCCTCCTTGGTCACATGATGACTCTGTCGCAATAGGGCGCTTTCTGTGTTTCTTCACCCAGGGGCTTGCTAAGCGGTCCTCCCGGGTTCTCTGTATCGGCTCTTTAAGATGGGACTTCTATAGTCATCCTTGGGTCCACATTGCGTTCTTCACTACGAGATAGATTCGCCAAGTCACTTCTTCAAAATCCGGACTTTGCCTACTCGGGATCCGGGGCTTTGTCAAGACGGTCTTTTGGACCCGAATTTTATCAAGAAAGAATTTCGGCTTCGGAACTTGGTACACGGCGGCCTCCCGTAGCATCGGAATTCAAGATCGGGGTTTCTCCGGCATTAGCAATTCCATCAAATCATTCTCGGATAAGGTTTCGGCCGAGGTCACGGCTCACCCAAATGAAAGAAGCTTCACTCATATCAACGTGCCACTAGAGCACATCGGCATCGGCTTCAAATGACCAAGATTGAGAGAGAAAATTCCAATCAAGACCCGGGATCCGAATCCAATCTCATCAAAATTGAGATCCATGTGATACTGCTGACAAAACCTCACCAACAACCATTTGTTTAAATCGCGATCAAGGGTTCTCATCCCCCACATGCTCAAAATCTGTTCCAAACAGTCTCCAGACACATACATAACCATGCATCCCCACAAAAATCTCCCAAGGGCTCATGTAGCATGCACAAAACTTGAATCAATAGGAAAAATCCTAAGTGAATTGAAGATCATAAATCATAATTTCCCTGTCAAAAGCTTAGGCTAGGTGCATCTTCGAAAGCAAGTAAATGCATCATCTCGCAAACATATGCAGTGATACTCTCACAATCATTTTTGGCTCTATGCATGCATCTGTCATCATGAATGCCATATATGCATCTTCCTCTTCACTAACGAATGCAGGAATTCAAACGTGAAATCAAATCCCCCTTTTTTTTCGGCAAGGATGATCTTCACCAAAGACGACCTCCAATGAATGAAGACGCCCTCCAACATCTACAGTTTGGCAAAGACAAGCTCCGGCGTCTGCAACTTGCTAAAGACGACCTCCAATGTCCACAAATGGATGAAAACAGCCCCCAATGAAGACCACCTCCAGTGTCTACAATTCGGTCAGAGACGCCAAGTTCTCGAATACAAGTCGGTCAGGGACGCCAAGTTCTCAAAATGCAAATCGGTCAGGGACGCCAAGTTCTCAAATGCAAATCAAATGCCAGTTGGTCAGAGACGCCAAGTTCTCAAATACAATTCGGTCAGAGACGCCAAGTTCTCAAATACAGTTCGGTCAGGGACGCCAAGTTCTCAAATGCAAATCAAATGCCAGTCGGTCAGAGACGCCAAGTTCTCACATACAAATCGGTCGTAGACGCCAAGTTCTCCAATACAAATCGGTCGGGGACGCCAAGTTCTCAAATACAAATCGGTCCGAGACGCCAAGTTCTCCAAGGCAAGAAGGTCGAGACGCCAAGCTCTCCAATACAATGCGGTCGAGACACCAAGTTCTCAAAAGCAAGAAGTCCCAATGTGAATACAAGCTCAACCACCTCTACAAGGTTGACGATCACCAAAGCAAGATGCGGACTCAACCAAACTCCTCCTTCAGGTCAAAATGCTTCCAAAGACAAAGCAAATCGTCGGCGAAACCGTCCCACGAACAAAGCAACTTAACAACTCTTTATCAACATCAGCCCGTAGCCTCGGTCCTTCCGGCAACTACAGTGTAAGCACAGACATGTATGAAAGCATATCTTAGTCAACTACTTTTCTAAAAGAACATTATCATCAGATCATAGGGCGACTTCCCCAAAACAGTCAAAACCTTAGGGTGACTTTCCCAAAAATAGTCAGATCATAGGGCGACTTCCCAAAAATAGTCAGATCATAGGGTGACTTCCCCAAAACAGTCAAACCATAGGGAGACTTCCCCAAAATAGTCAAACCATAGGGCGACTTCCCCAAAACAGTCAAACCATAGGGCGACTTCCCCAAAACAGTCAAACCATAGGGCGACTTCCCAAAAATAGTCAAACCACAGGGCGACTTCCCAAAAATAGTCAGATCATAGGGCGACTTCCCAAAAATAGTCGATCATAGGGTGACTTCCCAAAAATAGTCAAACCATAGGGCGACTTCCCAAAAATAGTCAAACCATGTGGCGACTTCCCAAAAATAGTCGATCATGTGGCGACTTCCCCAAAAATAGTCGATCATAGGGTGACTTCCCCAAAACGGTCAAACCATAGGGCGACTTCCCAAAAATAGTCAGATCATAGGGTGACTTCCCAAAAATAGTCAAACCATAGGGCGACTTCCCCAAAACAGTCAAACCATAGGGCGACTTCCCCAAAATAGTCAAACCATAGGGCGACTTCCCCAAAACAGTCAAACCATAGGGCGACTTCCCAAAAATAGCCAGATCATAGGGTGACTTCCCCAAAACAGTCAAACCATAGGGCGACTTCCCAAAAATAGTCAGATCATAGGGTGACTTCTCAAAAATAGTCAGATCATAGGGCGACTTCCCCAAAATAGTCAAACCATAGGGCGACTTCCCAAAAATAGTCAGATCATAGGGTGACTTCCCAAAAATAGTCAAACCATAGGGCGACTTCCCAAAAATAGTCAGATCATAGGGCGACTTCCCAAAAATAGTCAGATCATAGGGTGACTTCCCAAAAATAGTCAAACCACAGGGCGACTTCCCAAAAATAGTCAGACCATAGGGCGACTTCCCAAAAATAGTCAGATCATAGGGCGACTTCCCTAAAATAGTCAATCCCTCGGGTGACTCCCAAATACAGTCAATCTCTAGGGCGACTTCCCTAAAATAGTCAATCCCTCGGGTGACTCCCAAATACAGTCAATCTCTAGGACGACTTCCCTAAAATAGTCAATCCTCGGGTGACCCCAGTATACTGATCCAATCCTTGGTCCATCCACTTGACCGACATTGATCACCTTTCTTCCCGATGGTTCTCGTAAGCCCGAGTCTTCCCCAAAGAAGAACACCTTCAAATAGCCTCCATCGTAAAAAACCTCAACTTAGGTTCATACTCCCGAACTAAGTTCCCATTTAGGTTCATACTCCCGAACAAAACCTCAACTTAGGTTCATACTCTGAACTAAGTTCCCATTTAGGTTCATACTCCTGAACCAAATCCCGACTTAGGATCATACTCCTGAACTAAGTCTCCATTTAGGTTCATACTCCTGAACAAAACCTCAACTTAGGTTCATACTCCTGAACTAAGTTCCCATTTAGGTTCATACTCCTGAACAAAACCTCAACTTAGGTTCATACTCCTGAACTAAGTTCCCATTTAGGTTCATACTCCTGAACCAAATCCCGACTTAGGATCATACTCCTGAACTAAGTCTCCATTTAGGTTCATACTCCTGAACAAAACCTCAACTTAGGTTCATACTCCTGAACTAAGTTCCCATTTAGGTTCATACCCTCTCAAAAGAAATTCCCGGCAGTTAAACGTAAGACCGAGTGCCCCGAGAAAGATAACGGAATCCCGTTTCTTTCATCAAAATCATCCCCGGCAGTAAAACGTAAGACCGATCTCCCCGAGAAAGATAACGGAATCCTGTATCTTTCATCAAAATCATCCCCGACAGTAAAACGTAAGACCGATTTCCCCAACGAATACGTCTGATTTTCCCCAGCAAAGCCAACGAAATCTCGAGTAAATTTCGAACTACGGCCGGCTTGATTCCCACTCGGGATACGTAGGTAGCCTATCATTAGGTCCAGCCACTCGACCAAAATGGTCATCCTTTCCTTCGGCAGCAGACGTAAGACCGATCCTTTCAAGCAAAGTCCACCAGAGGACCATCTATCCCCACCATCAAGGTTCGAGGCACCTAAAACGCCATCTCTAAGGTTCGAGGCACCTAAAACGCCATCTTCAAGGTTCGAGGCACCTAAAACGCCATCATCTTCAAGGTCCGAGGCGCCTAAAACGCCATCATCTCCAAAGTTGATACCTTAAAAACAATCATTCCTGTGGTCAAAGACCCGAACTACGACCGGCTTGATTCCCATTCGGGATACGTAGGTAGCCTATTGAATAGGTTCAGCCACTCGATCACTTGATCATCCTATCAAATATGGAGCCTTACTCTTATCGACGACCCCGCTTCCTTCGAAAGCACCGTCGCCGAGGGGCTACTGTAAGTGCTCCAATTTGAGTTGGTAGCTTTTTCGTTAGAAAGTTAACGAAAGTTTTAACATTTCTAACAATCTCTAACCTTTCTAACCAAGCAAGGGTAGGTTAGGGTTTGCTATTTAAAGTTAAACCAAAAAAGGAATCCAAAAAAGCAAAAGAATTAAGAAAATCCCGAAACAGCAAGTTGAAAAACAATTTCTGCTGATATTTTGAAAAATATTCTTCCTGTTCAAAGCCTGGAGCAGCATTTAATGCACCAGCCACGTTTTACAGGGACCTCCGCGCGGACATCTTTGAGTTTTCAGAGGGCCTATAAATTAAACCCTCCTCTCTCAGTTTACAAAAACAACTTAGCGACAAAGAACGAAGTTCTGGCGAAATATAGAGAGAAAACAGTGGGAATCCTTAGATTGCCACCATTTTCTCTTGAATCTTTCCCAATCAAATACCAAACACACCAAACCTTGATACTCCTCAAGCCAAACACCAAATCTTGATACTCCTCAAGTCAAATTCCAAGCCTAGGAAGATAGGGTGTCACCATTGGTAAAGCCCTCCTTCTCAAAACCCTAAAATTCTCTTTTGATTTCTTGATCATCTTGTTCTTCTTACTTTGACTTATTTTATGTCTAGTTTAACTTGAGTTTTGACCTAAGATGGTCATCTTGAAGTTCATCTTCATGAATGACCATCTCAAATGGTCCACATTTTAGATCTCTAGTTAATTCTTTCTCTTTGGTTTCATCTTTACAAAACCCCCTTTCCCTTTGCAAAGGACATGTTTAAACCCCATAAATTCCCCAAGGATGACTTGAATATGATAACCACTTAACAAAAAGTAGTGGTATCAAGTCTAGGGATGAAAATGGGGTGAACATAGATGCAAACCCCCCAAAAATCACATTTCTCCTCAAGAACATCTTGCTGTCCAGTAGCATTGTTCTGAGAACTCAGTCCGTTTTCCTATTTTTTGGACCCAGTAAAACTTGGAATTGGGTGTTTACTACAAAATACTTTTTGTAGCCAACATCCAGAGATTTCCAGACATATTTTTAATTTATTTTTTGCGTGAGTAAAACTCCTCTTTTCAATTTTTCTTTTGGAGGCCAGTTCATCAGCTTCTGGAAATCCAGATTTCAGATCTGAGATTTCCAGAAGGTTTTGACCCCTCTAATCATCTCCAAAATGAAAAGTTCTTTTACAGAAACTTTTTTTAAGGTGTTTTGAACATTTTTCATTCCCGGACTTTTCCCAGATTCTGGAGTTTTCAAGCCCTAAAGTCCATTTCAAAGTCAAGGGTCAACTGCCTTTTTCATTCTGGCAGAAATGGTTTTCAACTTCCGAAAATCTTTTGAGTGCCAAATCTCAACCCAAAAATCACCCAAAAAATCATGGGATCAGTTTAAAGCCTTAAAAGGAGCTCCCAATTTTTACTTACCTCAGTTTCAACTTATTTTGGCCAAAACACACACACACACACACACACACAACAAAGGATTTTGAATGTTTGGAAGACTCGTTTTTACGAGGCGTTCCGGGTGCACACTAACGTCCTTCCCGGCACGTAACGTGACCTCCGAACCCAAATTTCTGATCTCGGGCATTTTTCAAAGTTTTGGCCCTTAAAACAAAAATGGCGTGGCGACTCCGTTTGATTTTCAAAAAAAAATCGGGTACATCACAGCTCCCTAAGCCAAATAGTCAACAGAAGAGGACTCCCTTGAGTCATGACACTGGTCCTATGCAACTCGTCAAGACTATGCAGGGTCTCACCCAAGATTAGCGGAATAATGTTCCTAGAACGTTTTCTGGCCTGCAAAACAATTTCCACAAGTTGGGAGTCGACCAAGCCGTCCCTATAAGTAAACAGAACATCTCCGAAAAGGAAAAGAGCCAGAAAGTTCCGTTTATAGACGTGAAAAGCGTCATCATCTGAATCACCGCTAAAGCGTCCCGGAAAAGAAGAGCAATCAACCCACTTGCGGTGAACCAACTCATAACAAGTATCAAGGGGAATCCCTAACAATTCATTCAAAGCCTCTGAATGATTCCTATTGTACTTAGGAACAACAATCTCACCCGTCAAAGGCATATCCAAGATAATGGCAAATTCCTCCACCGTAGGCACCATCTCAATCAAAGAAAAATTGAAAAGATGAATGGAGGGATCCCAAAATCGAGCAGCACCTCGCAAAAGATTCCAATCCGGTTGGAGGTTCTTCAAGGTAAAAAGGATTCTGAATCCGAATTCTGCAATAAACTTATTGCGAGATCGGTTGCGAAACGATCTCACAAAATCCCTTGATGCTTGCTTGAAAGATGCAATCACTTCAGACGATAGAGAAAAATCATCGACAATCATGGACGTTGGGACAATCTCCTTGGAAGCCATGGATCGTAGGGTTGAAGAATAAGACAAGAGTTTCACTCCAATAGAATATCTCTAGAGTTTGAAAGACTAGAATGAGGTATCTGGCCGGACTACAGGGTGATTTTATAGGGAAAACTGACCAAATCCTATTCTGAAAAGAAGAGATCTCTGCCTGACTAGCGTGTCTCGTGCGAGACACCTTATCTCGCGCGAGATATCCCTACGGCAAAACAAAGAACAGCTTACGCTCAAACAACAATCTAGCCCCGACTTGACAAAGCAAGTCTCGAAAACCCGTGTGTACAGTTCATAACATGCGCAAAAAACACCAAGATGAGGGCTCAAAATTGTGGCCTAGCGGCCATTCCATTCCATTTCCAAAAACATGGAAAGTCGAGAAAGTTAATTAACTAACTAATTAGACCTAGGATTAGGGGTTAAGAAAAACCATTGTTTGTGCTACCTACTTGTTCCTAACAGGTACCAAAAGAAAAGAAAAATTGTCTGGGCCCACCCGGCCAATATATACAATCATCAAAGATCAGATAAAAGAGAAAGGGAGGGGATCACGCCATCAAGTCGCTCGAGCCGCCGGCACCTCCGCCATCACCGCCACGGGGGCTGCCATCCCTCCTCGACCTCTTAGCTCCGCAAGTAGGGGTCACCGCCGAGGCCACAGTCGAGGCCGCCAAAGAAGCCTTGTGAAAAAGCCTCTCGGACAGGTCCGACACCAAAGCCATCAGTCCCGCCATCTTGGTCACTCCACGGTTGTAGTCGGCCGCGGACAGAGTGACCTGACAACAAAAGGAAAAGAATATGCTCAAAAAAGTTGGACAAATACACTTATATGCACGAATACGAGAGACAATACAAACAGAGACATACCGAAGAGACGTCAGCCAGGAGGCGGTAACCCTCGGGAATCTGATCTAGAGACGGGATGTGTCCTATCATCGGCATGCTCCCCATCATATAAGTGTAGCTCAAAGGGCCGTAGTCTGGGGCAAAAGGCAGAGAACCTGTAGCCTGGGAGGAAGTGCTAGGGGCTGAAGAACCCGAAGGTGGCGCAGGCGGAGCCACGAGCATGTGATCGCCTATCCCCACCGGGAGGGGACCCATCGCCCGAGGCGTAAACTCGCATAAGAAGCCCCGGGATCACGCAAGCCGTCGCCGCATCACCCACCAAAAGACTAGCATAATCATCCTCCGGAATAGAGTGGGTGGGATACATCGACCTCGGCGGATCCGCTGGCACCCCGTATGATAGTCTACCCCGCCATGCGTGGGAAGACTCCGCTCACCGAGATACATGGTATCTTCCTCCAAAGATGCCAGCATCCTCTGCATCCCGGTAGCATCCCAAGCACGATGCACCTCTCGCTCCAACAGGGTCCAAGGATATAGGCCCAGCCTCTCATACTCGAAGGAATCCAACATAGCCCGCGCCTCCGCCACCGTCAAAGTCCAATCCTGGTCCTCCTCCTCATCAACGGTCCGATTTGGGTGGCTCCACCTCCTGATATCCGTAAAAAAAGGGCCCGGCTCTCCAACTCAAACCTATACAGCCCAAGGACGTGTAGCCCCATATCCGCACAAGAAAATGTAACAGATTCGGTAAGGGAACACAGACAGAGCATACGCGAGCAGAGCGTAAATGTAATTAAGAGGCATACCTCCTGTGCATAAGAATACCCCGACAGGGAATCCTTGGTGTTCCTACACGCCTCATCCATGGCGTGGTAGCGGTAGGCCAGCCCCGCCGAGCCCCAATCGTAGCCGCTCACCTCATCCAGATCAACCAACAAACGTAACAGAGAAAGATGGGCCATAGAAGAATGGTTCGCAAAAATAGTCTCGGAAAGGATATACCAAAGGGCACCCCTCACCAACCGATCAGTATGCATATTTGGCTTCTCAGCATACTCCTCAATCTGACGCCGGAGGGGAGTCAACTCAGCAGCAAACCCCTTGACCTTGTTGGGGGAAACCAATCAACCGCTCCACGCTGGCCGGATTCGCGGGCTTATAATTCGGAAACTTCGGCAGGGGATCGCCAATAAATTCCAATCCCGTGATGGCCAGAAAGTCAGTCGGAGTCATAGTCGCTTCCCCGAAGCGCAAGTGAACGGTGTGGGTAGTGTCCCACCACCTCTCCCGAATAGCCTGGAGAACTTGGGGAGTCCGCCTTATTCCCTTGAGATTGTCAATGAAAGTCAACAAACCCGTTTGGGCCACTCTATCCCGAACGCTGTCAAGATCCTTGATCTTGTCCCACACCTCCTTAGCCATTTTCAGACTCCCACGACAATTCTTAATCGGCTTATACGACTGCAAAAACAGAGGAAAAACAGAGAGGGCAACATTAGAAATCATTCCATGTCAAGAAATCAATGAAATAGAAGAAAATTTTTCATTGGGGCATTTCATCGAACACTTGGCGTGCGTACAAGAAAAGCTTGCCCAAGGATGTCAATCATGATCCGAATCAACCTCTCCTACAATCCATGATGTGTAGGAGGCGCATACACACGCAATGCAACAACACTCATCCAAATAAATGCATAAAATCAATGCATGCAAGAGGAACCTAGTTCTAGGCATGAACAAGAACAAAAGCCATTGATGAAATTTTGAATTCAAGGGAAAGGGAATTCAAACTCAAAGCAATGCGAGAATCAAGAGGTGAGGAAGAAACTCTTACCAAGCCCTCCCGAACAGCGGTGGAGATGTGCGCATGCCTATCAAAAGTAAGGTCATCGCGAGGGTAATCCTTCCCTAGCAAATAGCTACCCAAAATCGGGTTCCTTTGTTCTTGAGCCATGGATTATGGAGGAAGGAGGGATTGAGAATGGATTGGGGGGAAGAATCTCCAAGCAAATCCACGAGAAATCACAAAAAAAAGGGCGACCTTGGCTCGAGCTAGGGAGAGAAATTTTGAGAGGGATGTTTTCAAAATGAGCAAGAGCTGCTGTTTATATGCCCCGACAGTACATATCTCGCGCGGTATATCTTATCTCGCGGCGAGATATACCTTCTGGAAAATGACCAAATTGTCCTCGACAATAAGCGTCTACGCAACGTCAAAATTCAAAATTTTGACACATTTACCCTTGGAAATGATAAACTAGCAGGGAAACGTGGAAAAACCGGCACCGCAAGTCACGGAACGAGCCAAACGTGACATGCGCACGATCGCCGGTACGGCACCAGTCGCCCAGGAACCGAGTGATCCAAAGATCAACTCAATCCACATGATTCGAGCCCGGAAAGGTGAATCATCACATTAAAAGCTCGGTCCAACGCCCGGACGGGTGGATCGTCATCGAAAAGCTCGGTCCAACGCCCAAACAGGTGGATCGTCAAACCAAAAGCCCGGTCCAACGCCCAAACAGGTGGATCGTCAAACCAAAAGCCCGGTCCAACGCCCAAACAGGTGGATCATCGAACCAAAAGCCCGATCCAACGCCCAAACAGGTGGATCGTCATCAGAAAAGACCGATTCAACGCCCAAACAGGTGAATCGTCATCCCCGACAACAAAAGGCCCGATTCGGAGCCCAGAAAGGCGAATCGTCACGAAACCAACAGGACTCAGAGGACCGGACAGGTAAGCCTTTGTGTTCTAACATAATTCCCGCAGGTTCGGAGCCCAGACAGGCGAATCTTCAGACAAGCAGGTATATTCTGAATTGGGTCTTGATTTGATTCCTCAGTATGAATTTACCTTTTCAAAAACAAAATCTTCGCAATTTTCAAATGATTTTCAAAATACCTAAAGCAGCCTTTTCGTGTTTTGGAGTCGAACTACGTTTTGGTTTGATTCTCCGATAGAGATACGTAGGCAGCCGTGCGGCACGACCATCCCGATGTTCAGAATGATGTCTTTTCTATCGTCGACATGACTTCTTTCATAAGACATGTCGCCGAGGGGCTCTGTAGACACCCCATTCTGAACACATCGGAACATACTTATACCACTCTAAGTCTCGCTTTGAGTCAAGAAGTAGAAATCCACCATTTCGTCATGTTTCGTTAAGTTTTGACTAACCACCGTTAGTTTGGGACTAAACTGCATACGAAATAACGAGGAAAGGACAAAACTGTCCACAGGAGCAATATCTCGCCGCGAGATGGCGTGTCTCGCCGCGAGATATCCCCCCTCTGCAGATTGCAGACGACAGTTCTCTCGTCAATTTCAACCTCTTTTCGGGATAAAACTTTATCTCTCCGGCCAACCAATATGATTTGGAGTCTAGAACCATCTGATAGGGTTTTACCTCTCCACTTCTTCCTATCCATTCCCTATAAATACTTGGTGACTTCCAAGGTTCAAGAGGTCGAAGAATTTTCACAACACACACATTTTGTTGGTTTCTCTCCTTGAAAGAATCCTACAAAATCACATCAAAAACTCACTTCATAGTTTGTTTGTCGACCTTGTTGATAAACAAGCATTAAACTCCAAGTCAAGGATCAAGGCGAAACTTTGTCCGTGTCAAGAGTCGACTCTAAACTTGAGTCGAAACTCTGCCCAAATCACCTCACGCAAGGTAATTCTTAAATCCCTTTCTAATTGATTATTAGAGTGGTATAAGTCCATAGAATCTAGGATCGGCCTAGAGCCTCTCCAAATCATGGAGACGGTCTCGAAGCAATCGATCCTACATTCCGTTTAACCCCGTTAAATGGACCTTTGTTTATAATATTAAAAATCGTTTTTTCCCTTCTTTTGAAACCTCTCTTTTCTTTAGCAAGACCGATCTCCGGATTGGGTGAAATGGATGCTCCTTGACCTACCCATTTCATAACCTAAGCCCCGAACCCAAATCTTTTTCAAAATGGTTTTCCTATTTTCTCCAACCGAATAATATAGGTGGCGACTCAAAAATGAAAAGGAAAGATAAAATCACCATTTGTTCCTTTCTTTTTCCCTCACAACGCTACAGTCGTGAAGTCGTATTTCTGCTCGGTCCGAACGAATTCCCTCTGCCTCATCCTCGCGGCTTGTGACAAGGTTCTACGCACTTGTCGAGGCAAGATATTCCCTCCTTGATCCATCTTGAGCAGTAGAAGCTAGGGATTTGAAAATTTTTGAGGTTTCTCTCTCTTTTCTCTCCTCTCTCCTCGGCAAAAACGAAACAGCAATGGCGCCACTGTCCGTTGTTCTGCTATTTAAATCAATCTGGTGAAATCAGGCTTAAAGCCGTACGGCTTCTTTTTGCCAAATTCCCGTTATCTCCCAACGGAGTAACGTTGTTTTCCAAAAAAATCTCCGTTATCTCTAAAATAGAATAATGTTTTCTCTCAAAACACCTCCGTTATAACGGAATAACCTCCGAATTGTCAAAACTCAACTTTAGCTACCTCTATCTCCTCGATAGCGAAGTACGCTTTAGTTTTTCCAAATTTAGCTACCTCTATCTCCTCGATAGAGAAGTACGCTTTAGTTCTTCCAACTTTAGCTACCTCTATCTCCTCGATAGCGAAGTAAGCTTTAGTTTTTCCAACTTTAGCTACCTCTATCTCCTCGATAGCGAAGTACGCTTTAGTTTTTCCAACTTTAGCTACATCTATCTCTTCGATAGCGACGTAAGCTTTAGTTTCGTAAGGTGACAACCTCCATTAATTGTCAAATCAAATAAGGTGACTCCTCCATTAATCGTCAAAATTTCAAGGATCCTAGACATGTTCCTAACTATCTAGTGAGACTTGAGCTACGACCAAGGCTTGATTCCTCCGGGATACATAGGTAGCCTTTCATAAAGGTCCAGCCATCCGACCGCAGTGGTCACCCTTTTTCTTCATCACTCCTCAGTGGTGAGGCAGCCTTTCATAAAGGCCTAGTCATCCGACCAAATTGGTCACCTCTTTCATTCATCGCTCCTCAGTGATGCATGAGCCTTTCATAAAGGTCCAGTCATTCGACCACATTGGTCACTCCCTTCATTTGGCATATCCCCAGTAGAATCAACCATTTGACCTCCTAGGTCACTTTCTTTCCATCTTCCCAGCAAGGGACCAGTCTATCTTCGCCATTCCCCAGTGGATTCCGAGCTACGATCATGGCTTGATTCCTCCGGGATATGTAGATAGCCTACTTTAGGTTCAGCCAATTCATCACATATGACACCCATTCCCCAGTGGATTCCGAACTACGATCATGACTTGATTCCTCTTCAGGATACGTAGGTAGCCTTCCAAATGTTCAGCCACTCGACCTCCTTGGTCACCCAATCCCAATCTCTCGGCAGTTCGCCAGATTGGATCCTTTTTTTATCGACAACCCCACTCGCCCTGTAAGTGACGTTGTCGAGGGGCTTCTGTAAGTACCCAAATCTGGCTCATGCCTTCCGGTTAAGTTTCCCGGCAATTCCCCGAACTTTCCTAAAGTTCAGGGGCAATTCTGGAACTTTTCCAAACCTTCCAAGGGGGGAAGGACTTGCTAGGAATTAAAATTTCAAGCAGTCCCTCGCTGGAAAGGGGTTTCTAGGTGCCACCTTGCATGGATCTAGAAGCAGGCTGAGTCATCGACGGATAACGCCGGACGGCTTCTTTTGCCAGAGGTTAATGTCGCACGACTTCATTAGGAAACACAAATCAGCCTATAAATAGAGGCCTCCTCTACCCATTTTGATAAAGAATTACAGGCACTGTTACTCTGCCAAAATCATCCCACGAATTTCCAGAAACCAAAACTCCCAAAAATCACCTCCCTCCTCCTTAAAACTCATCCAAAACCACTCCTACATTAGAAAAACCCCAAGGAAGATCCTATCATTTATCATGTAGATATCATTTCCCCCCTTTCCCCTAACACAAATGATTCATGGAGAATCCATCCCAAGGATGAACAAGGGTCCACAAGTGGCTTGTTCTAGGGAGGATTCATCACATGATGATGTGAAGTAGCTCTCTTTTACTACATAAAAATGTCATCTTTACTATTATAATGTCATCCCCTTCCCTTGACCTTGCTTCCAAGGATTGTCCACCTCATAAGGTTCTTAAAGGACATAGGAAAGCCTCAAAGGTCTTCCCTTTATATTCATAGCTTTAGTTCCTATAGTGTTCATTACACTTGTTTTCATAAAAATGCAATCTTTACTTTCCAATGCAACTCCCCCATGTCCCTCATAGTTGGATCACTCTCCAAGAATTGTCTAGTGACCTTCTTAAGGCACGAAAGACATAGGATGAGTATAAAGATCCAATCTTTATACCCCTCCCCTTAGTCCCTTTGGTACTTGAAGCATCCCGTGGTGTGGATCGGTGTAAAGGTCTCATCTTTACATCGTTTCCTCCACCAAAAATGCCATAGTCGAAGTCCCTTTAGAAGTGGACGATCCTCAGCCCCTACATCTCCGATCATCACTTTAGACGAGCATAAATGTCCCTACTAAGCTCAATCGTCTCAAGATGTAGGATTGATGGGCAAAGACTCTTCCTTTCTAAAGAGTCTCATTCTTGGACTATAAAAGGTGTCCCTCTCTCTTGATCACATAAAGACCTAGTCCCGAAGAACGTTGGTTTAAAACACACCAAGGCTCTCAAGCCTAACATGGTTGATTATTCCAACGGGAGGGTAAAAAGGTCACTTAATGATGTTCATAAGTCCAAGATGAGCACGAGATCAAAATCCTGAACACATCAAATTCAAGGAATCCCGAGCGATAACCAACTCAAATGGTTTATACGTCCGGAAGATAGCTTGTCACATTCCCTCCCTCTTTTCAAATCACATCTCACACACGAACACAAAAACAAGCACAAAAATTGGATCTAGGAAGACTTGCCTTTGGCAAGGCTCCTTGGGTGAACGCCAAATGTTCTTCCCAAGGAGTAACTTAACCTCCGGACCCTATTCCATTTTTTCAAAGTTTTGAGGAAATCAAAATGGTGTGGCGACTCCGTTTTTCAATAAACCGGATGTCTTCAAACTGAGGTGAAGCGGTGACCCTATATAAAAAACACGGTTCACATCCGCGATTTGGGCCCACATTCACAGCAGGGGCTTCCCCCACGCATGAACCGGTCCCCCATCACCAAGCGATATATGTCGTGGAAAGTCTCCTCTGAAACTAAGGGAACGATGTCCTCACCAACCCGGAAATGGCCTACCACATCCAACAAAAAAGTCCCATGAGACATCACTCCCGCCGTCGCTCAAGAAACTGTCAAAGCTGCTTCAGCCCCCAAATGCTCAAAAGCCTTACCAAAGCCTTTCCGGCCACCATACACTAACCACAAACATTTCAAGCTCGTGCGACATGCACAGAACATAAAAAAAGGGAGTAGAAACAACCCCTAAAGCAAAAATAAAAGAGTTCATTACATGTGAATACATTGTGCATATAAATACAAATATTTTGTTGCTCTCCTCACTAACATGCATAGAAAAGAAAAAAAAAGATTCCTACTCTGAGTCATCGGCACCACCGCCTGGTAAAGACTCCCACATCTCGGTGCCTCCGCCAGCCACCTCATCATCCTCGGTGAACTCAGCACCTTCCTCGACCGGATACTCCAAGACGTCCGCAGAAGTCAGAACAAAGAAGGAAAAAGAAGACGAGCCATCCCTCCTCTCCTTTTCCAGCACCTGAGGCGTCCCACGTCCTCATCATCTCATCCAAAGGCCGCACCACGTCCTCAACACCTCAACAACTCGGTCAGAGGCCCCCCACGGCCTCAAACGTTTCAACAAGTTCAGACAGAGGCGCCACCTCGCCCTCACCACAAGTTAAGACAGAGGCGCCACCTCGCCCTCACCACAAGTCCAGACAGAGGTGCCACCTCGCCCTCACCATAAGTTCAGATAGAGGCACCACCTCGCCCTCATTGCAAGTTCAGACAGAGGCGCCACCTTGCCCTCACCGCAAGTCCAGACAGAGGCACCACCTCGCCCTCACCGCAAGTCCAGACAGAGGCGCCACCTTGCCCTCACCGCAAGTCCAGACAGAGGTGCCACCTCGCCCTCAGCACAAGTCCAGACAGAGGCGCCACCTCGCCTTCACCACAAGTTCAGACAGAGGCGCCACCTCGCCCTCACTGCTAGTTCAGACAGAGGCCGCACCATGTCCTCAACACCTCAACAACTCGGTCAGAGGCGCCCCACGGCCTCAAACATTTCAACAAGTTTAGACAGAGGCGCCACCTCATCCTCATCGCAAGTCCAGACAGAGGCGCCACCTCGCCCTCACACCAAGTTAAGACAGAGGCGCCACTTCGCCCTCACCACAAGTCCAGACAGAGGCGCCACCTTGCCCTCACGATAAGTTCAGACAGAGGCGCCACCTCGCCCTCACCGCAAGTTCAGACATAGGCGCCACCTCGCCTTCACCGCAAGTCCAGACAGAGGTACCACCTCGCCCTCACACCAAGTTCAAACAGAGGCGCCACCTCGCCCTCACCGCAAATTCATACAGAGGCGCCACCTCGCCCTCACCAAGTTCACACAGAGGCGCCACCTCGACCCCACACCAAGTTCAGACAGAGGCGCCACCTCGCCCTCACCTCAAGTTCAGACAGAGGCGCTACCTCGCCCTCACCGCAAGTTCGGACAAAGGCGCCATCGCGTCCTCATCATTTCAGTGAATTCGGTCAAAAAACGCCAGCGCGTCCTCAACACCTCAACAACTCGGTCAGAGGCGCCCCACGGCCTCAAACATTTAAACAAGTTCAGACAGAGGCGCCACCTCGCCCTCACCACAAGTTCAGACAAAGGCGCCACCTCACCCTCACACCAAGATCAGACAGAGGCGCCACCTCGCCCTCACCACAAGTCCAGACAGAGGCGTCACCTCGCCCTCACCGCTAGTTCAGACAGAGGCGCCACCTCGCCCTCACCGCAAGTCCAGACAGAGGCGCCACCTCGCCTTCACCGCAAGTTCAGACAGAGGCGCCACCTCGCCCTTACCGTAAGTTCAGACAGAGGCACCACCTCGCCCTCTCTACAAGTTCAGACAGAGGCACCACCTCGCCCTCACCGCAAGTTCAGATAGAGGCGCCACCTCACCCTCACCACAAGTTCAGACAGAGGCGCCACCTCGCCCTCACCACTAGTTCAGACAGAGGCGCCACCTCGCCCTCACCAAGTTCAGACAGAGGCGCCACCTCGTCCTCACCAAGTTCAGACAGAGATGCCACCTCGCCCTCACACCAAGTTCAGACAGAGGCACCACCTCGCCCTCACCGCAAGTTCAGACAGAGGCGCCACTTCGCCCTCACTGAGTTCAAACAGAGGCGCCACCTCGCCCTCACACAAGGTTTAGACAGAGGCGCTACCTTGCCCTCACCGCAAGTTTAGACAGAGGTGCCACCTCGCCCTCATCGCAAGTTCGGATAAAGGCTCCATCGCGTCCTCATCATTTCTGCGACTTCGGTAAAAAATGCCACCGCGTCCTCAGCATTTCAGCGACTTCGGTCACAAGCACCTCCTCCTGCAAATAAACACAACGAAGGTATGTCAATAAACTCCAAATGTAAGACATAGCAGTAATAAACGCTACATAAAAGAAGAATCCTAGCACGGCATGATGCCTTTCTACAAATTCCCACAAACAAAGTTCCATACAGGATCCACAAAATGCGCCATCAAACTCAATTTAGGTCCAGACGCCTTAGAATAGTCTCAACTTAGGGTCATACTCCTGAACTAAGTCTTCCTTAGGTCCATACGCCTTAGAATAGTCTCAACTTAGGGTCATACTCCTGGACTAAGTCTCAACATAGGGTAGACACCCCCAAACAGTCTCACTTAAGGTATAGACACCTTCAAAGAAACTCAACTTAGATACTCCTCGCCTTTTCTGGCCGTCGTCATAAGCCCGAGCCCCAAGGCGCAAACACCTCCACAAACAAACTCCAAGGCGCAAACGCCTACGAACACACATCCCCAGGGTCCAAATGCCATCAAAACAAAATAAGGCATTCCCCCGGCAATCATCGTAAGCCCAACCTTTCCCCAGTGGACAAAGCACAAGGTAATCACGCCTCCCAAAATCAAGCACAAATCAAGTACGCCTCACAAAAGGCCCCACCAGGTTCATACTCACGAACCAAAGAACAAACACTTTCATCCTCCGTCAGAGGATATCACATGTCCTCATGCACGACATCACCTCGTTTAGAGGACATCACACGTCCTCATAACGACACAACCTCAGTCAGAGGACATAACACGTCCTCAGGCGCAAATCACTATCCGCAGCTCGAAAGGCTTTAAACGACCCGGGTCCGAAAGACCGCATAAATTACCCAAATCATTATTCGTAGCCCGAAAGAATTTAAACTACCCGGTCCGGAAGACCGCATAAATGTCCCAAAACATTTTCATAAATTAGGTAGACACCCCCAAACAGTCTCACTTTGGTCATACTCCTGAACTAGGTCCCAACTTAGGTCATACTCCTGAACTAGGTCCCAACTTAGGTCATACTCCTGAACTAGGTCCCAACTTAGGTCATACTCCTGAAATAGGTCCCAACTCAGGTCATACTCCTGAACTAGGTCCCAATTCAGGTTCATACTCCTGGACACGTCCTCATAACGACACAATCTCGGTCAGAGGACATCACACGTCCTCACAACCAACCTAAACGGTCACCCGCAAGACACTGACATGTCCACGCACTCACACGAACTACGATTGGCTTGATTCCCACTCAGGGATACATAGGAATCCTATCAAAGGGTCCAGCCGTCTGACCAACCTGGTCATTTTCTCTCTCCCAGTAAGTGATCCAGATCAGGACCCTTATCTTATCGACGACCCCACTTCCTTCATAAGTGACGTCGCCGAGGGGCTTCTGTAAGTACCCCAATCTGGATCGCTCTCCATCCAAGCATACGGTAAAAACCAAGGGCAAACTTCCGAAGGTAATAACTCCTTCATACGAACTCCGATTGAGACGTGCCATATATGATTGGAAAGCTCTCGACGAGAACTAGCTTGCCATTACAAAAATAATAAAATATTGAGCCTGTAGACTGGTCCGTGCGGACATAATTATTACCAAATCCCCTTAAAGTTCACAATATTCTCTTAAATCCAGGAAAACCAAAAAACTGGTAATGGCTGACAGTGTCGTGCGACACAACTAGCCAGAATCTGGACCCTATAAATAGAGGGCTCCCCCCCTCATAATTTTCACACCTCCCTCTTCTCTCCTCTCTCCCAGCCTTCAGGCATCCCCTCTAAGACCCTTTGGGGCAATCCCGGTCTCTTTCGGTTCCCTTCGGAGCATTCCGAGGCCTCTCGTGGTACTCCGAAGCTTTGCCGAGCACACTGCCGAGCGCTCCCGAGATGCTCCCGAGCTGCCCTGAGGCACTCTCGAGGCATTCTGAGGCTCCTCATGGTACTCCGAAGCCTTGCTGATCCATTCCGAGCCATCCCGAAGTGTCCCGGCCCTTTCCGAGCTCAACTGACGATCCCGACGCACGCCGGAACTCTGCCCGAGCGCAACCGACGATCCCAACGCACGACGAACCTCTGCCAGAGTCCAGTCAACGATCCCTGGGATCCCAACGCGTGCCGAAACTCTGCCCGAGTGCACATCTAACAATCCCGAAGCACGCCGAAGCTCTGTCCGCAGACAACCGGCACATCTCGAAGAAATCCCGGTCCGTCCCGAAATACTATTCAATACTCAAACACTATTCCCCAGCGGAAGACAGACACGAACCAACATTGGTAAGGCTTCCTTCCTATACTATTTCAATACATTTCAATACGTAGTGTATAATGTAGACATCCGATACAGCATGCATTTTTAAATGCACATACACACACAACATTTAAAGAAAGAAGGGGTATGAAATTACCCGATCTTTTCGCGCGCGGGGGGTGCGGAAAAGGCGGTTGTCTTTTGCGGAGGGGTTAGTGTCTGAGAACTCGCTTCATGGGAAGGAACAAAATGAGGAGTCACCACGCGGTTTTTGTATTTTGAGCCCAAACGTTGAGAAACGGCTATTGTGAATGGTGTCGTTTTTATTGGTAGCAAAAACTTAGAAAAAGGCTTTGAAAATGGGGATCATTTTTATTGGCAGCAAAAACGAGTAAAAAGATTTCAGTACCAGAGATTGTTAGGTTCGGAGGTCAAGTTACGTTTCGGGTAGAGTATTACGAGATCGCCCGAAACGCCTCGCATGACGAGTCTTTCTACCTTTCTCAAAATATTGTGCGTGTGTGTGTGTGTGTCTTTTGAAATGGGGGCTTGAATGACAAGCTTAATCTTGGTTTGAATGACAAACGTTTGATTAGGTGACTTTTGAAAAGACGAGCGTTTGAATGACAAACGTCGGTTTTGAGTTTGAAATGAGCGTTTGCGTGGCAAACGTCGGTTTTGAGACGGAAATGAGCGTTTGCGTGGCAAACGTCGATTTTGAGTTTTGAAATGAGCGTTTGCGTAGCAAACGTCGATTTTGAGTTGAAAAGGAGTTCGAAGGTCGAACTCCGATTTTTTGAACCGAGCGTTACATTGTTAACGATTTTTACGGGAAAAATGCGTATTAAATGATTTGAAGTGTCAAATGGCGGCTTTTAGTTTGAAGATGAGCGTTTGAATGACAAACGTCATTTCGCGCGTTTTGAAAGAGAGTTCGACGGACGAACTCCGGTTTTGAACCGGGCATTACATTGTTAACGATTTTTACGGGAAAAATGCGTATTAAATGATATGCGATCAACGAATCGGGGTGCGACTCGGACTTTGAAAAGTAAATACTATCACGATCCAAACGGGTCGGACTTTGTAAATGACAGTATTTAAAGTGCGGTATCAACGGAATCAAACGATCCGGATTCGTAAATGACGATCAACGAGGCCAAACGGCTCGGAATTGTAAATGACGATCAATGAGGCCAAACGGCTCGGATTTGTAAATGACAGGAATTAAATGACGATCAACGGATCGATCGATCCGTAATTGATAAATTACAATAAAAGTAAACGGAACGGGGTCGGAACGCCGTTTTAACCCGTGATTACTTCTCTTACGGAAAGAGAAGAGGATCGAGGGGCTAAAACGTATCGGACCCCGTTAGACGGAGGCGTCTACATTTTGATAACGACGTTCGAAACGGTTATAGTGACTGGCGCGTAAACCGAGATGGAACGGGAGATTTAGAGAGAGGGAGTTATACCTATGGCTAGGGTCGACTCCTTTGACTCGGGAGGTGTGTACGGGACACGGAAAGTGATTCGAAAGGTTGTTTCGAAGTTGTAAGGGGCGTATTTGATCAAAATATGAAGGTTTCACGCGAATCGAGACAGAACGGGAGCTCGGGAGGGGTAAAAACTGCTTAGGCCGTGGGGGTGGTGAGTTTTTGGAGTAAAAATGCATTTTTGCCTTTGTGACAACTTCTATTTATATGGTGAAAATTGCGGTAGGAGTCCTGGGACGGACTTGGCCTAAATCCGGGGTTTTGTGGTATTTTGAGAATTTGAAGGACTTCTTTGGCAATTTCGGAAAATGTGCAGGTGAGTCCTAGGACTTGGCTTGCAAATCGGGGTATTTTGGTCTTTTCCTTTGAATTTGATTGAAGGGTGACTAGAGGGGAGGTGGCATGGCTGCCACGTGCCCCTCTCGAGTCACCGGCCATGTGGGATTTTGTCCCTCGGTTCCGATTTTGTCCGTTTTTTAAAATAACGATGGGAAATGTCCGAAACGCCCCGGAAATCTTAGGAAAATGCATTTTTCGGGAAAGCCGTGCTTTTACGTGTGATGACACGTGTTAAGTACGGTTCGGACGTCCCGGGATGCACGGGCAGCGGTCTGGGACGTCTCGTTAGCGCAGCAGCGGGAGTTTGCGAGTTTCGGTTAACTGGAGCGGGCCGATTAACGGATTTCGCTTAACTTTACGACGGATTTGGACGATCCGGATTGGGTACTTACAGTTAGCCCCTCGCCGACGTCTCCTCCGAAGGAGGTGGGGTCGATTGAAAAAGATAAGGATCCAAAATCGGGATGCCTTACTTTGAAGGAGACACAGGCGGTCATTGGTGGACCCTTAGCGAAAAGGATTCCTACGTATCCCGAGCGGGAATCAAGCCGATCGTAGTTCGAAAAGGGGCAAGGGCCGCACACGGGGACCTTGACCTGAGCGAGATGTTAGGAGGCGTCTAAACCTGGATGAGACCATTCGCGAGGGTACCTGTACCTGAATGGAGACTGTTAGGAGGCGTCTGAACCTGGGACTTCTGAAACCTTCGAGGGCGTGTGGCGCCTCAAACCGGAGTTGCGATGCTGACGAGGGCGTTCGTGCCTTGGGTGCTAGGCTTATTGCTGTTGCCAGTTTTATCCTGCTGGGGATGAGCGTTCGGGCTTATTGCTGTTGCCGGCGAGGTGGAACGATCGAGCTTACGACTGGCGGCCGGGGAGATGAATGTTCACTTGTTGAAGTGAAAAGGTGTTCGGGCTTACGAGGATGGCCGAAGAGGGATTGTTGCAAGGCGTTCGTGCCTTGGGGTTCGGGCTTATTGCTGTTGCCAGTGAGATGAACAGCGAAGGTCTCGATAGGAGAGTGGAGGTCGGACCGCGAAGGTCGGGATTGACTGTTTGAGATCGGACGGTGAAAGGTCGAGATGGGAGATTGAATCGGACCGTGAAAGGTCACGATTAAGACTTTGAAATCGGAATGTGAAAGGTCGCGGTTTAGAGTTGGAATCGGACCGTGAAAGGTCGCGATTGAGGATTGGAATCGGACCGTGAAAGGTCGTGATTGAGGATTGAAATCGGACCGTGAAAGGTCGCGATTAAGACTTTGAAATCGGACCGTGAAAGGTCGCGATTGAGGATTGAAATCGGACCGTGAAAGGTCGCAATTAAGGATTGGAATCGGACCGTGAAAGGTCGCGATTGAGAATTGGAATCGGACCGTGAAAGGTCGCAATTAAGGATTGGAATCTGTGATGATGTGTCGCCATTTTCGCGGGAAGAAATTCGATTTTTTCGCGTTTCTTTGAAAAAAAACCAAATAAGACCCGGAAAAAAGAACGGAGTCGCCACGCCATTTTTGTTTTAAGGGCCAAAACTTTGAAAAAAGCCCGAGATCAGAAATTTGGGTTCGGAGGTCATGTTACACGCCGGGAAGGACGTTAGTGTGCACCCGGAATGCCTCGTAAAACGAGTCTTCCAAGCTGAAAATCATTTGTGTGTGTGTGTGTGTGTTTTGGCCAAAATGAGTTGAAACTCAGAAAAGTAAAAATTGGGATATCTTTTTAAGACTTTAAACTGATCCCATGATTTTTTGGAAGATTTTTGGATTGAGATTTGGTACTCAAAAGACCTTTTGAAGTTGAGAGCCACTTCTGCCAGAATGAAAAAGGCAGTGGACCTTTGATTTTGAAATGGATTCAAGGGTCTTAAAACTTCATAATCTGGATAAACTCAGAGAATGAAAGTTGTTCCAGACACCTTGAATAAGATTTTTGCGAAGGAATTTTCCATTTTGGAGAAGATTTGAGGGGTCAAAACCTTCTGGAAACCTCAGATATGAGATCTGGATTCCCAGAAGCTGATGAACTAGCCTCTGAAAGAAAATTTGAAAAGAGGAGTTTTACTCATCCAAAAAATAAAGTAAAAATATTTATGGAAAGATCTGGATGTTGGCTACAAAAAGTGTTTTGTAGTCAACACCAAATTCCACATTTATCTGTGTCCAAAAAATTAGACCATGGACTGAGGTCTGAGGAAATTGCTACTGGACAGCAACTTCTCAAGAGAGAAAATGTGATTTTAAAGGGGGGTTTTGCATCCATGCTTGTCCCCATTTCCCTAGGTTTTGGTTAGTGATCACTTGACATTTTAGTGGTGAATCAACTATACCAAACCATCCTTTGGGTACATTAGGACTAAGCATTTCATTTGCTTGGGAAGGGGATTTTTATCCTTTGAAAATGAGATTTGATGCTTGAAAATGGTTTTTAGGGTTTTGAAAATGAGTTTTCTTTGCAAGAAAGTAAGAGAACTTGAAAATAATTTTGATCTTTGTAGAAGATCATCCATGGAGATGGTCTTCCATGGTGATCTTCTTAGATCTAAAGCAAGAAGATGAAAGAACTACATTTTGTAGTTTGCAAATGCATGCTTGGTTGGAGTTTAGGGTAAGGAGAAGGAGGGTTTACCAATCTTCCTTGTGTTCTTGAGTTTTTGGCTTGAGTGTATGAGTGTTTAAGGCTTAAATATGAGAGTGAGTGGATGAGTGTGAGTTGGGAAAGATTGGAGAGAAAATGGTGACAATTCTTGAAGAATTCTCACTGTTTTCTCTCTATATTTCGCCAGAGGTTCGGTGCAATTGGTGTTGTGGCTCCTTATTTTTGTGACTGGAGGGCTCAATTTATAGCCCTCTGAAATATGCAAAGATGTCCGCGCGGATAGGATCCTTCGCGTGCACTGTTCATTAAATGCAGCTTCAGGCTCTGGACACAAGGAATATTTCTTTTAAAATTTGAATTATACGGCGGTTTCTGTTTCGGAAATTCTATTTTTGGTTTTATTCCTTTTGTTTTACATTTTGAGATTCTTTTTGAGGTTTAACCTTAAATAACAATGCCCATTTTGCCCTCACTTTGTTAGAAAAGTTAGGATTGTTAGGAATTGTTAGAAATGTTATAACTTTCGTTAATTTTCTAACGAAAATTCTAACAAGCTCAAATTGGAGCACTTACAGTAGCCCCTCGGCGACGGCGCTTTCGAAGGAAGCGGGGTCGTCGATAAGAGTAAGGCTCCATATTTGGCGGGATGATCGAGTGATCGGGTGGCTGAACCTAGCGATAGGCTACCTACGTATCCCGAATGGGAATCAAGCCGGTCGTAGTTCGGGTCTTTGACCCTGGAGATGATGGCGTTTTAGGTGCCTCGAACACGATGAGCGAGTTCTCGGTTCTTTGGAAAGAAACTCTGCTGGGGGATAAGAGATGACCATTTTCGGTCGATGGCTATCCGCTCTGCCGGGGATAGGAATGACCATTTTCGGTCTGATGGCTATCCGCTCTGCTGGGGATAGGAATGACCATTTTCGGTCTAATGGCTATCCGCTCTGCTGGGGATGATTGTGATTTATCGTTTTCCTAGTGATAGCGTCTTAGGTGCCTCAAACCTTGGAGATGGCGTTTTAGGTGCCTCGAACCTTGGAGATGGCGCTTTAGGTGCCTCGAACCTTGGATGATGGCGTTTTAGGTGCCTCGGACCTTGGAGATGGCGTTTAGGTGCCTCGAACCTTGATGATGATGGCTTTTTAGGTGCCTCGGACCTTAATTTGAAATGGCCTTTCGGTGGACTTCGTCTGCTTGCCGAAGGAGAGGGTGACCGTTTTGGTCGAGGGTGGACCTAATGATAGGCTACCTACGTATCCCTAGTGGGAATCAAGCCCTTTCGTAGTTCGAGCTCTTTGACCCAGATGATGGCGTTTTAGGTGCCTCGAACCCGATGAGCGAGTTCTCGTAGCCAAGTTGGCCGGAGAGAAACTCGCCGGGGATAAGAGATGACCATTTTTGGCCCGATGGCTATCCGCTCCGTGGGATGATTGCGATTTATCGCTTTCCTAGTGACAGCTGCCTTAGGTGCCTCAAACCTTCGAGATGGCGTTTTAGGTGCCTCGAACCTTGGAGATGGCGTTTTAGGTGCCTCGAACCTCGAGATGGCGTTTTAGGTGCCTCAACTTGAAGATGGCTTTTTAGGTGCCTCTGACCTTAATTTGAAATGGCTCTTTGGGACTTCGTCCGCCGCCGAAGGAGAGGGTGACCGTTTTGGTCGGGGGGCCGGACTAATGATAGGCTACCTACGTATCCCTAGTGGGAATCAAGCCCTTTCGAGAACTGCTCGAGAACCGCGGCTTCGAGATTCCGTTAACTTTGCTTTTGGGATTCCGTTAAAATTGGCTGGGAGAATTTTTTTGCTACGGATCCTTATCTTTCTCGGGAGATCGGTCTTACTTTGGGGAATGATTTTGATCGACGTTATCTTTCTCGGGGCACTCGGTCTTACGTTTGGCTAGCAGGGATGATTTTGATGAAAGATACGGGATCTCGTTATCTTTCTCGGGGAGATCGGTCTTACGTTTGGCGATCGGGGAGATGATTTTGATGAAAGATACGGGATCTCGTTATCTTTCTCGGGGCACTCGGTCTTACGTTTGGCTGGGAGGATGATTTTGATGAAAGATACGGGATCTCGTTATCTTTCTCAGGGAGATCGGTCTTACGTTTGACTGCCGGGAATGATTTTGATGAAAGATACGGGATCTCGTTATCTTTCTCGGGGAGATCGGTCTTACGTTTGGCTGATCGGGGATTGATTTTGATGAAAGATACGGGATCTCGTTATCTTTCTCGGGAGATCGGTCTTACGTTTCTTGCGGGGAAGATTTTGATGAAAGATACGGGATCTCGTTATCTTTCTCGGGAGAATCGGTCTTACGTTTGGCTGCAGGAGATTGATTTTGATGAAAGATACGGGATCTCGTTATCTTTCTCGGGTCACTCGGTCTTACGTTTGGCTAGCTTAGGAGATTAGATTTTGATGAAAGATACGGGATCTCGTTATCTTTCTCGGGGCACTCGGTCTTACGTTTGTTGCTAGGGAAGGATTTTGATGAAAGATACGGGATCTCGTTATCTTTCTCGGGAGAGATCGGTCTTACGTTTGGCTAGGGAATGATTTTGATGAAAGATACGGGATCTCGTTATCTTTCTCGGGGCACTTCGGTCTTACGTTTGGCTTGCCGGGAGGATTTTGATGAAAGATACGGGATCTCGTTATCTTTCTCGGGGAGATCGGTCTTACGTTTGGCTAGGAAGGATTTTGATGAAAGATACGGGATCTCGTTATCTTTCTCGGGGCAATCGGTCTTACGTTTGGCTTGCGGGAATGATTTTGATGAAAGATACGGGATCCGTTATCTTTCTCGGGAGATCGGTCTTACGTTTACTGCAGGGAATGATTTTCTTGACAAGGGCGACTTTGGTTAACTTTGGTTAACTCTGTCAAGTTGGGGGAATTGCGAGTCACGGAATTTTAAGGGGCAAAAGGGTCATTTGACCCTTACAATCTATCCGCGCGGAGAGGACTTTGAAAGTCGGGGTATTAATGAGGGCCAACGCCCTTCTCCTTCCCCATTCAGGTTTTTGAAATTGTCGAGAGAGAGAGAGAGAGCAGGAGAACCGCCATTGTTGCTCAAAAGCTTCAAAAATCTTCCGTTTTCTTCGATTTTCAAGCAATGGAACACGGGGAAGGCGCTTTTCAAGGCCAGGACGTGGCCCGATAGCGGAGAGACGGTGGAGCTCGTCGGATGAGGAGGCATTATACTCTTTCGCAATCGGTTGCGGAGGAGCATTACCCCGATGCTTGGCAACATTGGGCTTCGGTTCGAATCTCGAGCGGTATACTTTGAAACCCTTTGATCCCTTTGTCGATTTCTTGCTTGAAATTGAATTTTAGGTGATTTTGAATTTTTTTTTTTTTGAAAATTATGCAATGTTCATTGTCTTTGATTTGATTTTGATGCTTTGCATGTTGCAATGGATTTGTTGGTGTTCCAAAATGTGCATTTTGCTTGGGAAAAGAATTGGCATTTTTGCCACACATTTTTTTTTGTATCCGAAAATTGTGAAAATTCGAAAATTGTGATGATGATTTTTTTTTTTTTTTGAAATTGAATATTGATATTGATGAATGATGCAATGCATGCATTTTGTTTGGAAAGAATGGGCATTTTGCCAATATGAGATGTATGTATGTTTAGGATTTTTTTTTTTTTGAAAAGTGGGACGGATTTTTCCTCCCGTTGCATGTAAGATGGATGATATGCATGTATGCATTTTTTTTTTTGAAAATGGGACGGAGTTTTATTTCCGTCGACTTCTTGTAGGATATGCATGTATGCATTTTTTTTTATTGACAATTGTTGAATGGGATTTCTTTGAAAAGCTTGTCTTTTACGTGAGAAAAATGGGGCTATGTCTATTGCATGCCGTTATCTTTGCCGAAATTTTCTTTTTTTTTAATGCATGTGTATGCTTTTTTTGTGCAAATGCAAATGCAATTTTTTTGACATTTTTTTTTTTTTGCAGGGCGGAAACCGTTTTGTGACGGAGCGGTGAACAAAATGAAGACTCGAGGATCGGTGGAGTCAGTGGTTGACTTGTGGGATCGGCTTCCGGATGCGGGCCGAGGAGCTTTGCCGAGTCAGAGGCAGTTGTTGTTGAGACGGGGCTTTGGGAGTTTGTTGAGTGCTTGAGGGGGCTGGTCAAGTTCCCTAAGAGCAAGGGCTTGATGTTTGCTTTGGCGCGGCATTGGTGGGGCGCGACCCACACGTTTCACTTCTTACGGGGCGAGGCTACGGTTACGCCCTCCGATTCTGGCTGCGATCACGGGTTTGTCCTTTAATGGGCGCGGCATTGAGTGGCGGGACGGCTATAGCGATGCGGATCTGCGAGCTCTTACGGGATTTTCCCTATTCCCAAAAGGGGATGGGGATGGAGTATGCGGTGGTCTACGGGAAGATTGTGGAGACCATTGTGAGTTACGAGGCTGGGGAGGAGAGGATAGGCGCCGTCGGAT
Source organism: Adenophora triphylla var. japonica (assembly GCA_022495995.1). Lineage (NCBI taxonomy): Eukaryota > Viridiplantae > Streptophyta > Magnoliopsida > Asterales > Campanulaceae > Adenophora > Adenophora triphylla. Next base: position 149,474 of record JAFEMH010001121.1, on the reverse strand, counting down.
TGCCAGGGCCTTCTTGTGGTTTGCCTTTTCGAGCACCCTCTTTGGACATCTTGAGGGACGGCGGTCTTTGCCTTGTTGAGGTCCTTGGAGGACATGGAGACGGTCGGAGATGTCTCGTGGGGAGAGGCCGGGTGGCGAGCTTTACTTTGCTCTCGATAGGTACAGTAGGAAGGCTGTGAGCTCCTTGTCTTGCTTTGAGTTTGCCACTGGAGGTATAAGCTCTCTTTTTGCTTTCCCTCTTTTTTTTTTGAGCACACACTTTTCTTTTGCCTGGATTGATTGGATTTTACCTTTCGCGGTATGGGCGTTGGAGTTTTTCCCACGTCACGATGTGGCGGCGGCCGGCGGAGTACGTCGGGCGTATCCGGCCATGCGGTCTTGGTCCAAGCATGCCGGGAGAAGATAAGCTCCGGGGCGTACGACTCTCGGGTACGCGGATTGCCTTCCTTTGACGGAGGCCGAGACGGATGAGGGGATGATATTCTTCCCACAGGATCGCTTCGAGGTGGCGCGAAATTTGAAGCGCGAGATTTGGGCGTGCGGCGGAGGATTACGAGAGGTCGACTTGCGATGCATATTATTTGGGAGAGAGGGTGACGCGCCGGCATGGCGTGAACTCGCCTTTGAGGACACCGGTGGAGCCTCCCGCCGATATGATGCACCAGTGATCGGTCAGTGACTGGGATGATTACCGGCGGCCGGCACTTCTCGGCATTTCGTGGCGATTGAGCCATATGCGACATTTGTCTTGAGGAGGCTGAGGATGCCTCGGGTTACGGATAGAGAGGGGCTTGGGATCCGCGGTATCCTCGGACGGATTTTTCATATATCCGAGGATGGGGTCCGATTGAGGGTGCGAGATCCCTCGGCCGAGCGGCTTCCACGAGCTTTAGGCCTCGTCAGGGTATGAAGAGTATGGCTTTTACGCCTTTCTTCCTTTCTTTCTTTTGTTTCATCATCTTTAGCATCACTTCCTTTTTTGACGCTTTTGCTTTTGTGCGGTTTTCGGAGGTGGTCGTCGAGAAGGCGGCGAAGCAAGTGATCGGAGCTAAGAGATTCATCGGGAGGATGGTCGCTTGCGGGGCTCCTCGAGGCTAGAGCGAGCGACCACGGCCGGCGCACATCGAGACGGGAGGCTTCCCTATTCGCTCGAGACTTCTTCGAGAGACTCCTCTGTCTCCCTCTCCTTGATCCGCGCGGTCTTGCCTTCGGATCACGTCATTCTCGAGGGGATCCACACGGGCGGGGACACGTATGGCGGCATGGCGGGTCGTCTTCGTACAGTCCGGGAGTCAGCGCCTTCACCTTCGGATACGATTTTTCGCGAGATCTCGGCTTGCCCTATCGGAGCGTGCGGGTTGGTCTGACGAGCCTCTTTACGGAGACGAGGACGATTACGAGCCCGAGATTTTCGGGGCTCTGAGGAGCGGGCCCGAGTCGCAAGAGGGGCCGAGGCGGACATCGGGCGCTAGAGACTCCGATTGATTACCCCCGATTTTTTTTTTTTTTAGGCGATTTTACGAGATTTTAAGATTTATGACTGGGATTGAGATTTGTACAGCTTATGCACATTTTATTTTATTTTTTTTGGATGTAATAATTTAGGATTTTATTGATGTTTGTTTGTTTTTTTTTTATGCACACTCTTTTTTTTTTGGAATGTAATAATTTAGGATTTTATTTTTATGAATGCAATGCGGTATGAATGCGGTGTTGCATGAGCCTTGTTTTTTTTTTGCAAGGGTGTTTGGTATATGGGTGGTTTGGGGAGGTTTTTGCACGGGTTTCGAGCAGCGGGACGGAATATTCCTCTTTTGGTGTAGCGGCTTGGGTACATTTGCAGATTTTTTGATGGAAATGACAATCATGTCCGCGCGGATGGGGTCTGCATACGACATTGTCCTTTAATTTTGCTTCGAGATCTGGTCTCACTTTATTTCAAATTCAAATATCCTCTTCAACCTCAGGTCAAACGGCCATTTTCGGGAGAAAGAGAGAAAAACCATGGAAAACCTTAGAACAGCTCCATCAAAATTGTCCCAAGAATCCCAAATGTCATTCTTCAACAAGTTCAAGGATTGGTCGGGAGATTATGCATGAGAGGAGGTCCTTCTTTGAAGAAAGGTACAAGGTGAAGTGCTTATGGTCTCTCAAGGAATTGATTCCGGATTATGAGCTTTTGAGGGCTTCTTCCTCATTTTGGGACACTAGAAGGCATGTCTTTTGCCTTTCCTTCAACGAGATTGTTCCGACTGTGGAAGAATTTCGGGCCTTGCTTGGAGGTCGGAGGTGGAAGAGATAGCGGTTCCTTTGCCGGAGGGCTTCTTTTGTTGACGGATTGTGCGTCCTCCTTCATCTTTCCCCGGAGGAAGCGCAAGGTATGATCCGCGGTCCCGATCATTTCGATATTTCCGGTCTTCCTGATAGGTTTAGGGGCCTAGGCTTGGTGGATGATGCCTATTGGGATGCCTTTGCACTTTGTATGTTTGGCACCCTGTTCATGGTCTATTCCTTTGGGATTTGCCATCGGTCTTTCTTTGGATGTTGTCGTTCGGCTGTCGCACAGGCGAGAGATGTCGTTCCTTTGATTAAGGGAGACTTTTCATGCTCTTGATAGGCGCTACCGGAAGACGGTATATGCACGGGCGGCCCGTTCCTCTTGACCACAGTGGGCGATGGAGCGTTTGGGGGTTCTTCGGGAAACTCCCGACATGATCAAGCCTTGGACATTTGCCGGGAGGGGGTTGTTTGTGGATTTTGATGATCGGGGCTCATGGGAGCGTTGGATGGGTGGTCTCCGGCGAGAAGATATCAGATGGTCGAGTGCCTTGTTGGCGGGTGGAGACTCGCGAGTGCTTCGGGATGGGTCTCGTGTGGTCATGCTTAGGGGCTTTCTCGGTCCGGCTTCTATATTCCGGCTTTAGTTACGAGGCAGTTTGGCTTGGAGCGGAGGTTCCTTTGGAGGACTTTGATGATATAGCCACCGGGGTGGTGGCTCCTGCTCTATGGATGATCCCTCGGTGTTTCCATTTCTTTCCCGAGCATGGAGGTATGATGCCTTTCCTCCTCGGGTTATTCTCGAGCGTCAGAGACCGGTGTTCTTGACCACTTGGTACCTGGATTGGTATGAGAGGCATGCAGGAGAGACTCGGGTGGCTATTTTGAGACGGCGTGAGGCCATTGTGGGTGCGGAGGACACATTGTTTACGAGAGGAGGAGGGCGAGGCGAGGGCCAGCCCTCATGATAGGAGCGGAGACGTTTGTGGCCGACTATGAGGCTTACGTCGAGACGGGGAGAGGAGGGCTCTATGCTACCCGGCTAGGCTACGGGAGATGAGAGATGACGCTAGGAGCTACTAAGGCCACGACGGAGGCTGGTTTGATAGATCTGTTCCTATACCCGGAGCTTGGTAGGAGAAACACCGACATTTTCTGGTTCGAGAAAAAGAAGACTCGAAGGGGAAGAAGAGGGGAGAGGCCGATGCAGTGGCTTGGAGTGACTACGAGGTTTCAGAGTATCCCTTTCTTGTCATAGCGGACACATTAATTTGATTATGTATCTTAGTTTTCTTTTAGCGGGTTGCCGGTTGTAGGAATGAATCGGGCTTAGACTCATCAAAGAGCTTTTAACTTGTAATGAATATTTGAATTGCTTTAGAGTTTTTCGAGACGCTTTCATGGTCTGATCAATTGTATTGATGTCAAAGTATGACTTTTATTTGTGTTTTAGACCGAACCGTTTCCGGCTGCCTACGTTCCCCTCATTTTGAGGAGCTCAGGTCTTCGTAGTTCAACTTTGATTTTTTTTTTGTTGTTTTTTTGTTTTTTTTTTTTGTTTTGTTTTTTTTTGTTTTTTTTTTTTTTGTTTTTTTTTTTTTTTTTTTTTGGTGCAACCACTGTTTTTACCTAGGCCGCCCTTTTCGGGTTTTCAACCTAGTTGGGTATTACTCTTTTAGCATTCTGTTTTTTTTTTTACGCGTAGTATCTGCGCAGCTTGTCACCATTATTTGGGTGTACAAAGGGATTCCGTCGAAGATGCGCAAGTTGCATGGCTCCTCGGAGAAGATCTTACGGACGACATATGGCCCGACCCATACGGGCTCCCATTTGCCGAGGGGTTGATACGGTGGGGGCTTTTCTTTTAAAGCGAGATCACCTTCTCGGATCTCCCGATGCTTTACTTTCTTGTCGAAGGCTCGGCCATTCTTCCTTGGTAGGCTCGGATGTGTTCCATGGCCTTGATCGGCGTTCATCTAGTAGGGCCAATTCGTCATGGCGACTCTGGAGCCATTCGACCTCGTTGATACGGCTTTCCGGTAGTATACGGAGCGAGGGTATTTCTAGCTCGATTGGGAGTACGGCTTCCATTCCGTATGTGAGGAGCAAACGGTGTTTCCCGTTGCCGTTCGGCCCGATGTTACGTAGCGAGTGCCGGGTGTAACTTCTCGGGCCAATCTACGCCTTGGGCCGGCCATTTTCCGGATGATATTTTCCGAGTCTTGTTTGCTTTGCCTTCGACGGCTCAGTTGGTTTGGGGCTGTAAGGAGATGACTTGTGACGGGTTATTCGGAATTACGCGGCAATTTTCGCATTCCCCTTGAAGTGGGATCCATTATACGAGATGATTTCGGTGGCAACCCGTATGCGCACATGATGTTCTCTTTGATGAAAGAGGGCTACTTTCCTTGAGTTGAGGATTTTGTAGGACTTGGCTTCCAACCCACTTGGTGAAATAATCCCACGGCTACCGGGGCGAATTCGTGGCCGTTCTTGCTTGATGGCGTGATTTTGCCTATGACATCAATTCCCCAAGTGACGAAAGGCCAAGGGGTTGTCATGCGGTATAACTCGTGAGGAGGCAAGTGATTAAGATTTGAGTATCGGCGGCATTTGTCGCGGCTTTTGACGAGCTTGGATGCGGTCGGTTTCCATGGAGATCCAAAAGTACCCCATTCTCGGTATGATTTGCATCGAGCTCGAGCATTCATAGTGAGGGCCGCGAGTACCACCATGTATTTCTTTCATGAGTTCGGTAGCCTCTTGTTTGCCGATACATCGCGGGAGGGGGCCTTGATAACGCTTCTTGTATAACATGTTTCCCAAAGAACATAATGGGAGGCGAGCCGCTTCGAGTGAGAGACTTTTCGCTTTGATTCCTTCTTTATATTCCCCATCTTCATTTTTGAAAGAGGCCTCGCCATCCTTGAGTCTTGGTAAATCGAGTGTACCGGGGATCATTGATCGGTTCGGCTTACGCTTCGATTTGAAAGCAATAGGCGGGATTTTCTCTTCTCAGGCTACGAATGGTTTGACGGACTTCCCTTCGGGTATTTCAACGAGGGAGGCTAGTGTTGCGAGCATCTGCAAAAATCTGTTGCGATCTCTGGGCAAGTAATGAAAATCGATCTCCTTGAATTGAGTTACTAGCTCTTCCATGTAAGTGTGATATTTACGTAGAGCCGGGTCCACGGTCTTCCATTTGTTAGAGACACGATTGATGATGAGGCGAGTCACCATACACCTCCAATTCCTTGATATTTCTTTCAAGGCGGCTTCCAACCCGGCTATGCAAGCTTCATATTCGACGGCGTTGTTGGTGACTTCGAAGTTCGGCCTTGCTTGCTATGGGGGTGTGTTCGTCGGTAGGATCGACCGAAGCATTCCTATCCCGTTCCCCCTTTTGTTTGACGCCGATCGAAGAAGAGTTGCCGGCGATTTTCTCCTTCTAGAGCGAAGATTCCATCATCGGGAAATTGAGGTTCGAGTCCTCGGGACTCATCACTTGGGAAATCGGCCGAGATGTTACGCCATTATGCGTCCTTTTACGGATTTCCTTGAAACATAAGTGATGTCATATTCGGCCAAAAAGAACGACCATTTTGCCAACCTCATGGAGATGGAAGGCTTGTCGAACGAGATATTTGATGGGGTCTATTCCTTGAGACAAGATGTATCGGGTGAGGCTTGCATGTAGTGTTTCAACTTTCCCACTACCCGAGACCAAACTGCGCTGCAAGTCTTCTCGCATAGCCGGAGAGTAATTGAGTTCGCTTCCTTGGAGCTTTTACGCTTACGAAATAGATGGCGTTTTCGACTTTGGAATCTTTCTTCTCTTGAGCTAGCATAGCCCCAATTCTTTGTATACGTGTGACAGTTAGATATAGCAAGAGCGGCTTTTGCCGATGTGGTGGGCGAGAGAATCGGGGGATTCACGAGGTATGCCTTAATACGTTCAAAGGCAAGGCGACATTGCAGGAGTCCATTACGTGTAGGCATTTTTCTTCATCAACTTGAAGATCGGCTCAGCGGATCGAGGTCGGTGATTCTGAAAGCGGCTTATGTATTGCAGTCTTCCCATAAAGGATTTCACTTACGTCGGTGTCGGGGCGGCTTCATTTCAACTATCGCCTTGATTTTACGGGGATCTACTTCGATTCCCAGTTCTGTCACCATATATCCTAGCACCTTACCTCGTCTTACACCGAAGGTGCACTTAGGTGAGATTCGGACTCATGCTTTGTGGTCTCGGAGCGGCCGAAGAATTTTCTCAAATCAATAAAGTGCGGCCATCGATCCTACGGAATGTATTATCATGTCGTCCACATAGACCTCCAATTTCTTTGTGGATCATGTCATCAGAGCAGAGGCGTGTTTGCGCCTACGGTGCGTAGCCCCGGCATTCTTTAGTCGAACGAGCATGACCGTGTAGCGGTAGGTGCCCGAGGGGTTGTGAAGGCTGTTTTGGCTTGATCCTCTTACGCCATTTTGATTTGGTTGTAGCCGTGGCAAAACCGTCGACGAAGGATTTGACTTCATGGTTGGTAGTGGAATCTACCAAAATGTCGATGTTTGGCGGGAAATCGTCTTTGGGTGGCTTTGTTCAAGTCTCACGAAGTCTACGCGGCCGGATCTTTCCGTTGGCCTTGAGTCATTGTTACTATGTTAGAAAGCCATGTAGGGTATTCAATGACCACGATGAATCCTACACGAGCATCTTTTCTATCTCCTCTTTCACTTGTAGGGACCATTCGGGCTTAATTCTTCTTAGCTACATTTTGCGGCTTGACTTAAGGTCGGCGGTATTCGGTGCTCAACTATGGAAGGATCGAGGCACGGCATATCTTTATAGGACCATGCGAACACATCCACAAATTCTTTTAGCGGCTCAATTAGGGCATCCCTTTCGGTCCCTTCGAAGAAACTACCAATCTGCGTCTCTTTAGGCTCTTCCGCAGTTCCCGAGATTCACACTCGTCAAAATCTCTTCGCGGCTTGGGCTCGATTTTCCTCTTTAGGACAACTTTGCTTAAAGATTTCTTTGATATATTGTTCATTTAATGTGTACGCTTCTTCATCTAGTGAATCGTTATTAAGCTGTTTTTAGATTATTAGTTAATTCAATCATTAGTTAAAGTGGCAATTAAGGGATACTCGAAAAGGTTCATCATTTCATTGAAGACGAGGGAAGGCTCTGACAACGTTCGCTACGGACTCGTAGTCTTCGGGCGTAAGGCCATTGGACGACTCGAGAGACTCAAACTTCAGACAAATGAGAGACTGGAGGACTTTTCAAAGGTTGACACGAAAGGGCCAGAGGGACCAATCAAGCTTGGTGATCATTTCCTCTTTGGTGGACGGGAGGCTGAGAGAGTTTCCCAATTCTTTAGCGGCATCGTATCGGTGGCTTCACAACTTCGGGAAAGGCATGGTCTCTGTGCTCCCTCTTCGGTCGTTGCCATCATCTCTTTGTACGAACCAGAATCAATTGTGTTTGGCGTCGAAAGGCGAGCATGTGGATGTAAGGGATCTTCCTCGATCACAAGGGATTTCCATTTCATCCTGTCAGCCTAGCTCAATCCGAGATGTAGGGGCGTATTGCGTCTCGGTGTCTTTGCTTAGAAAAATCTCATGTCCCATACTCGAGCGGAAAGGCTCGGCAGGCAGTTCAGCAAGGAGGACGTCCAAAACGACGTTCATAGATTCGAGCCGAGTCTGTCGGTATTTGTCGACTTTTATCATGAAAATCTCCTCGCCTGGCGAGGCCAAAGAATGGGTTTGCAGAATGCTGACAAATCTGTGATTGAGGACCGGAGACTTGTGTGCCTGTATCATGGCGGTGTTCAGCGTTTCCTTCGATGCACGCCTCCAAGTGTTGGAAATAACAATTAAATTTGATGAATCGAACTTCTTCGGAGTCGGCTCGCTTGAGTGTGTTGACATAGTTGGCATTGTTGGATTCCAAAGGATGCTGACGAGACTTGCCTCTTGAAAGGTGTAGCCCCGGTGTTTGACTGTGGGCATTCTTGGCTATTGTTTCAGCTTCGTTCCCTATGAGGAAACTGTCACCCCTTATGACTTCAAGGTCTCCCTGTCGGTTGATGAATTTGACGCATTGGTGGAGAGTGGAGGCTATGGCTTTCATGTGATGCAACCAAGGGCGCCCTAGTAGGGCTGTGAACTCGGAGGGGATATCCATTACATGGAACTTTGCGGGCACCATTTGGGTTTCGTACTGCAGTTCCGGCGAGTCCATCCGTCCCGAGAATGGGACGAGACGAACCGTCGTAGGCCTTGACACCGGGTAGATGGGATCACACGCCTTTCATTTATGCGGAGGGCCCTCATCATGCTGAGGAAGGACGTTTACCGATGATCCATTGTCCCACTAATACCCCAGGGAGTGATATGGTGTTGAGCCGAATGGTGATGTACAAAGCTTCATTGTGTTGGGAGACATCTCTTGGCAAATCTTCATCGCGAGAAGGTGATCATACTCCCATATAGGTGAGGATCATAGATTTGGGTCCTTGTCTCGGGATAGAGAGTCATGTCCAAGCCGTGTCCACTTCAGTGCCTTTTTCTTGCGAGGTAGAGCCTTTGCCGAAGCCCCAGGTTATACGATGCCTTTTGTGGCGGTTGCCATCTCCGGTCAACATGTTGATTGAGTGGGAGCGCCCGAGCGCGTCGGTTTTTCTTCATCGGTGTGCACTCGGGAGCTGGTCAAACGAACTCGGCCGTTCCCGCGGGGGATAGATTTCGATTGGCGGTGGAGTTACCCAGGTCCACAGTATTCGCGTCCGAAAGTCTCACTCTGTCGTTGGCAAGGCTTTTACGCTCTTTCACCCCTTTTGCTTTGGGGAAGACTGACAGTAGAGTACATAATAATCAAATCCCCCGCATGGCTCCCCGAGCGTTCCCACACTATTATCACCGGCCTCGAATCTCTCCTTCAATTTTTTTGGCTGGAGGAAATTTTCTTTTTCTTAGGAGGACGGTCCTCGTGTATCCGAGTCCGATAGTCCCTTTCAAGGCAATCGGATAGCCACAAATATCCCACCAAATGTGTTCTACTACGGTGGCGGATTTGGGACCTCAGGTTGGCGGTGCTGGAATGACTTTGGGTGGAACCGGTCCGGGGATCTCGCTGCCGGGCTCATCTCGGAAGCGAGTGATTGGACTCTACGCGCGGATAATGAGAGATATTGAGGTCCCGGGGAACGGGCATATGTTTGTCCTTAAAGGTAGCCCTGGCCGTTGGGATATTGTTAAGGTCCCGAAGTGGCGTGTGGCCTCTTAAATCCAGCCCGCCGTCTCGTTCCGGCGTTCTTCCGTGGCTTTGATGGCCGACCATATTTCTTCAACTGTTCTCGATTTTCATCACTCAGCCGATATTTGTGGGATCATCACTTTGAGAGGGGACAACCGACAGTATACCGAACTCTTTCGTCCCCGATCGTCGTTTGGGGGCCAGTTGCCCCGTAAGTCGACGGGCAGGAGTCCGGCGGTGGAAACATAGGAATCTTGGGGTAGCATCTTGATGTATCCGGACGATTAAGAAGAGGAGGAGAACCCTCTTCCTTCTTTGCGGTAAAAGTGTCATCGGAATTGAGACCGATAGTCAAACCATGACTTTACAACCCCAGAGAGGTCATCAATTTGAGCCTCATGTCGAAGTCTCATCTCGTTTCTACCAACCGGATCCAATACCGGGTCTGTCTCGAGGGATTTTTGGAGGACTGAGCAATGTGGTCCCCATCATTACCGCCGATGCACATTCTCGAAACCCGAGTCGGAACAAACGGCGAGGCCGATGACGCGCTTGACTCTTCCCAACTAATCAAACGGTGACCCGTGCCCGAAACCAAGCTTTGTGAGCCGCGGGGAAAGGACACGAAGGTTCAGATGTCTGGGAACGGAAGGAGGGTAGGTGTTTGGGCTTTGGGCTCATGCAACATGCGATTATTTGTTCACGTTTACTTAAAACATGTTTTATTATCCTAATCGGTTGGAAAATATTGCTCTTCTTTTTCGCAAACTACTCTGGGGATCTGGATCAGCGGGCCCCGTCACTACGTCTATAAGCCCCTCGTATTCCACTGTATTTCGACCTCCCAGGGTGGACACTGGCGAGGGTCCTATAGGGCAAGCGGGTCCCACCGACCGAAAGAAAACGATCCTAAAAGCCTCGCGGGTAATCGAGTCTTAACGAGCATTCGATGTAAATTACGGACAAAGCCGACGTCAAAAGTCAAGATCGTGTCCGAGGGCTCGACGAAAAGTCGGCATGATTTGACCGATAAATGTCCACGATTGATCTTGACTTGTCGTCGCTTAAGCCGTAATTAGGCATGGAATATTCATTAATCCTTGATGACTCAAAGGTCAATGTCGGGAGTCGTGTATAATTTGTGCCGCCGAGCCGAAGTCAAGGCGTCGGTCAATATCTTGGTCAAAGTCCGCGGCGGAAAACCGGCGTAACTTCGACCGATAAGGGTCCCCGAAAGATATTGAGTCGGTATGCCGACAAAGGCTTGAAAGGAAAGGTCTATACACGACAGGCATGACATGCACCGTACTAAAAACCAACCGGGTCTCTGACAAAGTGTGTCACGGACAAGTGCATGGTCGACACGAGGCTCCATGGGATGTTTGGGGTAGTCCCGTGCTCATCCGAGAGGCGTAATAAGACCAAACGGACCGCGACAAGGATTTCCGGGTTAAGGACGTAGTGTGTGCGTGTACGGTCACGTGCGCGTAGTGTGCAAGCAGTCTATATTCTTTTTCTGAGTAAAATAGAGATTTTTTTTTATGTGTCTTAAAAATATGATGCATGATTTTTTTTTTTTGAAAATTTTCTTCTTTTTTTTTTTTGAAAATCCTTTTTTTTTTGAAATTTTTTTTTGAAATTTAATGAGCACATAAGCACGTAAGCACGAAAATTCCAACTAGTTAGGGACATTATTCCGACAAGTCAAAATTTTGACTTTTCTCCGAGGCGGCCAAAACAACACGAAAACTGTGCAAAAATCAACACACACACAAAAATGATTTTCAAAGCCGGGACGGAAGCTTGACCCTCAAAAGCTCTTTTTTTTTTTGAAAACGGTGATACCGGTACGTGGGATTGTTAAACCACAATTTATCCCCGACTCGTGTTAGGAGGCGATAACGGGAAATTTAATGGTTTCCACCAATATACCAAATACCATTTTTTTTTTTTTTTAAAAAAAGCTTAGTCCCCAGCAGAGTCGCCACTGTGATGAATGTGCATCCGAAAATTTTCCCATTTTTATTTGAAAAAATCAACGAAACGGAGTCGCCACGCCATTTTTATTTTAAGGGCCAAAACTTTGAAAAAAGTCCGAGATCAGAGATTTAGGTTCGGAGGTCATGTTACACGCCGGGAAGGACGTTAGTGTGCACCCGGAATGCCTCGTAAAACGAGTCTTCCAAGCTGAAAATCATTTGTGTATGTGTGTGAGTGTGTGTGTTTTGGCCAAAATAAGTTGAAACTCAGAAAAGTAAAAATTGGGATATCTTTTTAAGACTTTAAACTGATCCCATGAATTTTTGAAAGATTTTTGGATTGAGATTTGGTACTCAAAAGACCTTTTGAAGTTGAGAGCCATTTCTGCCAGAATGAAAAAGGCAGTGGACCTTTGATTTTGAAATGGATTCAAGGGTCTTAAAACTTCATAATATGGATAAACTCAGAGAATGAAAGTTGTTCTAGACACCTTAAATAAGATTTGTGAGAAGGAATTTTCCATTTTGGAGAAGATTTTAGGGGTCAAAACCTTCTGGAAACCTCAGATATGAGATCTGGATTCCCAGAAGCTGATGAACTAGCCTCTGAAAGAAAATTTGAAAAGAGGAGTTTTACTCACCCAAAAAATAAAGTAAAAATATGTATGGAAATATCTGGATGTTGGCTACAAAAAGTGTTTTGTAGTCAACACCAAATTCCACATTTATCTGTGTCCAAAAAATTAGACCATGGACTGAGGTCTGGGAAAATTGCTACTGGACAGCAACTTCCCAAGAGAGAAAATATGATTTAAAGGGGGGTTTTGCATCCATGCTTGTCCCCATTTCCCTAGGTTTTGGTTAGTGATCACTTGAAATTTTAGTGGTGAATCAACTATACCAAACCATCCTTGGGGTACATTAGGACTAAGCATTTCATTTGCTTGGGAAGGGGATTTTTATCCTTTGAAAATGAGATTTTATGCTTGAAAATGGTTTTTAGGGTTTTGAAAATGAGTTTTCTTTGCAAGAAAGTAAGAGAACTTGAAAATAATTTTGATCTTTGTAGAAGATCATCCATGGAGATGGTCTTTCATGGTGATCTTCTTAGATCTAGAGCAAGAAGATGAAAGAACTACATTTTGTAGTTTGCAAGTGCATGCATGGTTGGAGTTTAGGGTAAGGAGAAGGAGGGTTTACCAATCTTCCTTGTGTTCTTGAGTTTTTGGCTTGAGTGTATGAGTGTTTAAGGCTTGAATATGAGAGTGAGTGGATGAGTGTGAGTTGGGAAAGATTGGAGAGAAAAAGGTGACAATTCTTGAAGAATTCTCACTGTTTTCTCTCTATATTTCGCCAGAGGTTCGGTGCAATTGGTGTTGTTCCTCCTTATTTTTGTGACTGGAGGGCTCAATTTATAGCCCTCCTGAAAATGCAAACCTATCCGCGCGGATAAGACCTTGAGCGTGCACTGTTCATTAAATGCAGCTTCAGGCTTTGGACAAGAGGAATAATCTTTTTGAAATTTCAAATTAACAGCCAGTTTATGTTTCCAGCCATTTCTATTTGTGGTTTTATTCCTTTTGTTTTACTTTTTGAGATTCTTTTTGAGGTTTAACCTTAAATAACAATGCCCATTTTACCCTCACTTTGTTAGAAATGTTAGGATTGTTAGGAATTGTTAGAAATGTTATAACTTTCGTTAATTTTCTAACGAAAATTCTAACAAGCTCAAATTGGAGCACTTACACCGTGCGAAGTGTCAAAGCTCAAATTCAAATCTGGCGCCAAAGGGTGCACGGTCGTGCAACTTCCTTGACGCGGCCGTGCAAATCGTGACTGCAGATGTAAAGGCACCTTTTGATGGCACCTTCTTGAAGAGTCTCCTCCCAATTATAAATAGGACCCTTGTAATCAGTCTTAGATACGAAATTTTGGAGAGAAAACACTGATACTTCATAGATAGAAAATACAAATACTTGTGACAACAATTTCCAAAGAGATTTGAAGATCAAGTTCATTGTTTGTTCTTACTTTGGAAGAAAAGCAATAAAGTGAAGCACCATTTTCAGCATTTGCCTTCTATATTCATAAGTTTTTCTTACTCAATATCTTATTTTAATTGCTTATTTGTTATAAATGGCTTGTGAGTAATCCCCCTTATTCTTGGGGTTGGAAACTCAAAAGCATACTTGTTCATCATTTAAAATGAAAAGTCTTGTCTTCTTTCTTCATCTAAACAATTTCTTTATATTATTCTCTAAATGCCTTACATTTTGGAGATGTCCAATTTGTATGATTCAGTCAATTGAGAGAAGTACCTAGCGGAGAATCTCGATTGACGGAACCATATAAAGAAACTAGGTTTCATTGATCACGAAAGTAGTTCAATGGCCTAGGGATGTTCCTTTAATGGAAAATATGTCGACTCTCGTTCTTAAAGGGTTCTTACTAATTATGGTCAGCTAGAGATAAGCCGGAACGCCCGTTTGTGACAGGGCGAGAACAACGTAAACGGAAATCTCAAACAGTTAGGACATAATTAGTGAAGAATACAACACTACTTGCTTGACCGTGAGAAGTAGTGCAAGCCGAATGTATCATCCTTGCTTTTTATGAAAACCTTTTATCTCTAAGACAATGACGATTTGATGAACAAAATTATGTGTATGATTTCCAATCCCGAGAATGCTTCGTTTTATAAGAATTTAATTAAAGTATTTTCTGTTTATGTTCTCTCTATTTTTCTGAAAATAAATTTTATCTCCCCCCAATCTTTTCTATAATTTCTAAAGACAAAAATATTTTCTAAAGTAAACCTTGTCTCTGTGGGATCGACTCGTACTTGCACCCGCTATATTACAATAGCCCGTGCGCTTGCGGATATAAATAAACCGTTAGGTTTCGACCGAACAAGTTTTTGGCGCCGTTGCCGGGGACCAACGGTTTACTTTTATTTTTGTCTTTACTACATAATTTTTAGTTTTTATTTTATTTTTACTGTTTTGCTTTCTCTTCCGATAAATTGTTACGTTTAATCTCTCTTCAAGTGTTTTCCTCTTAGTGCATGAAACGGACTCGGACATACTTTGACAATTTTGATCCGGAACCCGAAAGAAGCTTTCACGAGAGACTAAGAAGATTTAGAGAAACTTTAAAGAAACATATGGAAGGAGAACAGCAAACACCCGCTAGAACCCTAAGGGACTTTGTTAACCCAAGTACCCCGGGAACTAGATCCCCTATTGTTGTGCCGAATGCCGGAGCGGCACACTTCGAGATAAAGCCGCAACTATTGCATATGGTTATGAATAACCAATACAGCGGCACCGCTTTCGAAGATCCCCATCTACACATTCAAACATTCCTTGAATACTGTGATACCACACGTATTCAAAATGTTACGGTGGAAGCAATTCGGATGCGCCTTTTTCCTTTCTCTCTTAAGGATAAGGCGAAACAATGGTTGAATTCGGTCCCCCAGAATTCATTAATAACATGGGACCAAATTCAAGAAGCATTCCTTGGTCGATTTTTCCCACCAAGCAAAACTGCCCAGATACGAACAAAGATCACTAACTTCTGTCAAACAGATAGTGAGACTTTGTATGATGCATGGGAGCGGTTCAAGGAACTTCTCAGAATGTGCCCCCACCACGGGCTTGAAAAGTGGTTGATCGTTCACACCTTCTACAACGGTCTCATATTCAAGACAAGAGAGACCATTGATGCCGCTGCAGGAGGAGCATTGATGAACAAGGGAGTCGATGAGGCATACGACCTTATCGAGAACATTGCATTGAACCATTACCAATGGTCAAATGAGAGGGAGCAGCAACAAGGTACGCCCGGTAAATATAATGTTGATGCAGTTACTCTTCTCTCTTCTAAAGTTGACATGCTTTTAAAAAAATTTGAAAATCTTAATGTCAATCCCGTTGCTAGTGTAAATGTGTTATGTGAACTATGTGGGTCTAACTCACATAGTACGGATAACTGCGAGTTACTTGACGTTACTTCTAACGATCAAGTGAACTTTGTTAATTCTTTTGGACAAAAGGGGGGGATGTATTCTAATACATACAATCCCGAATGGAGGAATCACCCCAATTTTTCCTATAAGAATAACAATGTTCTTAACCCGCAACCATTTACACAACATCAAGGATTCACATTTGGAAATTTAAATAATACTTCAAATATTTTTTCTCTCCCTAAATCAAAATTAGATCTTTTAATGGATTTTATAGTTAAAAGCAAAAATGAGCAAGAAAAGACTAATGCTGAATTTAGGGAATGTTTTAAGTTATTTAATGATAAATTTGATAACTTAGCCGCCCATAATAAAATATTAAATGAGCATGCTAAAGCGGTAGTTACTAGAAGTGGGAGAGAACTTATTGATTGTCTACCTAAAAAAGGTAGTCCCATTGAAGAAAGTATTAGTCAAAACCCACCCGTGGTTGAGATTAATGATGAGGATAATAAGGGGACGGAATCCCCTAAAATAACTAGAAATTTTGATCCTCCAATACCTTACCTCAAAGGTTGGTGAAGGCAAAACTCTATAAACAATTTGCAAAATTCTTAGAAGTTTTAAAATCTATCTACATTAATGTACCTTTTACTGATGCTTTGCAACAAATGTCTTCTTATGCTAAGTTCCTCAAAGATATTCTTTCTAACAAAAGGAAGCTAGAGGAAAATGAAGCTGTTGCATTAACGGAAGAAGTAAGTGTTGTTTTACAAAAAAGGTTACCCCCAAAATTAAAAAATCCCGGCACTTTCTCTATCCCGCTTTCAGTAAGTAAGAAAATTGGTGTAGGGGAATTGAAACCTACAACCATATCCCTGCAGTTAGCGGACCGTTCCATTAAATATCCAGTGGGTATTATGGAAGATGTCCCTTGCCAAATCGGGAAATTAGTCATCCCGGTTGATTTTGTTGTTCTCGAGATGGAAGAGGATAGTCATATTCCTGTAATTCTAGGTAGACCATTTCTTGCCACAGCTGGGGCAGTTATAGATGTTAAACATGGTAACTTAACTTTGAATGTAGGAGATGATAAAATAGAGTTTAACTTGTCTAAATTCATGAGAAATCCTAATCTTGAGAACCCTTGCTTGAACATTAACATGTTAGAATCAATTAGCAAGGAATTAGAAAGTCCCCAATCTAAAGATCCGCTAGAAAAAAGTCTTATAGATTGGAAGAGAACTTTGCATGATAGTGACGATGAAGAAATTGCAAATTATACCATGCTTTTAGATACAGCAAAGTCTAGTGGCTAGAGGGAATGACTGATGGTTAGAGTTCATGGCTTCCAACTTGGAGGTCATGGGTTCGATTCCCCCACCAGTGGTTAGAGGGAATGACATTGCCCTCCCTAGCATATCTCGGCGCCTCTGTGAAGTGCATCAAGGGGGGAGCGGTGAAATGTGTTGATCCCCTTCTTTTAAGAGAAAAAAAAAAAAGCAAAGTCTAGTGGCAACAATGATTTCGAAAGTTGGAGACTACAACGGAGCCATCCAACAAAAAGGAAAAAGAGGTAATTAAGGCACCTCAAGTTGAGTTAAAACCTCTTCCTACAAATCTAAGGTATGAATTCTTGGGACCTAACTCCACTTATCCTGTGATTATAAATGCTAACCTAGGTCCTCTAGAAACTGGAAAGTTATTAAATGAGCTTAGGTTGCATCAAAAAGCCATAGGATATACAATAGATGACTTAAAAGGGATTCATCCAAAAATTTGCATGCATAGGATTGATTTGGAGGAAGATCATAAACCTTCCATTGAACATCAAAGAAGACTCAATCCTAACATGAAGGAAGTAGTTAAAAAGGAAGTCCTTAAATTACTTGACGCAGGCATCATCTATTCAATTTCAGATAGCAAATGGGCGAGCCCCGTTCAAGTTGTCCCTGAGAAGGGAGGAATGACAATCATTCAAAATGATAAGGATGAATTAATCCCAACAAAGACTGTCACGGGTTGGCGCATGTGTATAGATTACAGAAAGTTAAATAAAGCCACCCGAAAAGATCACTTTCCCCTTCCCTTTATAGACCAAATGCTAGAAAGATTGGCCAAACATTCCCATTTTTGTTATTTGGACGGATATTCGGGATTTTTCCAAATCCCTATCCATCCAGACGATCAAGAGAAAACTACTTTTACTTGTCCTTATGGTACCTTCGCTTATAGGAGAATGCCTTTCGGGCTTTGTAATGCTCCCGCCACTTTTCAGCGTTGTATGATGTCCATTTTTTCCGATTACATAGAAAATATAATGGAAGTTTTTATGGATGATTTCTCTGTTTACGGATATTCTTTTGACGAATGTTTGAAAAATTTATCTAAAGTCCTGCAACGCTGTGAAGAAGTGAATCTTGTTTTGAATTGGGAAAAATGTCACTTTATGGTAAATGAAGGAATAGTATTAGGACATATGGTGTCCGAAAAGGGGATAGAAGTAGATAAGGCGAAGATTGAAATTATTGATAAATTGCCTCCGCCTATTAATGTTAAAGGAATAAGAAGTTTTCTTGGTCATGCCCGTTTTTACCGACGATTTATAAAGGATTTTTCAAAAATTTCTAAACCTTTAACTAATCTACTAATGAAAGATGCTCCATTTGTGTTTGATAGCCCTTGTCTTGAAGCATTTAATAGGTTAAAGGAAGCTCTGATATCCGCTCCTATCGTACAACCACCCGATTGGGATCTCCCTTTCGAAATAATGTGCGATGCAAGTGATTTTGCGATCGGAGCTGTTCTGGGACAGCGAAAAGACAAGAAAACACACGCAATATATTATGCTAGTCGAACACTGGATGAAGCACAAATGAATTATGCCACCACAGAAAAGGAGTTATTGGCCGTAATATTTGCTATGGATAAGTTCCGGTCATATTTGGTGGGATCAAAGGTAATCGTATACACGGATCACGCTGCAATTAGATACTTGTTGACAAAGAAGGATGCTAAGCCAAGATTAATAAGGTGGATCCTTCTCCTCCAAGAGTTCGATTTGGAAATCCGTGATAAAAAGGGAAAGGAAAATTTGGTCGCGGATCATTTATCTCGTCTTCCTAAGGAATTGGAAATTTCCGATAATGATGATCTTCCCATTGATGACTCATTTCCCGATGACCATCTTCTTGCTATAAACAATGTCAAAATTCCCTGGTTTGCAGACATTGTTAACTATCTAGCATGCAAGATTCTTCCTCCAGAAATGAGTTATCAACAAAAGAAGAGATTCTTATCAGAAATTAAAAATTACTTTTGGGAAGATCCGGTCCTTTTTAAACATTGCGCTGATGGAATCATTAGGCGGTGTGTACCTAATGAAGAGATCAATGACATTCTTCATCATTGTCATTCATCTCCCTATGGCGGTCATGCAAGCACAGCCAAAACCGCCACCAAGGTTCTTCAATCAGGTTTTTTTTGGCCCACACTCTTCAAAGATTCTCGAAATTTCGTTATCTCTTGTGATCGTTGCCAAAGGACCGACAACATTTCAAGAAGAAATGAAATGCCTCTCAATAATATTCTAGAAGTTGAGAATTTTGACGTTTGGGGCATTGATTTCATGGGACCATTCCCCACATCTTTCAACAATAATTACATTTTGGTAGCGGTGGATTACGTCTCAAAATGGGTGGAAGCTATAGCATCTCCAACAAACGACTCAAAAGTCGTCATGAAGCTTTTCAAAGATACAATTTTTCCAAGATTTGGGGTTCCAAAAGTCATCATAAGTGACGGAGGGTCGCATTTTTCACACCGCCAGTTTGATGCTTTATTGAAAAAGTACGGAGTCTATCATAAAACAGGCACCGCATATCATCCTCAAACAAGCGGGCAAGTGGAAATATCAAATCGAGAAATAAAGTGGATCTTGGAGAAAACAGTAATAAGTTCAAGAAAGGATTGATCAATAAAATTAAACGATGCTTTATGGGCCTATCGCACCGCTTTTAAAACGCCTATCGGAACCACTCCTTTCCGATTGGTTTATGGAAAGCCATGTCATTTACCGGTAGAGCTTGAGCATAAGGCATATTGGGCAATTAAAGCCCTAAACTATGACTTGGCTGAAGCCGGTGAAAAGCGGAGACTACAGTTACAAGAGCTCGAAGAACTCCGATATGAAGCATACGAAAGTGCCAAGCTATACAAGGAGAAAATGAAAAAATGGCACGATGCTCATATAATAAGAAAGGATTTCAAAGAAGGAGACATGGTACTACTTTTTAACTCTCATTTAAAGCTTTTTCCAGGTAAATTAAAATCAAGATGGACGGGCCCATTTCAAGTGCGTAAAGTATATACATACGGAGCCATTGAAATTGGGAACGAAGCACAAGGAGATTTTAAGGTAAACGGTCAAAGATTGAAACACTACATGACCGGAGATCCAATTGGAGTAGTCTCATCCATTACTTTGGGCAAACATACCACACCATTTTAGTAAGTTTTTCTCTTTACCCTCCTGGGATTTGACATTGTTCCTTGAAACATTGAGGACAATGTTCATTTCAAGTGTGGGGGAGGATATATCTATCCTTTTATTTTTCGCTTTCTAGTTTTAAATTTTTACTTGCTTTCTAGATTAGATTTAAATGCTTTCTAGTGTAATTTTTTTCGTTTTAACTTAGTTGCATTTTTCATTTATGCATGTATAATAGTATATATATAATAAATAAATAAATAAATAAATCCCTATGATGATCCATATCATTATTTCTTATGCTTGCCATTTGCCCTAGAATAATGCCTATTTATCTTTCCTCTCATATTTTCTATAAACTTAGAAATTTATAAAAAGAAAAATATAGGGATATTTTTAGGAAATAATTGAAAGCCTCATAAGTTAGTATAGCACAATATAGAGTTTCATCAAGAAAAATGCATTTGATTAGAAGGAATCTTTAAATCTGCACTTGGTCATTTTTATGAAAAAAATATTGAGAATATTTCTTTAAGGTTGTACATCCTTTATCTTTATTAAATGTTTATTCCCTTTTTAGAAGCACCTTTTGTTTGCATCCTTTGAATCACACCCTTTCATCAAAAATTTCATCTTTCCATTTCTCAAATCAAATCAAAGTAGACATCTTTATCTTATTGCTAAAAAAGAGTGACTTTGTCACCAATCCTTAAAAGCAAAAAGAAACCTATTACTTCCTAAGTAACTCGGGGCACGGCGTTCGCTGCGACGATGCTTCCTTGCCAAACGGGAGTAATATCCAAAAGTATTCTTGATCTAAGTATTAGGAACATGGGGTTCGCCACCACAATGTCTCCTACTTGAAAGGATCAAAAATAACTAAGGTCTTTTGCAAAAATATAACACGTGCAAAGATAAGATAAATTTGTTTAAACTTTGATGAGATTTTTCCACTACCATCATCCATTTTTCCACCCTTGTGATTCAAAAATGCAATACAATTCTTCGGGAACTTCTAACTTGTGAATAAATATTTATACTTTCTCTTGTACATTTTAAAGAAATAAATTCATTTTTTCTCAAAAATCACTCTAAAGAGTGAAAGCTTCTCTTCTACCAAGAAATGAATCTAAGATTTATCCTTCTAGCATGCTTTACTTGGTCAAAATTCTATATATGCTATATTAGGTTATAGTCTTATAAATTATCTCTTTAAAAATATCCCCAAAATGCTTCTTCCTAGATAAATTTTTAAAGGTATACAAAATATGATTAGAAAGATAAAGGCATTTAGGGCTTGCTACTTTATTTCTGAGGGATCATTCTTGACTTTTCTCCCTCTCCGTATTTTCATTCTAAGTTTACTTGGGGACAAGCAAAAACTTAAGTGTGGGGGAGTTTGATAAGTGACTATTATATAGTCATTTATCCTTAGTTTTATATACTTTTGAATGCATAAAACATCATTTCTCATTTCATTTTTATGTACTTTTAGTTCCTTTTTCATATTATCTGGATTTTACGCTTTTTGGTATATTTCTTGCATTTTAAAGACAGGTTTTAGGGTCTTTTTATCAAAAGGGTGCTTGGACACTTCAAGGCAAAAGACATGGAAAAGCACCAAACAAATCAAGCACACAAAGTTAAATTCCAGGTGGAGCGGCCGTGCAGCCAACACGGAACGGCCGTGCACCTAGCCATTTTCAGGCCATTTGTGGCCCTAAAATATAGAGCGGCCGTGTCTTGAAGATCGAGTGGCCGTGTCATTATTCAGAGCGGCCGTGCAGCTTAGAGTGGAGCGGCCGTGCGAAGTGTCAAAGCTCAAATTCAAATCTGGCGCCAAAGGGTGCACGGCGTGCAACTTCCTTGACGCGGCCATGCAAATCGTGACTGCAGATGTAAAGGCACCTTTTGATGGCACCTTCTTGAAGAGTCTCCTCCCAATTATAAATAGGACCCTTGTAATCAGTCTTAGATACGAAATTTTGGAGAGAAAACACTGATACTTCATAGATAGAAAATACAAATACTTGTGACAACAATTTCCAAAGAGATTTGAAGATCAAGTTCATTGTTTGTTCTTACTTTGGAAGAAAAGCAATAAAGTGAAGCACCATTTCCAGCATTTGCCTTCTATATTCATAAGTCTTTCTTACTCAATCTCTTATTTTAATTGCTTATTTGTTATAAATGGCTTGTGAGTAATCCCCCTTATTCTTGGGGTTGGAAACTCAAAAGCATACTTGTTCATCATTTAAAATGAAAAGTCTTGTCTTCTTTCTTCATCTAAACAATTTCTTTATATTATTCTCCAAATGCCTTACATTTTGGAGATGTTCAATTTGTATGATTCAGTCAATTGAGAGAAGTACCTAGCGGAGAATCTCGATTGACGGAACCATATAAAGAAACTAGGTTTCATTGATCACGAAAGTAGTTCAATGGCCTAGGAATGTTCCTTTAATGGAAAATATGTCGACTCTCGTTCTTAAAGGGTTCTTACTAATTATGGTCAGCTAGAGATAAGCCGGAACGCCCGTTTGTGACAGGGCGGGAACAACGTAAACGGAAATCTCAAACAGTTAGGACATAATTAGTGAAGAATACAACACTACTTGATTGACCGTGAGAAGTAGTGCAAGCTGAATGTATCATCCTTGCTTTTTATGAAAACCTTTTATCTCTAAGACAATGACGATTTGATGAACAAAATTATGTGTATGATTTCCAATCCCGAGAATGCTTCGTTTTATAAGAATTTAATTAATGTATTTTCTGTTTATGTTCTCTCTATTTTTCTGAAAACAAATTTTATTTCCCCCCCCCCCAATCTTTTCTATAATTTCTAAAGACAAAAATATTCCCTAAAGTAAACCTTGTCTCTGTGGGATCAACTTCCCACTTGCACCCGCTATATTACAATAGCCCGTGCGCTTGCGGATATAAATAAACCGTTAGGTTTCGACCGAACAGAGTACCATATAATATTGCCGCTATCTGTAAGGCTTTTGGCTTAATACAGAAGCGTTCCCCCTAATCACCAAATCGCAGCGGACTGTAAGGCTTTTGGCTCAATACAGCTGCTAGCACACCCACTCTGTGGCCACAGAGGGGACGGTCACAGGTATAATGAACCTTCAATCACTTATAGAACAAATCAATAATTGATTGAATTCCATTATACCCCCGAATCACATGTAATATCCAAGCACATAATAGATACTTGAAATAAATCCACTAAAGGGATAAAGATATAACAACATGGCAATGTATACTCATGTCAAATCAATATTATAGTGCAACAGTCATTTAATACACTATGCATCATACCATCAATGAATATGAAATCAAGTAAGGCACATTATAACCAAATAAGTCCCACTTGGAATACAACGTAACAATATACCCGACAATCCACACTTGGGATACAATATGACAATAGGCCAAATAGTCCACCCTGGGGACGTCAAAGTATTCACATAATCAATAATTCCACAATTGGGATAACAATGCTACAATGATACATATACATTTAACACAATAGTGTAACCTATAGTTTTAACACTATTCAAGCTAACCACCAAGGATATGGGAGCAAGTAAGGTCACCATGTACCATAAACCATTCCTACGTAGTCATTACACATCCCTGAATAACCTTTAATAAAGTCCAAGATCTAATTCCCAAGTTTGAACCATTTTCCGAACAATATTTAAACTACTTTCACAATTCCATTTTGACCAAATAAGATATCATTGTGTAGCCCAAGCATTCTACTTTAATCTAAGTTAAAGAAGGTTCAATTATGGTCTAGGTTGCATAGGTTTAAACATCTCCAAAAACAGTTCAATGTCACCAGGCCAGGGCACGACTCGTGCCCCTTTGGGCTTTCTCAGATTCATGTGTCCCCTAAAGCACGACTCGTTACCCCCTCATGGCACGACTCGTGCCTGAGGGCACGACTAGTGCCAATTTACACTTAAGTTACTCAGAACGATTTGGCTCTCATTTCAATCGTAACCACGAGTTGGCCATGGGCACGACTCGTGCCTAGGGGCACGACTCGTGCCACGGCCAGAAACAGGTAGCTGTAGCACTTTTCCTTAAGAACTCCCAAAATCCAAAACTAGTACCAAGCTTCTTCTTCTTTATGAACATAAAAAGGATTTATAACTTTGTTAATTCTATTCTAAACCATTTAACCCCAAGATATCATATCCTAACATAAATCATTACCACTTGGTTTTCCACCCATTTTACTACCATTTTTCAAGATTTACCATCTTAATCTAACTCAACCCATTTTCTTACATTCTTGATCAACTTCCTTAACAACAACATCATTCTTTATCATTAACCAATTTATCAACTCCAAGAAGGTTTCCAAAGCATCAAATAACCATTATAATAACAATAACAACACCAAATAGTTCATGAACATTAAATAGAAGAGAAGATCATAATAACTCACATCATTAAAAGTATATCAAGTCCTTTTTCTACTTCTTTCAACCCAAATTAAATAAACTCATAATCTTTCCCAAATCAAAGTAAGATGTATATAATCACATACACTAACTCCATTAAGGTCATTAACATCTTACACTCATTATACCTTCATTCCTTCAACTTAAACCCCCATCTCATTACTAAAATTAATTCAATCTTAAATAACCATTTTACTCAAATAACATTATTCAAAAATACCACAATCATTTTATTTTCACAAAATATTCATAAACACATAAAGTGAGCAATATTTAGAAAGAAGCCATAATAACTTACTTTAGAAATATGAGGTGGATTAAGGATCTTCTTAGCTTGATGAACTCCCCTAGATGCACCAAGCACAAAAGTACAATTGGATTAGAAAATGGAGAAGATTTGAAGGTTCTAGAAATTTTGGAAAGTGAGGCTTTCAATGTAAAGCTTCCATGGAGAATTGAGAAGAATGAAGAAGAAGAGAATAATAAGGTGAAGATAAGGAGGATGGAGGAAGTATAGGAGGAGTATGGAGGAGGTTGACTAAATAGTAAGAGAGGTGAGGGAAATAAGGAGAGAAAACATGGCCCCCCATACCATTTAGTTGATATCTTTCAATCTTTTTCAATTAAACCCTCTCAAGTTCTAGAGTGGTAAACTAAACCCTCCTACTCAAATCCTTTATCCCACATAATTTAACCTCCTTTTCTATTTTATTTATTTTCTATTATTATACTTTCTCCAAGATGCTTTATTTAATTTCCTTTGAAATCCTAATGTCTTAAAATTATTTCCCAACCATCTCATCTTAATATAAGAAATTAAAGACATAATTAAACACATAAAGTTAACAATAATATTTAAAAGCATATAATATGATACTAAAATATTGCCTAGGGTTAGGGTCGTTACACTCACTCCCCCTTAAAGAAAATTCGTCCCGAATTTTAAAAAGACTTACCTTAAAGATCAATAACAAAGGTTACTCTCCCAAGCATTTTGAATTACAACCTTCAAACAGTTTCCTCAATATCATGATTCTTCTATACATTCTCACAACCCAAGTATTCTAGAATGTTATCCCGGAATTTCGATTCTAATAACTCTCAACGGTTTCCCCACATAAGTCAAATCCGCCAAATCATCCTTAACTGAAGAACTCCATACGTACGAAGGATCATATAAATAAATTTTCCATACCAAGTTTTATACAATACCCATTCAATGCTAAACTAAAACTATTATTATACGCAAACTTGCTAAGGTTAATTAACTTCTCAACTTGAAAGGAAGTCCATCACACAACACATAACCTATTCTACAAGAATCTAGATAGTCTTCTAATCCCTTCCTTTCGAGTAACTAATTTCTCCAAACTCTTGGGATCGGTAACAAGTCTCAAATAGAGCTTCAAAAGATAAGGTTCCCACTTTAATAACGCAACACAATTGCAGCCACTCTCGAGAAGAGAATAAGAAAATTTCACTTTATCTAAATTAACTTCCTCGAAACATACGCTATTACTTTCCCATTTTGCATAATATCACAACCTAATCTTCCTTTAATACACACTTAAAATTTCACAAAGTCCTCACATCCACTAGGTAAGGTAAGGATCAGATCTATAGCCAATCTATTCTCCATCTCTATCAATATGATTCATCCTTATTACATCCTACACCATTTGTATATTCTTTAGAGTTAACTAAATCAATGATTTTACAATTCTCAAGGATTCCCTAAAAATTCCTTCAGTAGCACCTACCAGCCTAAAGATCACGAACTCAATCCTCACAAGATCCATGGTAACCTTCAAGCTTAAGACTATATAACCCCAAAATATAAAATCTTCGCGAGCCAACTCACATTGGCTAAACTTCTCAAACAATGAATTCTCACTATAGGCAAAGAACACAACTCACAAATGATCCTCATGATCCTCTCGTATCTTTAATAACTAAGGAGGTCATAAATCATATCTACCATAAAGCCGTCAAGATAAGGATTAAAATTCTGATTATCATACTTAGAATCAACACATGAGATACTTTGATGGAACACCATTATCATCTACTCACAACTAGCATGTAAAATTTCCGGAAGGACTTCTTATCCAAGTCTAACAAATACCCAATATCCTTCACACTTTTAACCAGAACTTTCTGTCTTTAATGCTTATATAACAAGAATACCATATAAAGGTTTATCTATATCAAATACCAATATAATCAAATTAGGTATAGAAAAGGAGACTCACCTCTTAGGATAGTCTACCAATGCACAACAACTACTTAACTCTCCAGGTCAAGTATATCTCATAATTACAAGTCGGTAATCATACCAAATCAACTGGCAATCCATGCCCAGTTATACCACATCATCATCGTGGTAAACCAAAGGAGATTCGAGGTATCCTCTCATAAGAGCAGACTCCTCTAACAATAAAACAAAATCTCAAGCAATGTATGCCACATAGAAGCAAAATGTGATGCCAAACATAAATGATATGAAACAGGATCTTATAAAATATGACCCCTAACTTCTGAGACATGTAATATACCTCTAGTGACCTCTGAGGAAGCTATCTCTCCTAGGCCCGAAACACGTACTCGACCTTGGACCTTCACTTTACAACACCGACAATATTGTTATTACTAAATCTTTCTTCAAAATCCTTTCATGATCATTCTAACTTAACTAAAATGGATACAGAATTCCCAATAACTTTGAATATCAACCTTACCACATTCATTCCAAAACCACTCTTTCTTGTTTATTTCCAAAGCCCTATTAATTGACTAACCATTACAACCCCCATGCATATCACCTAATACATCATATACCATATCTGACCACAATTCAACAACAACTATACCACTTAGTCAACTTTAATTATAAAGCTCTCAGATGATACCACATACCTTATCCAAGCCATATAACTCTATTACGCTATCTTTTCACCTTAAATCATATCTTATTATCACTATTCGCCATATTCATTCACCCACTACCCAAGTTATTTTCATTATTTTTACACATCACAAGCCACCCAACACTACTCTCTCCACCATATACTAACCTTTATAATACCCTTTTCAATTACCAACCTATATTTTTTTCAAACCATCACTCTACTCATTTCCAAACCTTTTTTTTTTTAATTATTTCAAAAGTCAAGCAAATTGTCAAACTTATCAATAATCCTTTATACGGTACTAATAGCATAATATAACATATATAACAACAACTTTACAACTTAGCCAACTTCATTTAAAGGAACCCGAAGCAATACCACATACTTAAATCATTTTTCTTAACATCAATACTATACCAAAATTTCACTATACCATATCTCAACTAATTTAACAAATTTCAACCCAAGTAAAATGTACCAACCCACCTGCAACATTTCCCATATTCAATCCAATACCATTTTAATTCATTACTAAAATATCATGACTGTGAGGCTATAATTTAAACATCCTTCATTTTCTAGAACCTTTTGCTGGTGTAAGTACCCAAATCTGGATCGTCCAAATCCGTCAGAAAGTTAACCGAAATCCGTTAACTGGCCCGCTCCAGGTTAACCGGAACTCGTTAAACTCCCGTTCTTTGTGCCAACGAGACATCCGGGGCTGCCCGTGCATCCCGACGTCGAACCGTACTTAGCACGTGTCATCTCACGTAAAAGTATGGCTTTCCTGAAAAACGCATTTTCCCAAGACTTTCCGGGGCGTTTCGGACATTTCCGGTGTTATTTTAAAAAACGGACAAAGCGGGACCAGGGGACAAAATCCCACATGGCTGGTGACTCAGAGGGCACGTGGCAACCATGCCACCTCCCTCTAGTCACCCTTCAATCAAATTCAAAGGGAAAAGACCAAAATACCCCTGATTTGCAAGCCAAGTCGTGGGACTCACGTGCACATTTTACGAAATTGCCCGCAAGTCCTTCAAATTCTCGAAAATACCACAAAACCCCACGGATTCGGGCCAAGTCCGTGGGACTCCTACTGCAATTTTCACCCTATAAATAGAAGTTGCTGTCAAAGGCAAAGGGACAGAAAATTTACTCCCAAAAATCACCACCCCCACGGCCTAAGCTGTTTTCACCCCTCCCGAGCTCCCGTTCTGTCTCGATTCGCGTGAAACCTTCGTATTTCGATCAAATATGCCCCTTACAACTTTGAAACAACCTTTCGAATCACTTTCCGTGTCCCGTACACACCTCCCGAGCCAAAGGAGTCAACCCTAGCCATAGGTATAACTCCCTCTCTCTAAATCTCCCGTTCCGTCTCGGTTTACGCGCCAGTCGCTATAACCGTTTCGAACGTCGTTATCGAAATGTAGACGCCTCCGTCTAACGGGGTCCGATACGTTTTAGCCCCTCGATCCTCTTCTCTTTCCGTAAGAGAAGTAATCACGGGTTAAAACGGCGTTCCGACCCCGTTCCGTTTACTTTTTATGTCATTTACCATTCCGGATCGATCGATCCGTTGATCGTCATTTATAATTCCGAGCCGTTTGGCCTCGTTGATTGTCATTTACAATTCCGAGCCGTTTGGCCTCGTTGATCGTCATTTACAATTCCGAGCCGTTTGGCCTCGTTGATCGTCATTTACGAATCCGGATCGTTTTATGTCGTTGATACCGCACTTTAAATACTGTCATTTACAAAGTCCGATCCGTTTGGATCGTGATAGTATTTACTTTTCAAAGTCCGAGTCGCAACCCGATTCGTTGATCGCATGTCATTTAATACGCATTTTCCCGTAAAAATCGTTAACAATGTAATGCCCGGTTCAAAACCGGAGTTCGTCCGTCGAACTCTCTTTCAAACGCGCGAAATGACGTTCGGCCTCCGAACGCTCATCTTCAAACTCAAAGCCGCCATTTGACACTTAAAATCATTTAATACGCATTTTCCCGTAAAAATCGTTAACAATGACGCGCCGGTTTAAAAAACCGAAGTTCGACCTTCAAACTCCTTTTCAACTCAAAGTCGACGTTTGCCACGCAAACGCTCATTTCAAACTCAAAATCGGCGTTTGCCACGCAAGCGCTCCTTTCAAACTCAAAGTCGACGTTTGCCACGCAAACGCTCATTTCTGTCTCAAACCGACGTTTGTCATTCAAACGCTCGTCTTTTCAAAAGTCACCTAATCAACGTTTGTCATTCAAACCAAGATTAAGCTTGTCATTCAAGCCCCCATTTCAAAGACACACACACACACACACACGATTTCGAGAAAGGTAGAAAGACTCGTCATGCGAGGCGTTTCAGGTGATCTCGTAATACTCTACCTGAAACGTAACTTGACCTCCGAACCTAACAATCTCTGGTACAAAAAAAGCTTTTTACTCGTTTTTGCTGCCAATAAAAATGATCCCTTTTTTAAAGCCTTTTCCTAAGTTTTTGCTACCAATAAAAACGACACATTTTCACAATAGCCGTTTCTCAACGTTTGGGCTCAAAATACAAAAACCGCGTGGCGACTCCTCATTTTGTTCCTTCCCATGAAGCGAGGTCTCAGACACCAACCCCTCCGCGAAAGACAACCGCCTTTTCCGCGCCACCGCCCGCGCGCGAAAAGATCGGGTAATTTCAGTTGGCGACTCCGCTGGGGAAAAGGGACTTTTTTCAAAACTGCCGATGTTTTCTAAAAAGCCTTCCGTGGGTCAAACTTTCGTTTACCCTTCCTCGTTTTCGTGTGTGTGAGTTCCTTTAAACCTCGAACGGTTTTTGTTTCAAAGGCATTACATTGTCAACTTTTCAAAATCTTACCATGTTTGTGCATCCCCATTCATGTTTGATTTTCATCTTTGTCTTTTGAGCTGTGCATCATAAATTCTTTAAGACACATTACGAAAAATCTCTGTTTTACTCGAGAAAAAGAATTTTAGTGACCGCACACTACGCGCACTTCTTGCCTCGGAACACCGCACTTCACGTGCACTTGCGCCTCGGTACCTGCACACTGACCCCCTAACCGGGATGGCCTTATCGGTTGCACTCCGATTGGTGCGGGACACCTTTCGGGCGCGCGGGGTCGTCCCAAACATCCCATCCTAGCCCGTGTAAGCCATGCACTCTTTGTGTCACACATTGTCCAAGACCCTAGGTTGGTTTTGGCTTAGCTCGTGTCATAAAGCCTAAGTGTATGTTTTTCACGCCGGGCCCGCTCCAAGTCAAGCTCGAGAGTTTGAGACCGAAGGTCGTTCCCGACCCGAAGTCTTGAGCTTTTCGGCCTTGACTTTGACGCGGAGCTCTGCGAAAAATATACAGAAGGTTCAATGTGACGCCGTGTCACCAAACCTCGCCGTATGAATCGTACCGGCCACAACTTGGCCAACGCTAAAAAGCTAAGGTCTCTCGCACAAGCGAGTCGGGAGAGGTCATGCCCAAATTTTGGCACGATCCCGCCTTAACTTAAGGACGTTGACTTCGGCCAAGTGGCCCG
Organism: Adenophora triphylla var. japonica; assembly: GCA_022495995.1. Lineage (NCBI taxonomy): Eukaryota > Viridiplantae > Streptophyta > Magnoliopsida > Asterales > Campanulaceae > Adenophora > Adenophora triphylla. The sequence continues at coordinate 118,546 of JAFEMH010001121.1, read as the reverse complement.
TGCGTCACACACGTTGAAAGTTTGCGTGATCGGCTAGCCTTAAGTTCACTTTTTCCTTTGTCGGTGGAACTCGCTTGCCTTATCGAGACCTCGCTCGGGATAGTCAGTCTGAGAAAGATGATCTACAATGGAAACGAGGGGCTTATAAGCGTAGTGACGAGATCCAGCTGATTAGAGCTCTAGGATTAGTTGCGAAAAAGAAGACACGCTCTTTTCCAACCAATTAGGACTACGAGAAAATGTGCTTTAAGTAAACATTAATCGGTAGCGCACATTGCACAAGCCCGAAAACCTTGAGCCAAATACCCTTTTCCGAAGCCTAAACCCTTCCTTTCGTTCCACTGCGGCGAGCGAAAGTGGTTCGATTTCCGGGTCGGCGCCTTGCCGGGATCACGGATAGCGGCGTCGAGACGGTTCTTCGGTTCCCTCGGTTCCCTCGGCGAAATTTCCGACATGTCTAGCTCAGAGAAATCGTGACGGGGAAGGACCCCGCCACCGTGTAACGAGATATGACATTGGAAGAAGCCATCCGGGCTTGTGAGGTTCACAAGAGGCGAAAGAAGATCGGCGAAATTTCGTGGTACGGCTTACGAATGAGCGTGGTATAGCGGCTATCCCAGGTCGAGACGGTACTTTTGTCACAGTCGAGGATGACGATTCCCGAAACCGGTTCACCAAACCTTCAATCGGGTTCCTCCCCGCCAACTTACGGGATGCCTTCCAACCAAGGAAGCAGCCGACCTAGGCTCCATGTTGCCACCTCTCGGGGCAACCTGTCAATTTTGGTCGGCCCGGTGCTACGCCCGTCACTCAATATCACCGGCGCAGCATTGGACCATCTCAGGATGCCAATATCCCTCAATACCCTCCGGGTTCGTCCCGTTGCCTATACACGAATCCACTAAACAGGGGACAAACCCCGATACGGTTCGAAAAGGCTCCCGTATATTCTCATATACCAAGCCTTCCACCTCCAATCACTACCGCTCACGTGGTAGCACCGTAGCCGAGCCTCACGAGTCCACCTTTGGACCCGACCTTAGCCTGGATGGTCGAGCGGATGAAAGACACAGAAAGCCACCATGAGCGGCTTCAAAGCGGGAAACGCTCAAATCCACGAGATCCGGGAATGGTCACGCCTCTCCCTGCCAAGTTCGGAATGCGGGAGATGGACCGATTCGATGGAACCGAATGTCCTCAAACGCACGTCGACACCTACGTTCTCGGCATGAGAGCAAAAGGAGCAACCCTCCGGCCAAATGGCCGACCACTTCCGGCATACGCTCAAAAGTTCGGCGTTACGATGGTTTCGAGGGTCAAGCTGCGGATCGCCACACACAGGAACGGATCGGTAACATCTTCTGGAGCGGTACGGATCCAACTTAGAGTGGGAAACAAGTCGCGAGGACTTAATCACCACCGAGCGAAGCGGATGAAAGTGTTGGGGAATTCTACAAGAGATGGGTGGAAACTCTCAGAGATCATGGAGCCACTCTCGAAGACGAACAGATGCGGATCTTCAAGTCACCGCTTAAGACCGTCCATCGAAACTCTCATCGGTCACAATTTCTTCCCGGATCTCCGGGCCATGGTCAATCTTAGGCTCACGGTTCGAGAAGGATCTCAAGGAAAAGTTGGCTCTTGCCACGGCCATACGAGATACCGCTCAACGGTTGCATTCAATCCCGCACCGGCCCCGCCAAAGGAAAGATACGTCCGTCGGCTACGTCCATCGGGGACAACGGTCGGGTAACGAAACCCGAGTCCCCACAAAGCAACGGTTCTACTCGAAGCGGCTGTCGTACACTTCGACAAGTTGGACATGCCAGCAAGATCTTTGGAAGGGTTAATCAAGGAGGGTCTCCTTAAGCCCGTTGCCAATTATAAACCCAAAATTCCGTAGCCAATGCGGACAAGAGCAAATCTTGCGCCTTCCATCGGTATCACGGCCATACCAGCGACAATTGTTTGGGGTTACGATACGAAATCAGAACTTGATAGAAGAAGGCAAGTTAGAGCGCCCCGTGGGCCCAATCTGATCGGGAATCCCTTTAGAACAATAACGGCGTGAATTCCATTGAGTGGGTGCCCAAGAAGAGTGCCACTGAGAACCGGTTTCTCCGCCTCTTTCATTTGGATCCTCCTCTAATGTCCACATCGGCTACGATGTTTGCGGTACTCACTTTGCACAGGTACGAGTCCCGAGAAACCGTCCGGAGCAATCCTCAGAAAACAAAAGAAGAAATCCTCTCAACGGCAAGCGAGAGAAAGATACGAAGGCTGGAGATACCGGTGTAGGTACACTTGGAGAACCCTCGGGAGGTTCGACTACTACGTCTTGTACTCCCGGCCGGTCCTCTTTGCCTCCAGGCCATGCGGCTTTAGAGCGAGACGGGGGTGGGAAAGCCGAAAAGTCCCGCGAAACCAGGAATCGGGCCTGGGACCTTTGGAATACCTCGGATCTTGGTAATCTTCTTGCCCGGTCGAAGCCCTAACCCTCCGCGGGATCGGCCAAGATTCAATTTGTCCGGCTTAGAGCTCGGACCAGGTAAAGGAAGATCAAGGTCGGCTTGGCAATCGCATTCGATCAATGTGCTAACCAAGGGCGGCAACCGCCACGGGCGGCCTCACACACTCTCACGAGGTTCCGGCAAAGGCTTTACCTCGCAAGAGGAAGACGAGGAAACGGATGGTGGATGACTCTCCTTCTACGGATAGAGACGAGATCTACGACTCCCGCTGTATGGCGGCATGATCACGTTACGTGACGAAGACTTACCGAGAGACACCTCGGGGCACAACGAAGCTCTATACATCACTCTCAAACTCGACACCATATCACTCCCGGAGTATTGGTAGATAACGGGTCAGCCGTTAATGTCCTCCCTCTCGGCATGATGCGAGCTCTCCGCATCCATGAAAGCCACACGATTCCGTCGGCTCGGACTATCAAGGCCTACGACAACTCGTCTCGTCCCATCACGGGGACGGTGACTCTGGAACTACGGTTCGAAACCCCGAATGGTGCCGGCAAAATTCCACGTGATGGACATTCCATCCGAGTTCGCGGCTCTTTTGGGACGCCCTTGGCTACACCACATGAAAGCCATAGCTTCCACTCTCCATCGGTGTGTTAAATTCATTAACCGGCGGGGAGATCTTGAAGTCATCAGGGGATAGTTTCCTCATAGGAAACGAGCCGAGGCAGTAGCCAAGCGTGTCCGCACTCAGGCACGGGGTTACCTCCTTCGAATCAACCAAGGGACTACGGGGCAAATCTCATCGAGAATCCCTCGAGTCGGAGATGCTAACTATGTAAACGTACTCGAGCGGGCGGACCACAGGCGGTCCGATACATCAAGTTCAGCTGTCGTTTCCAACATTTGGAGCGGATTGGAAGGAAACGGCGAACATCGCCATGATGCGGGCACATAAACCCCCAGTCTCCAATCGGAGATTCGTCGGCATTCTTCAAACAAACTCTACGGCCCCGGTGAAGAGATCTTTGTGATAAAGGTCAACAAGCACCGTCATTCTCGTGATGAATGCATGGAAGTTGTATGGGATGTCCTCCACGAGGAACTACCCATTGCACCCCTCTTCTCAACGAAGAGCATGATGTTTTCTAGGCTGCTCCAGCAACGCAACCGGACGCAATACGTCCCTACATCTGGATTGAACGGTCGGATGACGATGAATCTGGACTCTCTGGAGTCGAAGATGCGGCAGACCCGCAAGCAGACCTCTGCATTCACATGCTCAGTTTTGAGGACGGAACTCCTTCCAATCAGGTCACCTACGACCAAGGTTCCAATACAATGGAAATTGTCAAGCTCAACGTCCGGTACGGGCGGCTATCCGACAATTGGAAGCACGTGATTCACGCAACGAGGAATCCCTCGATCAAGTGAATGACGACGACTTCGTCAATATCATCTATTCGAGATATCTGATGAAGCGAGGATCCGTCCTTGTTATCGGTCTGCAACACCAAGGTCACCCTCGATGATTTGCTGCTCATGGTAAACGAGGCCTTGGCCAAGCGAGCTCGAGCTCATCCTTACTTCAGTACCGGCCCCGGTGGCAGGCCCGTGCGTCGGTCAAGCTTATACCCTCAGCGCCGCGAGGCGAGGGCGACGGCGAAGGAGACCAAGCTCCTCACCTGCTACAAGTCGGATCAACCTCGGGAACGCTTAGGCGGCCGCCCAGAAAACATACGTGAAAGTCTTCCCCGCAAGGCGAGTCGGCTTCCGACATAGGAAATGACCACCTCGGCATCAACATGCTCCGGTTCGATTCTACTCCCGGTAGTCACGGCCGGATTCGAGACATCACGCGGTCATTGCTAGCTTTGATAGACTTGGCGATCGAGCGAGATCACGAGACCGTCAACATTGCGAGAATTCAATACCCAGTGGGGTCAATCAACGAGATATGGGCAAACTTCTTGGTGATCGAGATCAAGGAAGGCCGCATGGAATGTCCCGGTCCGACTTCCTTCGTCAATGTAATCCAAGTGTTCCCGCCATTCGGCGATTTGAATGTAATCACGGTTACGGACACTAGCCGGACGATGCGCACCTACGGAGGCGCCTAGGTCTCGCAAGGAAAGCCCTCATGGAACTAGCCGCTCAAGAAAGTCGTCTTTGGGACGAAGACCAAGCTCGAAAGACCTACGGGGACCAAGCCCTTAAAGTGTCACGGGCGGCTTCGGACGAGAAGCTAGAGGCCACTCTAGACCGGTTCGACCTCAAGAGTTTTGCTCATGGCAACTTCCACGACTACCGTCTGTTCTCATCCAACCCCTCTGCCGAGCGAGGTGGTCAACGGTCCCAATGACCTAGGAGATGGAGCGACACGGCGAACGAATCCCGGCGCTTACCTTCCCGAGGAAAGCAAGTTCTGTGAAAGCGACGATGAAGACGATGAAACCATTCTTTTCCAAGCCGGGCATGAAGTCAACAAAACCGGACTCCCGAGGGTCTGGGAGGATGGGAACGGATCATTGCCGCACTCAAATTGAAAGGCCAACTCGGGGAGGAAGGTCTATTTAAAAACAAGAGGAGGATGGAGATTCGTCTTGAGCAACTACTCGGGGAAATTCCACGGTCTACGGCATTCGTTTACGAAACGATCAGCGGGACGGCAACCGGTCACATGGGCCGATGTTCGGGAAGCCGTGTACTCACCTTCCGAGCATACCGCCACTCGAGATAAAGCGAGAGGAGAAAACTCTCCCCGATGGAGGTTTACCTAGGCTGCCGCACGCGGTTCAAAGAAGCACGGCTATTCTCACATGGGAAGAAACGCGGCACTAACTCTCGACGCGAGCTCCATTGCAAGAAGGTTGATCTGGGCCCCGGAGCGGAGGAAAACTAGCAAACCACGAGTATCGCCGGACCCAAACTCCAGAATGCCTGAGTATGCTCGGCAAGAAGGAAAGGAACGCGATATACCGTGAAGAGATCAAGGAGACCGTTCGCTTAGCCGAGAACTCTCCAACCTCCCGGAGGGTCAGCAATGCACGGTTCGGTTCGAGGCAACCACTTTGTTGTGCACGACATTCGAACAAGCTGCGTCAAGCGCAGGCTACCTCCGCGAGAGGCATCCAGCCGGTATCACAGGACGAGAATCCGTCAAGGCTGCCGAAGCTCAGGAATTCATCCACAATCAATGAGTTGAGGGAAGACATATGGCCCTATGCTACGAGGAATCCTCCTCTAACTATGGCTCAACTCGGAAGCGGCTGTTCGAAGGGACCAAACGATGTCGGCGTTCTAACCCGGTCGGGTCAAATCCATGCATTACCACCTAAGGCCACCAAGAAGCCGACGGAGCGAGTGCAATCCGGCCGGCCCGAAGACGCAAATTCCTTGAAAGAGGACCCGATCCTCACTCGGCTCAAGCGAGACTCAGGCGAACATTTCCCTTTGGTCTCTGCTCACCTCCTCTTATCCTCACAAGCTCAAGCTAGAGGAAAGCCTGGCCCGTACCATGGTCCCCGTGGACGCAACCCCAGATGAAGTCATTCAAATGATCGGCAACATCCACTATGGCAACATTATCACCTTCACAGATTTGGACCTTCCAAAATTTGGGGCTGATCAAAATGAGCCGCTTTACATCATGATCCAGTGGACGAGCGTCGCCTTCCCGCGTGTTGGTAGACGGAGGTTCGGAATGAATGTCTTGCCCGCCAAGATGATGGACTGCTTGACATCAAGCCCACGAGATCTTAAGCCTTCGGTCCACCTTTGTCGAGGCCTATGACTCTACTTCCCGTACGGTTCTCGGGGTTGCTACTCTCAACATACGGTTCGTGAAGCGGGTGATCCCCACTGAATTCCAAGTGTTGGATATTCCAATCACTTTCACACGGCCATCTGGGCGTCCACGGCTGCATCAAATCAATGGCGTGGCATCCACCCTTCACCAGTGCCTCAAGTTCATGCAAGGCAATAAGCTAACCACAGTCTACGGCGACGGTGTCACCACCAGGGGACCGGCACCAACGACATTCCGGTATTGGAAATCAAGCATAATGACGACATGCCATTAGCTTGGATTCACTCACGGAGACCTCCAAGATCCAAATATGCAACGTGGACCTTCCCTTTGTCTCACGATCGATTCCTCCCGCCATGAGGATGATGAAACTCATGAACTTCATCCCGGGGCGGGGCTCGGCAAAGGCTGCAAGGCCAACACCAAGTTATTGAAGTCGAGGACCACACCACGGTCCGGGGGCTTGGCTACGTGCCAACACCGGGCGACATCAAGGAAGACAAAGGCTCGCCCGCGCAGCGGCGGCCGCAAAGGGGAACCTCAGACGGCACACCCAATCTCCGACCTTACGGCTTTGACCTCGCTCATTACTTCACGAGGAGCAGCGAAGCGAGGGACTGACAAGGGAGGGGACCAGCAGCAAGGGAAGCAGCGAGCGAGGGGCCAGAAGCGGAGCAGCAGAAGCGAGGGGCCACGGCGGAGGCAAGCAGGCGAGGGGACCGGCGGTGGAAGCGATGAAGATGAGAAAGAAGCGAGGGATAGTCGGTACCAAGACTACGGGAAGAATGGAACGGCTAGCACGGGACCTCAAGCGTTTGAGAGGACTCAAAGCTAATCAGATAAGGGGAGCGTTCCTCGACATCGCGGCTCTACCTGGACCAGCTGCCACCACGATCCCGGCATGAGTACACATTGAGGAATCCCAGAGACTTGGAGGAGCAACTCAAGGTACTCTCCATGGGAAACAAGTTGTTCGGATCAGCCGCCGAGGCCACATTCGAGACGGTAAGTCCAAAGCGAAGGAACCGGGAATTCATAGAAGACGCTCTCGGTGGACCGGCTCTACGAGTCTATTTGAAGAAGTCATGGAGTTGCCCAACTTGATCGGCGGGGCTCCGACAACGGCATGATCGCCATGATAGGGACGGGGAGCCAAGCCTCTCGATCCCGCACCCTTATCAAGCATCCAGCAATGCCCGAAGAATTGGGTAACTTTCACCGGACGAGGGCAAGCCGGGCGAATTGGAAGACAAGGCTGGGCCCGCACCCACATCTCCCTAAACCCGGTCTCAAACCCTACGAGTCGAGTCCTTGTCGAGTCCGGTCCTACGAGTCATCCAACGGCCTTACGGGAGGACTATAATGTTGTAGCCAATCATGTATTCCCGTTCTTGTTTAATGAAAAGTCGACCTTTCGGAGTATCCTCTCATTGCCACTTTAACAAGCGATAAGTTAACAAACAACTTAAAAGACGTTAATAATTCAATTGATAAAGAAGCGGACACATTAAACGAACAATACATTAAAGAAGTTCTCGAGCGTGTAGTTGACCAAGAGGACAACCGGGCCCAGTTGCAGAAGAGGTTATGACCAAAGTGAACACAGGGTCGGTGCAAGAGCCTAAAGAGACACAAGTGGGCGGTTTCTTCGCCGATGCGAGAAAAGAAGCCACTGATAAGCCTCCTCAGGGAGTATGTTGACGTGTTCGCACAGTCATATCGGGACATGCCGGGACTCGATCCCTCAATCGTGGAGCACGAGAATTCCCACGGATCCCGAATCCAAGCACATCAAAACGAAGGCTGCGCAAGATCAAGCGAGTGGTCCTTGCAAGTTAAAGAAGAAATTGAGAAAATGCTCAGAGTTGGTTTCATCGAGTGATTGAGTACCCGACTTGGCTCTCCAACATCGTGACGGTCACGAAGGCCAACGGAAAGGTCGAGATCTTTGCGTGGATTTCCGGGATCTCAACAAGGCCGGCCCTAAAGATGATTTCCCAGCTTTGCCTAACATCGACATGCTTTGGTCGATACCACGGCAAATTTCGAGTAAAGTCCTTCGTGGACGGGTTCGTTGGATACAACCGGATCAAGATGTCAGGAGGATCGGGCCAAGGCGCCTTCACCACTCCGTGGGGGACATGCGTTACACGGTCATGCCGTTCGGTGCGAAGAAACGGCTGGGGCTACTTACCGGCGGGCTGCAGCGGCCCTCTTCCATGACATGATTCACAAAGAAATCGAAGTATATGTCGACGACATGATCATCCACTCAAGGGATCGGACATGCGGCACATGACGGATGCGAGGAAGTTCTTCAACGGACTCGAGAAAACACTCCATGAGGTTGAACCGGCAAAGTGCACCTTCGGCGTCAAGCGCGGCAAGGTCTTGGGGTACATGGTTACGAAAGAGGTATCGAAGCCGATCCCGGGAAAATCAAGGCCATCATCGACATGAAGCCGCCTCAAACCACTGACAGTAAAGAGCTTCATGGGAAGACTTGATGCATCGGTCGCTTCATCAACCGGTTGACATCTCTCTGCGAGCCCATGTTCAAGCCGATGAAAAAGAATGCCGACATCAAATGGGACTCAGAGTGCCAAACGGCTTTCGAGAAGATCAAGACCTACTTGGTTAATCCCCAGTGCATTGCCCGCCACATGAAGACAAGCCACTACTCCTGTATCGACTTGATGAGACACGTCAATCGGAGCAATGCGGCACAAGAACGAGAAAGATTCCAAGGTTGAGCATGCAATCTACTTCGTGGCGAAAGCTTCAAGGAAGTGAACTCGGCTACTCGGCATCGAGAAAACTTGTACCGCCTTGGTATGGGTAGTCGGGAAGCGAAACACTACATGCGGTCGCATTCGGTACTCTGGTCTCCAAAGTGGACCCCGTCAGATATCTCTTTGACAAGCCATCCTGTCAATGCGGCTAGCCAAGTGGTCATTCTTCTGGTGAGTTCGACATCAAGTACATGGTCGGAAAATCAACAAAGGGCGAGTAATGGCGGATCGGCTTGCCGACTTCCCAGGCAGTGAACCTAAGGGTCACGATCCGCAATTTCCGGACGACGGAATCTTTTCACTTGACGAGCGCAAACCGGCGCAGCTCTTCTTCGATGGGGCAGCCAACAAGAAGGGAATGGTATTGGAATGCTCCTTGTCGATCCCAGGGACGAGCATACTCCATAGCCATCAAGTGAATTTTGAAGCGACCAACAATGCGGCGAGAATATGAAGCTGTGCGGCGAGTTTGGAAGCCGCCCTCGAGCGCAACATCTTAGAGTTTGGATGTATATGGAGACTCGGCATTGATCATCAATCAAGTATCCAACAAATGGAAGACGGTAGATTCGGCCTTGAAGTACCACGCGTACATGGAGGAACTCATTGCTCGGTTCAAGGACATCTCTTTTCACTATTTGCCAAGAGGCAGGGAACCGCCGCGAGCATGCACAGCAGCCTCGCCTCTCTTGTCGAAATTCCCGAAGGGAAAGCGGTAAAACCCCTCGAGAATAGGCGGACGGGAAACACCCGCCTATTCTTTGTGAGATCGAAAAAGAAAAAGAAACGATCGACGAACCTGGTACAATCAAATTTACCGAGTACCTCCAAAGCGGAGAAGCTTCCTTCACAAGTGAAGATGGAAAATACAAAGAAGGGATCAAAGCCAAAAACATGATGGCATTAAAACGCTGGCATCCCATTTCGTCGTGCAGGGGGTATGTTGTACAAGAAGCGCCACCAAGGGCCACTCCTTCGGTGTGTAAACAAAGAAAAAGCCGGCGAGCTAATGAGCAGAAGTTCACAGCGGAACTGCGGTCCGCACATGAACGCAGAGCATTGACACGAGATCATTCTCCGTATGGGATACTATTGGATATCAATGGAAGCAGGCGCATCCGGTTCGTCAGAAGGCTGCGACAAATGTCAACGGTTCTCCAACCTCAATCACATCCCTCCTCACGAACTCTATTGCATGACTACGCCATGGCCTTTCGCCACATGGGGAATCGACGTCATCGGCAAGATCACTCCTCCCGAGGAGCAATGGTCGCGAGTTCATTTTAGTCGCGATCGACTACTTCACCAAATGGGTAGAAGCCGAGATCGTACAAGTGCGAATTCTAAGAAGGTGGCCGAGTTCATCAGAGAACATCATGTGCCGATACGGAGTGCCCAGCGAGATCATCTCAAACTGATGGGACTCACTTGAAGGAGATTGTGACCAACCTCTTGGCCGGAATTCGAGTCACACGTCACGAGGTCTTCTCCTTACGAGACCACAAACCAATGGTGCGGTAGAGGCGGCCAACAAGACTCTCGCCATGATAATCGGAAAGATGACCACCGGAGGTCGGGAGGCGCGAAAAGCTACATCTAGCCCTGCAGGGATACCGAACATCGGTCGAGAACCGCCACGGGGAGACTCCGTTCGCACTTACCTACGGAATGGAAGCGATGTTACAGTGGAATTGGAAATTCCATCCCTCAGAGTCCTCTTGGAAAACGGGATCAATGAAGTCGAATGGCTCTGAGCCGTCACGACGAACTTGCTCTACTCGACGAGCGCAGATTGAAAGCCATGGAACACGCTCGAGCCTACCGGAGCGAGAATGGCACGAGCATTCGACAAGAAAGTCAAGATCCGAGACATCGAGAGAAGGCGACTTGGTGCTAAAGGAAAAGCCTCCTACGCGAGACCAATCCCCTCGGAAAGTGGGAGCCTGCACTGGATAGGACCGTTCGTGGTACAAAGAATCTTCTCAGGAGGAGCCATGAAGCTAGCGAGACTTGGACGGAAACCACTTTCGTTAATCCCGTGAACGGAAGCAAGCTCATGAGATACTTCGTTTGAGGAAGAGCACGAGTCAACTCTCCTTCCCCATACATCGTCCCCCTCGGTAAATTAAAGTGCTAAAGAGTAATACCCATTTGGATACATTCCCGCTAATGATCCGAGGTAAAAAAGCAGTCGCACTTCTTTTGTCTTTGTTTTCTCAAATTCACCTAAAAGTGTCGAACTACGGTGACTGAGCCCCTTAGTCCAATTGTAAAAGGGGAACGTAGGCGGCCATCTTTGGTTCGGTCTAAAAAACAAAAAAAAAATACAATAAGCATCAATTGCTTGTGTTTGAAAAACTCTTTTCATTTAACCTACAAATTCATAACGGTTAAAACATTCTTTGATGAGTTCAAGCACGGTCAACTCTTGACTCATTACTGCGGCTAGCAAAACTACAATAAAACATTAATCAATTAATGTGTATGCAATGACAATGGGTGGATACTCACGGACGGCAAGGTCAACCTAGTTTCCGTACTAGGTCCTTCATCCTTCTTCCCCTTCCCTTTTCCCCGTGAGTGTTCTTCACCTTCGCGGGAAATATTCGATAGGCCTTCTACAGCTCGGGGACTCTTCCCGACGCCTCCGTCAAGCTGTGTGTGCATCCAACGCGATCCTTTCTCTAGCTCTGTCTCGAGCCGCCTCGCTTCGAGCCATCATCGTAGTGCTTTGATTGGCCTCCCGATCGGCACTTGCCACATAATCGGCCATGGCATCGCCGATACGATTCCCAGGGGTTAGCCCTCGCCTGTCCTCCTCAAGGTCGAGGCATCCGGGTGATCGGCACCCAACGGCTCACTCCGTCTCCACAAGATAGCCATCTGTGTCTCCCCCATACACTCTTCGTACCGGTTCGGATATGCGTCGACGAACGGTGCCCTCTCTCGGTGAAAGAGAACCACAGCGGGAAAGGACGTGTATTGCCACCCGGGTGATCAGCAATAGCGTCGAAGGATCTTCCATCCGCAAAGATCCCACCTCAAAGGTAGCGGCATAACTCGGATCGGTCGGTGGCATCTGCTCCGGCCCGTGCTTGCCGCGAGAACCAATGATGGAATATAGAAAGACGTGCGAGACGGCCCGGCGCACTCGACAATCAACGAGACCCTCTGAGCGGTCCTACAAGTCTGTAACTTCCAATGGGGAACCCACCATCGCAAGTGATGCGTGCAAAGTGCGGCCATCAGAGCTCCGGCTCGGCTGATTGCCCTATCACCGGAAGGACGTCGCGAGAAAGACCAAGCGTCACAAGACATTGGCACCTCGGGCATCATCTGCGGCCTCTCCCTCAACCACATGAGTCGGCATAGCGGGACTCCTCCCCACATGTATCGGCTACCGGTCGCCATCCGGCCTATGCCCGGAACGTCTCGCCCAAGACCAATGGCACGATGTCTCCCCACTCCCGAAGCCTTTGCCTCACCGAGTCCGATATCTTTTGTGATGGCACACACCCGAGACGTGAATGTGAACAGAGTAGCAATCGCGCAAAGAGCAAACGCGTCCCACGAAAAGACGCTCCCTTAGCTCCGGCAAATCTTTCGAGCGATCCGAAATGTCAACCTAATTGGTATCCTGTACGGCATCCCGTATGCTTCTCCAATGAGATACCCAACAAAGACACTATTTTCTCAACGGTGGCCATGCCACCAAAGATACGGAAGAACTAGCTGTTCCGTCTCGAGTCCTCCCTGAATGGCAGGAAATCTTCAAACGTAGGAGTGATTTCGTTGTACGAAAGGCCGTACACATTCCTTCCGTACGTCCCGAAACGAGACGCCGCTCTCAAAAGATCCCAATCTCGGCATGAGCTCCTTCAAAGCCCAAACAGATTTAATCCCATGCTTGACCTTCGAAAAACCTTTTGTTACGCCTCGTATGGTTCCGTACCCACGGCGAAAGTTGTCCAAATATCGCTCTTGCATCCGAGACGATAACTTGGGAAAGGGAGCCATGTCGGAAAGGTGAAGAAAACCTTAAGAAAGGGAAAGGAATTCGACGGATATGAACAAAGCAATGCGCAGCTTTTCTCACCAATTGCAAAGCCGAGCGCAATTTAAAGAATGCGGAAATTCGGTTCCTAGTCCGGTCGGACTCCTGCAGGTTGACTTGGTCAACTCACTACCGCCCTTAAAATTGGAAACATTTCCAAACCATGCCTGTTCACTCCTATGAAATCTGCGTGCTGCCCTCGATTTCATTCAACCAATGTCAATATCCCTTCGCCCGGCTCGTGCAGTGCAAATAATTAAAAAATTAGTGCATACATGCTTAATTTTGACCCGTTCAATTTTAATGCATTTCTCTTTTATTTATTTTTGATTAACCTATTTGCTTATTTGCCGAAAATAACGAAGGTGATCATAGAATAAATATGCGAAATACTGAGTTCCGCGGGCGCCTGCAAATACGGTTCAAATCAAAATTTGTTCTGACAAATACATGCATTTTGTCTAAACAAAGCAAGAAAGAAAGAAAGCAATAAAGGGGACTACTGCGAGTCCTGCTCGTCATCCGTACACTCGACGTCTTGCTTCCGCTCCGGATCCGGGATCGCAAACAGAACTCGCCAGAACTCCTCGGTACTGGGAATAGGCAAAGGGCCTCCTCGGAGTACGCGAACTCGAGGACTCCCCCTCTCACGCCAGAGTGCGCAGAAGAAGGAGCTCCAAATCCGGCCGTTCCGCCCGCGAACTAGCCAAACCCCTCGTGTAAAGTCCTCCCCACCTGGCCATGAGCAGGCGAATCTCTCGGCCTAGACAGCCCCCGATCACGGACGTCCACGCTCCTCCGAGAATCCGCACCGCATGAACTCCACGAGCCTCCACAGCGTAGGCGGACCACCGTCCACCGGCCTCATGGCGTCATTATACGTACGGCCGTATACCTGCGAACCAGAAACTCATCGGAAAGCAAGCGTAAAGTACGGATGCAACATTTGCAGAATACTACTATCAAATGAAATAAAAAAGGTGCTCACCGAAGCATTGGGGTCCGCCATGTCGTGGTCTCGGCTCGGCGGGGAGCGGGATCAAAGTCGCCTACGCGAACCGTCCGGCCCTCAAATGCAGCTAGCCTAGCTCGCGGGATCGGAAAATCTCGAGGACCTCCGGGGACCTAGCCTCTCTCTGTGCGGGCTCCTCGGCCTCATCCTCAAGAAAACATCATAGGCGGCCCCGCTATGATGTACTCGGTGTAGTACACGCCCCGTAGGTACCTCCCGGCTCATCAATCGGCATCTCCTGGGATACCGCATGTACAAAGGAGGATCCACCGGCACCAAGGGAAGAGACCCTGCCTATGGCGCGACGAGTCACCCTCTCCCCCAAATACATAGCGTCACAGTGAAGTCCCACCAGAGCTTCCGCCGCCGTGTAGTCTCGCAACCCGCACCGCGACATGATCGAACCTACTCCACCGAGGTCAGTGGATCCTCTCGAGAGAACTCCCGGTTCGGCGCGAGAGATATCTCCTCGTATGACACTCGAGTGCCAACTCTCGAAGAGACCGCCCTCTTCGCCTTCTTACGCCAAACCGGCATGGCGGGGAACAGGGACGGTACGGCTCCTTGATGTCCCAAGCTGCGAGATCGAACACCTCGTAGCACCGGACCCGCCAAGAGAAAGGAAAGTTATGTCGGCCTACAAAGCGAGATACATACGAGTACATAAAAGAGGCAAGGAAGAGAAAAAGTACGTGAACTTACATCCAAGACAGGCGTGGAAGCGGCTAAATGAGTGCTCCTCTCCCCGCGAGAACTGTCCAGTGGAGTGGTAAAGCTCGGCCATCCTCCCTCCCCACGCAAACCCCTCACGGCATCCAAGTCTACCGGCGACCCGAGCAGCGGAAGTGACAAGACGTGTCGAAGTCGGGAATAAAGTCGGCGATTGGCAAACCAAAGGAACCCTCGAGCGGACGCTCCGCGGTCATCCTCAAGGACCAGGATAAGCGGCGACACCTTCCCTCAAATGGTTCTCCATCGGCCGTACCGAATGCCTAAGCCCCGGCATCGGTAATATCAAAACCCACAGCCCTGCATAACCGCTCAGGGTGTAAATCTACACCCGCACGGCCGTGTTGCCATAAGTCGGCAACCCGGTGATAGCGGCAAAATCCGTGGGAGTCACCGTCGCCTCCCCATCTGAAATGGAAAGTGTGAGTCGTATCCCACACCGGTACTCGCTCGGCGCGACATACATGGACACCCTCGGTGTATCATTTGTCGCGGCATTTACAGGCTCCGATAAACCCGGCCTAACCGGAGTCAAGCACTGCCTGTCGCGACTCCTCTCTCCCTCTCGAGCCACGTCCGGGATAATGCCCCACAATGCCTCGCACCGCCTCAAAAGGCACCGACTCTTACGGTTATGAGTATTAATCGTCCTGTCCCCGTGAGACAAACAAGAGCAAGAAGCAACGTCAACGAAATGCACCAACGCATGTCAAAAGGATGCAATGCAGATACGGTTCTCATTCATTTCCTACGTATATTCAAATCATTTCGAAAACTCCGTCGAATCCGGAACTTTCAAAATCTTTCGAAAACTCCGTCGAATCCGGAACTTTCAATCCTCAATCGCGACCTTTCACGGTCCGATTCCAATTCTCAATCGCGACCTTTCACGGTCCGATTCCAATTCTCAATCGCGACCTTTCACGGTCCGATTCAATTCTCAATCGCGACCTTTCACGGTCCGATTTCAATTCTCAATCACGACCTTTCACGGTTGCTCGATTCATTCTCAATCGTGACCTTTCACGGTCCGATTTCACTCTCAATCGCGACCTTTCACGGTCCGATTCCAAGTCTTAACCGCGACCTTTCACGGTCCGATTCAATCTCCCATCTCGACCTTTCACGGTCCGATTCCAATCCTTAATCGCGACCTTTCACGGTCCGATTTCAATCCTCAATCGCGACCTTTCACGGTCCGATTTCAACTCTCAATCGCGACCTTTCACGGTCCGATTCCAATCCTTAACCATGACCTTTCATGGTCCGATTTCAAAGTCTTAACCGTGACCTTTCACGGTCCGATTTCAATCCTCAATCGCGACCTTTCACGGTCTGATTCCAACTCTAAACCGCGACCTTTCACGGTCCGATTTCAATTCTCAATCGCGACCTTTCATGGTCTGATTTCAATCCTCAATCGCGACCTTTCACGGTCCGATTTCAATCCTTAATCGCGACCTTTCACGGTCCGATCCCAATCCTCAATCGCGACCTTTCACGATCCGATTTCAATCCTCAATCGCGACCTTTCACGGTCCGATTTCAATCCTTAATCGCGACCTTTCACGGTCCGATTTCAATCCTTAATCGCGACCTTTCACGGCCCGATTTCAATCCTCAATCACTACCTTTCACGGTCTGATTTCAATCCTTAATCGCGACCTTTCACGGTCCGATTTCAATCCTGAATCGCGACCTTTCACGGTCCGATTCCGATCCTTAATCGCGACCTTTCACGGTTCGATTCCGATCCTTAATCGCGACCTTTCATGGTCCGATTTCAAAGTCTTAACCGCGACCTTTCACGGTCCGATTTCAATCCTCAATCGCGACCTTTCACGGTCCGATTCCAACTCTAAACCGCGACCTTTCACGGTCCGATTTCAATTCTCAATCGCGACCTTTCACGGTCCGATTCCAAGTCTCAACCGCGACCTTTCACGGTCCGATTTCAAAGTCTTAATTGCGACCTTTCACGGTCCGATTCAATCTCCCATCTCGATCTTTCACGGTCCGATCTCAAACGATCAATCCCGACCTTCGCGGTCCGACCTCCACTCTCCTATCAAGACCTTCACTGTTCACCTCACCGGCAACAGCAATAAGCCCGAACCCCAAGGCACGAACGCCTCCCAACAATCCCTCTTCGGCCATCCTCGTAAGCCCGAACACCTTTTCACTTCAGCAAGTGAACATTCATCTCCCCGGCCGCCAGTCGTAAGCCCGATCGTTCCACCTCACCGGCAACAGCAATAAGCCCGAACCCCAAGGCACGAATGCCTCGCAACAATCCCTCTTCGGCCATCAAGGTAAGCCCGAACGCTCATCCCCAGCAGGATAAAACTGGCAACAGCAATAAGCCCAGCACCCAAGGCACGAACGTCCTCATCAGCATCGCAACTCCGGTTTGAGGCGCCACACGCCCTCGAAGGTTTGAAGTCCTGTGTTCAGACGCCTCCCAACAGTCTCCATTCAGGTACAGGTACCCGCGCGAATGGTCTCATCCAGGTTTAGACGCCTCCTAACAGTCTCGCTCAGGTCAAGGTCCCCATGCGCGGCCCTTGCCCCTTTTCGAACTACGATCGGCTTGATTCCCGCTCGGGATACGTAGGAATCCTTTTCGCTAAGGGTCCAGCCAGCTGACCGCCCAGGTCTCCTTCAAAGTAAGGCATCCCGATTTGGATCCTTATCTTTTTCAACGACCCCACCTCCTTCGGAGGAGACGTCGCTGAGGGGCTAACTATAAGTACCCAAATCCGGATCGTCCAAATCCGTCAGAAAGTTAACCGAAATCCGTTGCGGCCCGCTCCAGGTTAACCGGAACTCGTTAAACTCCCCTGTTGCTGTGCTAACGAGACGCTCCCGGATCGCTTCTGCGCATCTCTGACAAGCCGAACCGCATTTAACACGTGTCATCACACGTAAAAGCACGGCTTTCCCTGAAAAACGCATTTTCCGGCACTTTCCGGGGGCGTTTCGTACATTTCCCGGACTGTTATTTTAAAAAACGAACAAAACCGGGACCGGGGGACAAAATCCCACATGGCTGGTGACTCAGAGGGGCACGTGGCAACCATGCCACCTCCCTCTAGTCACCCTTCAATCAAATTCAAAGGGAAAAGACCAAAATACCCCTGATTTGCAAGCCAAGTCATTTGGACTCACTGTGCACATTTTCTGAAATTGCCAGCAAGTCCTTCAAATTCTCAAAATACCACAAAACCCCCTGGATTCAGGCCAAGTCCGTCCGGACTCCTACTGCAATTTTCACCCTATAAATAGAAGTTGCTCTCAAAGGCAAGAGGACAGAAAATTCACTCCCAAAAATCACCACCCCCACGGCCTAAGCAGTTTTTACCCCTCCCGAGCTCCCGTTCTATCTCAATTCGCGTGAAACCTTCGTATTTCGATCAAATACGCCCCTTACAACTTCGAAACAACCTTTCGAATCACTTTCCATGTCCCGTACACACCTCTCGAGCCAAAGGAGTCGACCCTAGCCATAGGTATAACTCCCTCTCTCTAAATCTCCCGTTCCGTCTCAGTTTACGCGCCAGTCGTTATAATCGTTTCGAACGTCGTTATCAAAATGTAGACGCCTCCGTCTAACGGGGTCCGATACGTTTTAGCCCCTCGATCCTCTTCTCTTTCCGTAAGAGAAGTAATCACGAGTTAAAACGGCGTTCCGACCCCGTTCCATTTACTTTTTATGTCATTTACCATTCCAGATCGATCGATCCGTTGATCGTCATTTACAATTCCGAGCCGTTTGGCCTCGTTGATCGTCATTTACAATTCCGAGCCGTTTGGCCTCGTTGATCGTCATTTACGAATCCGGATCGTTAGATTCCGTTGATACCGCACTTTAAATACTGTCATTTACAAAGTCCGATCCGTTTGGATCGTGATAGTATTTACTTTTCAAAGTCCGAGTCGCAACCCGATTCGTTGATCGCATGCCATTTAATACGCATTTTTCCCGTAAAAATCGTTAACAATGTAATGCCCGGTTCAAAACCGGAGTTCGTCCGTCGAACTCTCTTTCAAAACGCGCGAAATGACGTTCGGCCTCCGAACGCTCATCTTCAAACTCAAAGCCGCCATTTGACACTTAAAATCATTTAATACGCATTTTTCCCGTAAAAATCGTTAACAATGACTCGTCCGGTTCAAAAAACTGGAGTTCGACCTTCGAACTCCTTTTCAACTCAAAGTCGACGTTTGCCACGCAAACGCTCATTTCTGTCTCAAACCGACGTTTGCCACGCAAACGCTCATTTCAAACTCCAAACCGACGTTTGCCACGCAAACGCTCATTTCTGTCTCAAACCGACGTTTGTCATTCAAACGCTCGTCTTTTCAAAAGTCACCTAATCAACGTTTGTCATCCAAACCAAGATTAAGCTTGTCATTCAAGCCCCCATTTCAAAAGACACACACACACACACACACGATTTCGAGAAAGGTAGAAAGACTCGTCATGCGAGGCATTTCGGGCGATCTCGTAATACTCTACCCGAAACGTAACTTGACCTCCGAACCTAACAATCTCTGGTGCAAAAAGCTTTTTACTCGTTTTTGCTGCCAATAAAAATGATCCCTTTTTTCAAAGTCTTTTCCTAAGTTTTTGCTACCAATAAAAACGACACCTTTTCACAATAGCCGTTTCTCAACGTTTGGGCTCAAAATACAAAAACCGCGTGGCAACTCCTCATTTTGTTCCTTCCCATGAAGCGAGGTCTCAGACACCAACCCCATCCGCGAAAGACAACCGCCTTTTCCGCGCCCCCCGCCCGCGCGCGAAATGATCGGGTAATTTCAGGCCTTTGTATTCGACTTTCTGCTCATATCTTGTTGATTCCTGTGAGAGCTTATAGCATGTACATGTGTAGCCTCTGTATAGAATTTTTTAGCTCATAGTCATGTTGCTCGTATGTAGAACTAGTAGCTCGTACATAGAACTATCTTTATATGTCGAGCTAATACTTTATCCTCCTTGTTTCATGCAGTCTTAACTCCTGCCCAGGAAGCCAACATGGGAAGAGCTATTGACGTGAGGAGGAGTAAGAGAAGCCACGGAGCTGCCAATACTAGGTAGAATCGAGAGACAGAAGGAGCTAAGCGTAATGAGCTTCTGAAGCTGGTTGATCAGGACACCTCCAAATTTATTCCTGCAGAGGAGAACTTGGAAGAGCTGGTGGAGGAACATGTTGATGGAGGTGGTGCTCAAGGATCTGAGGAAGCTGGTACGGCTGGAGTTGAGGGGACTGAGCTGAATGTGGAGCCAGTCAAGGAGGTTGTTAGGGCGAGAACCAGAGCCCAGGCTAGAACCAAGTCTAATGCTGCCTCCAAGGCAAAATCCCCTGTTATTGCTTTGGATGAGGAGGATGAAGAAGATGATGATGCTCCCCTGGGAAAGAAGATAAAGATTGGGCAATCTAAGGCCAGCTCAGCATCTGATCAGGTCGACGTCAATGAGCCCATGGAGGCCGAGACAAGGGACCCCCAGTCCTCTCCTGTCCGGGTTTCTTATGCCGAGTTGATTCAGACTCGTGTTGACGAGCTGAGCGATGTGGTTCATTTGACAAGGATCAACTGCTTGGCCAGGGAGTACCCTGAGTTGGAGTATGGACAGGTAGTGGTCAGGAGGGGGGCTGACCAAGATTTGATTAGGGAATTTACCAACAAACCCTTGACTCCAGAAGCCTGTCGAGCTAGGGTCGGGCTAGCTTCCTCCGAGGTAACTCTTGTAATTTTTTGAATTGTTGCATTTATTCCTCTTGCCTTTCTATTTTCTTTACTTTACTTCTGCTCGATCTAACCTTTTGCCTTTACTCGTCATTTCAGTCTCTTGCCATGATTGACTTGGCTACCACTTATTGGAAGGCTGCGGAGGAGCAGGAGAAGCTAGCCAAGGCAATGTTGAGCCGTAAGAATGAAGAGTTGCAGAAGCTGGAGGAGGACCGAGCTAAGCTGAAGGAGGAGCTTGATAAACTGAAGGAGGATCACTCAGACCTGGACAACTCTTATGATGCCTTAAAGCTGGTCAAGGATAATGAGGTGAAGCTCAAGGGGGAAGCTTGGAAGAGTTTAGGGGAGGCTAACACTGAGCTTGCCACTCAGAAGGAGGAGAAGAAAAAGATTGCAGCGGACCTCGACCTGGCGACCCAACAATTGGAGGAGGTGCCAGTCACCTTAGCCAAGAAATAAGAAGAATTAGATGATGTTCGAGCTCAATGGGGGGTGGATCTGGCTACTGCTATGAAGGCCGCTAAAGAGGAGGCTGTTAAAGCCTACAAAGACAGTGACGAGCTCCACAAACATATTACCAAGCAAGCAAGTTCATTCTGGGTTGTTGGTCGAGCTCACATGGCTCGACGTATTGTAGTGGATCCTGCATTTGACATCTCCATTGAACAACTTGCCCAATGGGCTGCGGAAGATCCTTACAATACGGCAGCTCGCCCGGGCCACAGTTTGGTGCCTTATAATGCCAATGATTTAGAGAATATTGCCAATGATGACGCGGCTGCAGAGGCTGAAATTTGGAATCCTCCTCCAGTTGAACCCGTTAACTTTGATACAATTTTGGCTGAGCTCGAGGAGCCTGATGAGCCGGCTTTCGAGGGTGAGATCCCCCAGTATACTATATCAGATTCAAGGAAGATTGTATATCCTGATCAACATGGGGATGTCTTGGGCGAGCCAGCTGTTGCAAGCGATCAGGTTGGTGTCGACCCAGCTTCTACCAGTGGTCAAGTAGAAGGAAATCCTTAAGTTTGAACTTTAAACTCATTGGTTGTGTAAGCAGACAAGCTCCAAACACTTTTTATTTTTTGCTTTCTTGAATGCTTGAATGCCTTGGCCCAGCTTTTGGGAGGCATAACATTTCGTAACATTTTTGGTTTACTTTTAAGTCTTGGCCCGTTTTGGGAGACTTAATTTTATTTAATCGTAGCTGACTTTCCTTCAGTGTATGTTATATGCTTTTGAATTTTACACATAGGTGTCGAGCTAGATATGATAGGGCAAATGAGTTACCCTAAGTCTAGAATCGACCTGATATTTGATGACTCAGCCATCCTCAGACTTGTATAACTTTTTGCAAACGAGATTGACTAAGAGTCGAACCTGTTCAAACTATCAAAGCTGACCAAGGGTCAAGCTCATTAGAACGAAGTCGACCCTAGGTCGGACTTGTTTTAAGGAGTAAAGCTGATTGAGAATCAAGCTAATTAGAACAGACTGACTAAGAGTCGAGCTTGTTAGAACGAAGTCGACTAAGAGTCGGACTTGTTTAAATGAACGAAGCTAATTAGGAATCGAGCTTGTTAAAACGAAGCTGACTAAGAGTCGAGCTTGTTAAAGGAACGAAGCTGATTAAGAATCGAGCTTGTTGAAGTTAGTGTAACACAATGTTTGGTCGAACAAAACTGCAATTTTTATTGAAGTAGGGAAACGTTCACATCAATGGAAAGCTAGAACTATGACAAATTTCAATCTTGGGAACTGCATTAACCTTGAACTGAGCTATAGACCTGAACTTTAGAAGTAGTACTTGATGAGGTGAGTAGCGTGCCATGGGTACTTCAGCTCTTCACCATCAGGATGAGCAATCATGTAAGTCCCTTCTTTGACGACTCGAGTAACTATGTAAGGACCTTCCCAGTTAGGAGATAGCTTGTTCTGCTGGGTCCTTCTCCCTGTTGCCTAGATCTTCTTCAACACATGATCTCCTACTTGGAATGACCTGGCTTTCACTTTCTTGTTGTGGTAACTTTTAGTCCGCTGCTTGTAGTTAACCATTCGAAGGTAAGTCGTGTTTCGCTTCTCATCGATCAAATCCAGGTTGATCAATCTGTTGATATCATTCTGCTCTTGATCAAAGAAAGTTACCCTAGCAGTTGGAAATCTCAACTCAGCTGGAGCCATGGCCTCTGACCCGTATGCTAGAGCGAATGGGGTTTCCCTCGTAATCCCCCGAGTGGTTGTGCGAACTGTCCAAAGAGCAAGGGGAAGTTCGTCCAACCAGTTGTTATGTCGACCTACTAGGCCCGTCTTGAGTGAGGATAGTACTAGCTTGTTCGCTGCTTCAGCTTGCCCATTTCCTTGAGGATAGGCAATAGAAGATTGCCAATGTTTGATCCCTACTCGATTCATTTCTTCTTCAAAGGCTCGCGAGAACTGTAGGCCATTGTCTGATACTATAGCTCTAGGAAATCCAAATCGACACCAGATGAAGTCGTGGATGAAATTTATTGCATTTTCCTCTGTGATGCGAGCTAGCGGCTTTGCTTCAACCCACTTGGTAAAATAGTCAATTGCGACGATCACGTACTTGCAATTTCCCCGGGCGGGAGGGAAGGGTCCAATCAAGTCGATGCCCCACATATCGAATGGCCAAGCAGCGATCACAGGAGTCTGCTCTGTTGTAGGCATATGAGGTAGGTTGGCAAACCTTTGGCATTGATCATATTGCTGAACAAAGTCATGCGTGTCGGCTCTCATGTGTGGCCAGTAATACCTCAAAGTGATTAACTTGTCAGCTAGAGTCCTGGCCCCCGGGTGTCCACCACAAATCCCACTGTGTACTTCATGCATTAACTGAGTGATCTCTTGAGGGTGGATGCACTTCAACAAAGGCCTAGTGTATGATCTTCTGAACAACATGCCTCCTTGGATAACATACCTCGAAGCTTTCTTTTTAAGAGCTCAAGTTTTTTTCTCGTCCTCAGGGAGCTCGCCACTTTCCAGGTACGCCTTCATTTCTTCGATCCAACACTTGTTATTTGAAGTGTCTTCCACACATTGAATCTGAACCCTTTCATAAGCCGGGCTCTTAAGGTATGAGATAGGCTCTTCATGTGGCTCATCTGAAGTGGCCAGTTTTGAGAGTAAGTCGGCTAGCTCATTGTCTTCTCGACCAATTCTCTGAATTCCCCAAAACTCCAAATCTTTTGTCAATTTCTTCACCAGGTCGTGATACTTGACCAGAGTAGAGTTCAGCACCTCGTACTCTCCTCGTACCTAATTGACTATCAACTGTGAGTCACAATATGCCATGATTTTGGTCGCTCTAAATCACTTTTCATACTCGATGGCAGCAACCAATGCCTCATACTCTGCTTGGTTGTTAGAAGCATCAAATTTGAATCTCAATGACTCCTCATATACTGTCCCAGATTCTGGCTCGATCAGGACTATCCCAGCTCCGCTAACACTTTTGGTTGCTGACCCATCCGAGTAGACTTTCCAACAGTCGTCGGGTAGGTTAGTGTCGACTTGGGACTCTGGCTCCTTCCCTTTGGTTTTCTCTTTCTGAGCTCGCACTTCACTATTTTCCTTGGTGAACGTCAGCTCGACCAAGAAGTCTCCTAGAGCTTGAGCCTTCAATGCCTTTCGAGGTTGATAATCGATGTCGAATTCCGTGAGGGCAATTGACCAATTGAGTAAGCGACCTGAACTTTCTGGCTTATGAAGAATTTTTCTTAAGGGGGCATTCGTAAGCACCACTATAGGATGAGCCAAGAAATAAGCTCGCAGCTTCCTTGAAGCAACGACTAAAGCATATGCGACCTTTTCTGCGTTGTAGTACCTGCCCTCCACATCTGATAGGGCATTGCTAACATAGTACACGGGCTTTTGAAGCCCCTCCTTTTCTCGAACCAGCACTGCAACAATTGCTTTGTCCCACACTGATAGATACACGAACGAAGTTTCTCCCGTGGTCGGACTACTCAACAATGGTGGAGTAGCGAGGTAATCCTTAAGTTTTTGGAACGACAAATGCCATTCGATCGTCCATTCAAAACTTTTCATCCCCCTCAAAGCTTTGAAGAAGGGGAGAGACCTTTCTGCCGACTTGGATATGAAGCGGCCAAGAGCTGCTACTCTTCCGTTAAGTCGCTGCATCTCTTTGACACTGGTAGGCTCTTTCATGTCGATTAGAGCCTTGATCTTCTCCGGGTTAGCTTCTATACTCCGTTGAGACACCATAAATCCAAGGAACTTGCCAGCTGCTACACCAAAAACACATTTGCTGGGATTGAGCTTCATGTCGTTTGCTCTCAAATTGGCGAACGTTTCCTTTAGATCGACCACGTGACGCCCGGTCTTGGTTTTAATGACCATATCCTCGACGTAGGCCTCCATGTTCCGGCCAATCTGTGAAGCAAAGACCTTGTTGACCATACGTTGATAAGTTGCCCCTGCATTCTTCAGTCCAAATGGCATCATCGTGTAGCAATAGATGCCTCCAGCTGCTTGGAAAGCCATTTTCACTATGTCATCCTCGTGCATCTTTATCTGATGATAACCTGAATAGGCATCTAGGAAGCTAAGGGTTGAGTGGCCAGCAATAGAATCAACTAGCTTGTCAATTCTAGGCAAGGGGTAGCTGTCTTTTGGGCAGGCAAGGTTGAGATTAGTGAAGTCGATGCACATTCTCCATTTGCCATTTGACTTCTTCACCATGACCACATTGGCTAGCCAAGTTGTATGTGTGGCCTCCTTGATTATTCCTGCACTCAAAAGCTTTAGTACCTCAATTTTTATGGCTTCCTCTTTGTCTTGAGC
The DNA here is from genome assembly GCA_022495995.1 of Adenophora triphylla var. japonica. Classification (NCBI taxonomy): domain Eukaryota; kingdom Viridiplantae; phylum Streptophyta; class Magnoliopsida; order Asterales; family Campanulaceae; genus Adenophora; species Adenophora triphylla. The sequence goes on along the minus strand of JAFEMH010001121.1, from coordinate 93,096 downwards.
AAAGCTTCTCAACCTTTGGGGTTTGGGCTTTATGGTCGGGTTGACCTCAAGCCTGTGAACGGCGACCTCTTCCTTGATTCCCCTTATGTCTTTCCTCGGTTCCCAGATGTGGAGCCTCTTCCGCTATCATCTCATCCAGCTTATCTGCAACCTCGCTGGTGGTGGTGGTGGCCCCCGAGTTATTGTCGATCTGGAGGCATAGCTTGCCTATGGAAACTTGGTCGACCATAACTGCATCTGAATCGACCATGGTGGTTTCAGAGTGACGTGTCGACTCATTCATGATCTCGTCATGTGAGTGATAGGTCGACTCTTCCATGATGGTGATTGTAAATAGCCGAGTATAGTTTTGGTGACTGATTGAGACAACATTAAGTAGCCTTCTGCAGTCTCAATATCTAGCTCCCTCTTCTTCCTTTCTCGAAGGACATGGTCGAGGTATGCTCGAGCTGTGCTTTGAACACAGCCGACTCCAGCTGGTGTGGGGAATTTAACTCGATGATGGGGAATAGAAGCCACCATTCCAAGAGCGACCTGGCCAGGGATTCCAAGTATAGCAGCATAATCGCTATTCACCTCTATGACAATAAATTTTACCTTGGAAACGACTCGGTATGGATGTTGGCCTAGATCGACATTGAGCTTAATCTGTCCTTTGGCGTCGACCCGGTGATTGGTGAAACCTTCCAACCTGCCATCATATCTTTCGAGCTGCTCATTTGAGAGACCCATCTCCTGGAATGTCTTATAGAACAGAATGTCTTTGCAGGCCCCCGTGTCGACTAAGAGTCTGCTCGTCGTGCATCCGTTGATGAGTCCTGGGATGACGAGAACTTGCTCCCTAGCCGCCATATTAGTCGCCAACTCGTGGGGGTAGAAGCTGATCACCTCGTCCCTGACATCTCTCCTTGGAGGCACATGTGGGGCTTTGTTGAGTTGAAAGATTCTATGCTTGATGGCTGTGTTGCTGGCTTGCTCTGTGATGACCCCCAAGTTCAATCTGGGTTACCTTGGTCCCTGATGTCCACCCACTGGCTGCTCGCCTCCACTAGCTTGAGGCCTTTTAACATAAGTGTCGAGCCTTCCCTGGTCGACCATCCTCTGAATGATATGCTTCAAGCTCATACAATCCTCAGTAGTATGACCTGTATCCTTATGGTAATCACAGTATTTGCTATTGTCCCTTCTAAACTTGTTGCCTGGGTTCATTGGGGCAGGTGGGGCCAACTCGACCGCGTTCATTATTTCTGTTCGACTCACCGTTAGGGGAGTGAAAGCTTCGGGCACTTTCTCTGTCGTGGTCCTGTTCTTACCATTCTTGTTGTTTCCCCCATTTTTGGCTGAGTCCTTCTTATCATCAGCGACCTCAACCTTGGGGCCTTTCCCATTCTTCTTTTCTTTCCTCTCCTCGGCTAATGCCACATTATAAGCCTTCTCAAACAACTCCTGTCGAGTAGTGACTGTACGAACCATCAGCTCGTAATCCATGTCTGCCGAGGAAATGCCATTTCGAAAACAATTGATCACTTCCCTGTCAGTGAGATCTTCCTCGATCTTATCGACCATCTCTTTAAACTTGGTGTAGTAGCTCATTGAGCTTTCATTTTTCCCTTGCACCAATTTATTTAGGTCAGTGGCAGTCATTTTTCGAGCTCCATCAGTTGAGAAGCGATCTAGGAATTTTGTTCTCAAACTCATCCAGGTCGATATGCTACCGGCTGCCAAACCGTTGAACCATGTCAGAGCTGCCCCTGTGAGTGTGCTTATGAGGGATTTTCACATAGTGTCGTCCTCATTGGAGACAAAGCATATAGTGGCTTCCAGGTGCTGCACATGGCTTTTCGCATTGGTTGCCCCTGAGTACTTCTCTAGGAGGGGTAATTTGAAACTAGCAGGAGGTCGACTGTCAATCAAATCCTTGGATAGGGGTCGAAGAGCAAAGTCAATTCGTTCGACCTTTCCAGTATCATTTTTCTTTTCAGCCTCCCATTGTTCAAACTTTCTCTTCCATTGTAGCCACTCCCTAGCATCAGGTCTGTCTTCTCCAGCAGGGGGGACCGCATTCGACCTTTGACCTTCACTTCTAGGGGGGAGTTACTTGCCTGCTTATCCTATCTCTGTGAGAAGGTGACCTCACTGAGCAAACTGGTGACCTGTGCCTGTCTCCTCTCGTTGGCGTCCTGTGCCTTTCGTTTCTGGGTGGCGACCTGCGCCTATCATCCCTGGGTGGCGACCTGCGCCTTCCCTCTCTTACTAGAGACCTGTGCCCATTCCTTCCCCTGTGGGATTGAGACCTTTCTATCCTGGCTGGTGATCTATGCAAGCTTCGATTTGCCTCTAGCTACGTCCTCAGGTCCGACTGTGCCTCTTGCTCCCTGTTCCTAGTGAGATTAGCCCTTAGGTCGTCACTCGGAACATGAATAGGTGATTGAGGTCGGACCACCATCCTTTGATCAACATTTGGTCCCACAGTTTCGTTTGGTCTAGTACTCCTAGCATGCTCCCTGTTCGAGACTTGAGAGGGAGCCACCTTCTCAGACCTTCTATCTACCTGTTCAGCCTCCTCCATTGCCAATAACTCGGCCAGAATCTGAGCTCGTTCCATAAGCATTTCTTTTCTGCTCAGTGGGTTGGATGAGGGACCTGCCCTATTTCCAGCATGCATTTGCCTAGTTGGACGCTTTGGAGGAGGTGGAACTCCTTGTCCCTCCTTGGACATTTTTTAGTATTGAAGTTTGATGCCGCAGGAAATGTGCTTATCAATCTTCCTCCACGTGGCAGGACTGATCACCTAGCTCCTTGACCTGAAATCAGAACCCAAGACTAGCCGGATGTATCTCCGGCTTAGACCCTCGGGCGTGATAGTATGTATTTGAATTGGAGAGCAAAAATGTATTGAATAAAGATGATTCAGATAACAAAAATGCAGTTACCTTTGCACCGTTGGTAGTGGTGATGTATTTATATGTGATGATTGCGGTATATTTGGAGGAGCGACGTGTGCTCCGAAATTTTAGCGGCAGTTACTTGTAATGTAAATGTGCCTCTAACGGTCCCTGATTTGTAGGGATGCAGTTATGGAAAGAGTAATTGCTTGTACGCCTATAACCGTTAGGTCGACGCTTGCTTCGGCAGGTCGAGGTCGACACTTGTGTTTGGGTCGACCTGACTGTCGAGTAGAGTTGGATCGTACCCGAAATATGACTGGGTCATAAGGTCGGACTAAGTTAGGTCGGGACCTAGTAGGTCGGACAATGAACTTAGTCGACTGATGCATGAGATGGGCCTTGAGCCATGTACTGATTGGGCCTAGCCCACTGAGAATGGGGTGGACATAATTGCTTGAGGACTGGGCTTTACTTGCTTGGCCCAGTTAGATACTTTTGGTATGTTTTTTTAAAAAAAAGTTATATAAAAAAGTTAGAAAAAAAATAAACAAATGAAAGTATAATAAAGAAATATGGGACGGGTAAAATTCTTTAATTTTTATTTATAAATGTATAGTTTTTTTTTTATTTTTTATGAATATAAATAAATATTTTGGACATTTTTTAGTATTGAAGGTTTTTTTTTAAAAAAAAGTTATATAAAAAAGGTTAGAAAAAAAAACAAATGAAAGTATAATAAAGAAATCAGGGACGGATAAAATTCGTTAATTTTTATTTATAAATGTATAGTTTTTTTTTTATTTTTTATGAATATAAATAAATATTTTGGACATTTTTTTGTATAGAAGTTTTTTTCAAAAAGTTATATAAAAAAAGTTAGAAAAAATAAAAAAAATGGATGTATAATAAAGAAATCAGAGACGGATAAAATTCTTTAATATTTATTTATAAATGTATAGTTTTTTTAATTTTTTTTATAAATATAAATAAATATTTTTGACATTTTTTAGTATTGTTTAATGATATGGAACCCTAGTGTACCCAATCAAAAGGCAATAAGATTAATCGGGTGCTAGGCTCGAGGAATTACATTAGGAAAACACAAGACTTGTTATGGTTATCCTAATAGGTTTTTGATTGAATGCTTGAAGTGCAAGATGATATCTTTTAAGCCAATGATAAACAACATGATCGAAACTCAACACCCTTGAATTGGAAATTGTCTCAAATAATATTTCTCTAGTTGTTTTGTTTGTTTTGCTATTATAAACTCCGTCTCAATTTTATTTTACTTCATAGTTTATTTAGTTGTTAGTTTTAATTCTTAGTTAAATTAATCAAAAATCCCCCTATTTTATTTTCTGTTATAAAATTTTTATTATTTCAAAAGAAATCGATCCCGTTCTCTGTGGATACAATCCCTACTATCACTATACTCAAATCTGTAAGTAGGAGAAATTTATTTTGGCGGTTTAACGACCCACCAACGAGCGAAGTATTTGTGACTCATTATAGATGAATACTCATGGCACCATAGGTTGCCTTTCCTAGCTAATTCATATTTTTCTCATTCATTAAACCTCCAAATATATAACATTTTCTCATTCCAAAATTGTCTTTTTAGTGAGTTAAGAAATTCTTATCAACACGATAACTCTATCCAAAATGATTTAATTTTGAATAAAATTAACCATTTAATTTTGTTATTAATTAATATAATCTGGTATTTCAAATTATCTAATAATCTATCTACTAGATACTAGACCATTAAGGTATTTGGATAAAATTTGATGGATCAAAAAGGAAATATGGCTGCAATAAAGCACCATCATAAGCATGTTGAAGCTCTCATTCAATATTTTTAATGACTAACAAAATCAAAATTAAACTATAATATTATTTATAAACTTGTTATTAAAATTTCACAATATCCCCCATAAACTTAAGGGCTTAGACAAATGAAATTTAAGGGCACTTGTGCCTTCCACCGCGAGTAGTCATGTTTCCGTAACACGGGCAAGCGTCGTAGTTACCCCAAGTCCCCGGGGGAACGCAATGGCAACGGGCACAACAAGTTCCACATGCGCGTAGACATAAGTTCGGCCTTGAATTTTTGCTGCACCTCACTTTGCATTTTCCTCCACAATCTGCATCGATCAAAAGTTCGTTAAAGTCCTAAGCAATGACTTTTTTTTTGGATTTTTTTTATAAAATGATTTTTTTTTTTGCTCCATTTGATTTTATAGTTCTGGTCTATGATTATTGAACACAACAATTGTTACATCCTAACCTATAGTTTGAAGGATGGAGCGGCCGACTCCATGAGAATTCACCTACAAAAAAAAAAAAACAAAATATTAGGAAAAAATAATACAAAATATAATACTAGTAATATTTTTCTTGTAAAAGAGATTAAAAAAAATGTTACCGTTTCATCCGCTTGAATGACATCTACAAGAAGGATTGATATGAGAAGTGAAATAATCACAATTTTTGGTATTTCCATGGGGCTTACAATACTTCAAAGAAAAAATGATTTAATTACAAGTTATTCTTGCAAAATAAATTGTGTATTTATAGATGGACGGAGGGAATATTGAGTGTGGTTAATAGCTGTAAATGAGATTTACCATATCTTTATTATACATGCATGCACTATCTACCCATTTCATAAAGTGTCCTAATTTGTCAAGCTTTCTATAGAAGGTATTTTACGTATTTATACATTGTATGTACTATATAATAAATTACAATAAAATCATTTTTTATATAAAATAAAAATAAAAGAAAAAAATAAAACAATTATTATTGGCAGGTTAGGAGTATTTCACAAGTCATGCATAATATGGATTATGAAAGAGGAAAAAGCAAATGCCCATGCCTATGCCAAGCAATGGACCAAGGGGTTAATTTAGTCCACCACTTTACCTACTAGCTAGGCACTAAAAAATTTATATTTCTAGCAAGATTGGATTTGTTATTCTATTAATCCTTTAAGTGTTCTTTAAGTTTAATAAAATCCATATTTGGAATTAATATTATCAACTTAGACTAGTAACTTCTAAATACAATGTATTGGAAAAGATTGTAAATGAAAATTGGTAGGTGTTAAATTAAATTACTTTAATTAACGATCTAATTCAGTATCCGCCTCTGAAAAAAATAATTAAAATATATATATATACACACATATATCTATATTACAATATAAGTGGATTTTAACCACCACAAAAAGAATGACTATAATTTGATTTTGAAAAATACAAATGGTGGCTGAGATGAGGTTGAGGCCAAGAAAATAACTTCTCTGTAGCAGTTATACGCGCAAACCTCTTCTCCCCAAACCGTCCACTCGCTTTTCAATCTAACCCTATATATTCCCCCACTTCCTTCTGCCTAATATTTAAGCGATGACGGAATTCTTTAATTTTTGATTTTTGCGGTGGTTTTAGCGGTAAGTAAGAGGTTGCACTATTATTTTCACTTGTTGTTGGTCCAACATTTTGTACATTTCGGAGAGTAATTCTTGTATTAGCAGTGAATCTCTACTAAACCCATCGTCTAGAATTCTTCTTGCATCAATGTCTTCATGTCATGTCATCATTAAATCGTAGTACTTTCTTGCCATTTGTTGTTTCCAAGGAATTGAATTATTTTACTCGGTTGGAGTAGTAGATATCCTTTGGTAAATTTTATTACATACATTTCATTTGGCTATCTTTGTCCACCCTTTTTTAATGTACTCTTCCGGTATCCAATCAATATTTATCAAGTTGAGAGCCTTAGTGCAATGAAAGCACAACCAACCGACCTCACTAAAGTGATTGTATGTACATTTGACAATTATCGTTTCATTACTTCGCGTGAAAATTACCCTTTCAAACTTTTCTAGATGGTTCTCATGTGCAACTTAAAACAACTTGTTGTTTTCATCTATGCAAAAGTCAATATTATACTTTGCAGCAAAAGCATCATTGACCTCATTCTCAAAAAATCTGAATATTTCTGCCTCGTAAACCTCCCTTGCAAGTCTTATTAAACCACCACTACTAGAAAAACAGATTTTAGCGACGGAAAAATCCATCGCTAAAAGCCAAAATTCGTCTCTAAAGGCCTTTAGCGACGGATTAGCGACGGAAATTTTCCGTCGTTAAATTAACGACGGATTATTCTGTCGTTAAAGTAAAAAAATCCGTCGCTAATATTGAGATAGGGACGACAAATTTTGATTGTATTAGCGACAGATTTAACAACAGAAATTTTCATCGCTAAAATTTATTACATATTTTCACAATTTTATTAATTTTTTTAAAATTTTCTTTTTTCAATATTTTTTATTTTTGATATATCAAATTACCGACGGATATTTCCGTCGCTAATTTGATATTTTTTATTAAAAAAAATTATACACACACACACACACACACACACACACATATATATATATATATATATATATATATATATATATATATATATATATATATATATATATATATATATATATATATATTATACACACACACACACACACACACACACACACATATATATATATATATATATATATATATATATATATTAATATATTTTAAAAATATATATATTTATTCTCAAATCAATCCCTCAACTTTTTTATTCTCAAATCAGACCCTTAACATTTTTTATTCTCAAATCAGTCACATAACTTTTTTTATATTCAAATAAATCCTTACATTTTTCAAAATTTCACTTTGCTCCACCACTATCCACCACCATCCACAACCATCCACAACCAACACAAATCAAACAAAAAATACGTGAAAATGAACAAATTGAAATCGAAATCGAAATGAACAAATCGAGATTAAGCCACAAATCAACGCCGGTTGGTTGAGGAAGAAGAAAGGGGAGAGAGAGACGCAGAGGGGAAAGAGGGTAGAGCGACAGGGGAGGTGGAGGGGCGGCGGCGGCGGAGGAGGAAGACGGCGTTGGGGCAGAGAAGACGGCGAAGAAGATGTTGAGGATGGCATTTCAGATCCGCATTAATTTCTAGATTACGGCTTGCTCCAAATCAACGCCGGCCTGTTGGGGAGAGAGAGAGAAGAAGACGGAGTTGGGGTGGCCCTCGCTGGAGACGATGAAGGGGAGAGAAGATGATGGCCTTGGGGGAGAGAGGGAGAGAAGAAGACGGCGTTGGGGAGAGAGAGAAGTAGACGGCGTTGGGGGAGAGAGAGAAGAAGATGTTGGAGGAGCCATGGATCCAGTGGGTCATGGGGACGACCGGTGATTTGGGGGAGAGAGTAAGACAGAGGAGTAAGAGAGAGAAGAATGAGAGTTGTGTTTTTGAGAGGTGGGTAGGGCTTTGTTTAGTGAAAGTGAGTGAAATAGGACCATTAGATTTGAAAATGATTAATGGTGTAGATTGATTTATTGATAATCCATATGAATATTAGTGGGTCAATCAAATGAAAGTGTGTTTTGTTTTTTATGGGATGAATTTGAACCATTGGATGTGATGCATTTAATGGTGAAGATGTTGTTTGGATAATGATTTATGTGAATACTTGTATTTCTTCATGATTATAATAATTAATAAAAATAATTAATAATAATTATAATTTAAACAATAAAATAATATTATGCCTAATATCAATATTAATAATATTTATTATCAATAATATTTATTAATGAATTATAAATTTTATAATTGATTAATTAATTAATATTAATATTAATTATATAAACACTAATAATATTAATAATAGTACTAATAATAATTAGTAATTTTTATTATTTTTTATTGACTAGGAAAAAATATTTTAGACTTTTTTTATTAATTAAATTTACAAAAATTTATCTAAAATATTTACATGTTTTTATTTGATTTACCCAAAATTTTAGTTAAAGTAGTATGACTAATATCAAATTTTTTAAATAATTTTTTTGTAAAAAGCTTTCTTACTAAAAAAGTTTAAAACATTTATCTCTATTCAAAAAAAAATTAAAAAAAAAATACTCATAGTGAAGAATATTGTTTGTCCCTCATTTATTTAGTTAATTTCTAACTTATTTTATATAACTTTTTTAAAAAACTTCCTTATCAAAAAAAGTCTAAAATATTTATCTCAGTTCAAAAATAATTTTTTTAAAAAAAGAATTATACTTTTAAAATATTAATAATACTTATTAATATACCCTCAAACCCTAAACCTCATATACCCTAAACCCTAAACCTCATATACCCTCATACCCTAAACCTCATATACCCTCATACCCTAAACCCTAAACCTCGCATATACCCTAAACCCTAAATCTCATATACCATAAACCCTAAACCCTACACTTTATACCCTATACCCTAAACTCTAAACCCTATACCCTATACTCTATACCCTATTTACTATACCATATACCCTATACCCTATACTCTATACCCTATATCATATACCATATACCCTATACCCAATACCCTATATCCTATACCTTATACCCTATACTCTATACCCTATACCCTATATCCTATATACTATACCCTATATCATATACCCTATACTCTATACCTTATACCCTATACCCTATACCCTATACTCTATACCATATACCCATATCCTATACCCTATACCCTATATCCTATACCCTATACCCTATACTCTATACCCTATACTCTATACCCTATACCCTATATCCTATACCCTATACCCTATACTTTATACCCTATACCCTATATATCCTATACCCTATACCATATATCATATACCCTATACTCTATACCCTATATACTATACCCTATACCCTATACCCTATACTCTATAACATATAGGGTATAGGGTATAGGTTATATGATATTTATGATTTAGGGTATATGAGGTTTAGGGTTTAGGGTATAGAATATATGGTATAGGGTATAGGGTATATGGCATAGGGTATATAGTATAGGGTATAGGGTATAGGATATAGGATATAGGGTATAGGGTATAGGTTATATGGTATAGAGTATATGGTATAGGGCATAGGGTATAGGGTATAGGATATAGAATATAGGGTATATGGTATAGGGTATAGGGTATAGAGTATATGGTATAGGATATAGGGTATAGGGTATAGGGTATAGGATATAGGGTATAGGGTATAAGGTATAGGGTATAGGGTATAGGGTATAGGGTATAGGGTATAGGTATAGGGTATATGGTATAGGGTATAGGGTATAAGGTATAATGTATAGGGTATAGGGTATAGGGTGTGGGGTATAGGGTATAGGGGTATAGGGTATTGGGTATAAGATATAGGGTATAGGGGTATAGGGTATAGGGTATAAGGTATAGTACATAAGGTTTATAGTATAGGGTATAGGGTATAGGATATCACTACCAGAAAAACAGGTTTTAGCGGCGGAAATTTCCGTCGCTAAAGCCAAATTTCCGTCGCTAAAATTAAACACCGACGGAAGTGATCCGCCGCTATCATCCCGCCGCTGTGTTCCGATGGCTCAAATTTCGCCGGTATGTTTTGATTTTACCGACGGAATTAATTCCGTCGGTGATTTTTTGACATCAGCGACGGAAATTTCCGCCGTTAAATCAATTTAATTAAATTTTCATTTCAGCGACGGAATATTCCGCCGGTGAAATAAAAATTTGATTTAATTTTTATTTTCAGCGACGTAAATTTTCGTCGCTGAAATAAAAATTAATTAAATTAAATTAATTTCAGTGGCGGAAATTTCCGTCGCTGAAATAAAAATTAATTAAAATAAATTAATTTCAGCGGCGAATATTTCCGTCGCTGAAATTAATTTATTTTAATTAATTTTTTATTCCAGCGACGGAAATTTCCGCCGCTGAAAATAAAAATTAAATAAAAATTAAATTAAAATTAATTGATATAGCGGTGGAAATTTCCGTCGCTGGAATAAAAAATAATTAAAATAAATTAATTTCAGCGACGGAAATTTCCGTCGCTGATAATGAAATAAATTAAAAAAAATAATTTAAAATATCAATTAACCAAATTTTTTTGTACCTGATATAACAATTCAATTTATAAAACTAAAACTATAAAACTAAAAACCAAATTTCAGCGTACCAAACTAAAGACTAAATTTCACCGTACCAAATCGGGAGGGGGAGGGGGAGAGGGGGGGGGGGGAGGGGCTCCCGCGGGTACCAAATATCTCAAATATTTACAAACAAGTATAAAATAGTACAAACAAGTCTAAAATAGTCTGTAATCAACTCGGGGTGAATTGGGGGGGGGGGAGGCTGGAAATTACCCTGATCCATACGGGCCATCAACATCGCAAATTTTCTATCAGTCTCTGCCTGACACCGATCACTCTCCTCCTGTATATGCGCCTGAGCCTCCAAAGCCTCCACAAGCTTTGCCCTAGCCTCTACAGACTCGCGTCTCTCCTCAGCCAACTCAGCCTGCAGAGTGTCGACCCTAGGATCATGATACATGGGCAGGAAAACATTTGGCCGACGGCCGGTCGATGTCGATGGGCATTGCCGCCCGTAATCCGCCATCCCTAACACTCGGTCTCCTCTCTTTGGATGTCCCTCAGAGGTGACTGAGTGCCAAACATCAGGCACGAAGGGAACGGGCTGGCCGGGAGGCGTTCCTTCGGGAACAACGGCGGCTTGATATGTACTCTGTCAAAATAAAACAAACAATTATAATCATATACACAATGTAATGTACATAAATAAATTTACATATTCAAAATCAAGTCATTTAATGATAGTTTACTAATAAAGGCATTAGCAGAGCGATCGTCAACCCATTACGGAGGTTGATCGGGCGTTGTAGGAGTCCGAACATGGGTGCTAACGAAAACATCCAAAAAACTGTCATCCGGACCATGATCCCTTTGCTATAAATAAAATAAGCGAGATTATTACTTTGAAATTGTATAAATGCAACATTTAAACTGATTTAAAAGCATGCATACACTACTGAACATACCAAAAGTGCCGAGTTGGGCCAAACGGGTAAAGCCCAATCACAGACATCCCTTACTCCCACATTCTTAATGAGGCTGGTCCAATCAGAGCAAGGCCCAAAGCCCATATCAAGTATCAGTCGACTAAGTCCTTGGTCCGACCTAATAGGTCCCGACCTAACTTAGTCCGACCTCAGGATCCATACTACAATTCGGGCACGAACCATGCTCTACCCGCCAGTCAGGTCGACCATTCCACAAATGGCGACCTTGACCTAACCATCAAGTGTCGACCTAACAGATATGGACGCACATGGGTCAAATCTTTCCATAACCGCATCCCTATAAATCAGGGACAGTTTTAGGCACGTTCTCATGACAAGTAACTGCCGCTAGAATCTCGGAGCACATATCGCTCCACCAAAAATACAACAACCATCACCTATAAATACATCATCACTACCAACGGTGCAAAGGTAACTGCCATTTTGTTATCTGAATTCATTGTTCCATACATTTTGAGCTATATACAACTGTTATCTTACTCTCACGCCCGAGCGTCTTCGCCGAAGACACATCCGGCTAGTCGTGGGTTCTGATTTCATGTCAAGGAGCCAGGTGATTAGTCCTGCCACGTGGAGGATTACTGATAAGCACAATTCCTGCAGCATCAGTTTGGTTCCATTGCCGGGAACTGTGCTTTAGCTTGACCTCGAAGATCTCATCAACCTACAACAATGGTAACCCCAGACGGGCATGTGACAGAAGCTTCTGATGAACTCAATGAGGTGAATGCCAACACCAACGCAGATCTCAACACCAATGCTGAAAACACAAATCTGCCTCCTCCCCCACCAAATCGCCCTCATGGCAGAGCAACACGCTCTACCAGTGTTGTTGATGGCAGGGGATTGCCAGATACAAGAAGGGGGAAAAGACACATGGAGGGAAAAGGAGCTCCACCTCCCCCTAAGCATCCAACTGCTCATGTGAATGTTGGAAATAGGGCAGATCCCTCATCCAACCCATTGAGCAGGAAGGAAATGTTATTGGAGCGAGCCCAGATTATGGCCGAGCTATTGGCAATAGAGGAGGCTGAGAAGGCGGATATAAGATCAGAGAGGGTGGCTCCCTCTCAAACCTCAAATAGGCAGCAGGCCAGGAGTGTTAGGCCCAATGAGGGTGTGGGTCAAAATGCTGATCAAAGGATGGTAGTCCGACCTCAATCGCCTGTCCATGTTCCGAGTAATGACTTAAGGGCTAGCCTCACCAGGAATAGGGAGCAGGAGGCTCAATCAGATTTGAGGACGCATTTAGAGGCCAATAGGAGCCAACGTGGTTCCCCTGCCCGGACACAAAGATCAGGATCTCACAGGGACAGGAATGGGCGCAGGTCGCCCATAAGAGAAGAAAGGCGCAGGTCGCCACTTGGAGATAATAGGCGCAGGTCGCCATCGAGGGATGAGAGGCTCAGGTCGCCCCAAAGGAATGACAGGCATAAGTCTCTAGTTCGATCAGAAAGGGCTCATTCTCATCGAGACAGGAGGAGCAGGCAGGTAACTCCCCCCAGGAGTGAGGGTTAAAAGTCGAATGTCGTTCCCCCTCCAAGAGATGAAAGACCCGATGCTAGGGAATGGTTGTTGATGAAAAAGAAGTTCGAACAATGGGAGGAAGAGAAGAAAAAGGATACTGGAAAGGTTGAACGAGTTGATTTTGCTCTTCGACCTCTATCCAAGGAGATGAGAGACAGTCGACCTCCTCCTAGTTTTAGATTGCCCCTATTGGAAAAGTACTCAGGGGCAACCAATGCCAAGAATCACATAGCGCACCTGGAAGCCACGATGTGCTTTGTCGCCAATGAAGACGACAATATGTGCAAAGCCCTCATAAGCACACTCACAGGGGCAGCCTTGACATGGTTCAATGGTTTGGCAGCTGGTAGCATCACCACCTGGACGTGTTTAAGAACAAAATTCCTAGATCGCTTCTCGACTGCTGGAGCTCGAAAAGTGACAGTTACTGATCTAAGCAACTTGGTGCAAGCTAAAAATGAAAGCTCAATGAGCTACTTCACCAAGTTCAAGGAGATGGTGGATAAGATCGAGGAAGATCTCACTGACAGGGAAGTTATCAACTACTTCAGGAATGGTATTTCCTCGACAGACATGGATTATGAACTCACAGTTCGTACAGTCACAACTCGACAGGAGTTGTTCGAAAAAGTTTATAACGTAGCACTAGCCGAGGAAAGAAAAGAAAAGAAGAATGGGAAAAGCCCCAAGGTGGAGGTCGCTGATGACAAGAAAGACTCCAATAAAAATGGAGGAAACAATAAAAATGGAAAGAACAGGACAAGGGCGACAGAGAAGGTGCCCGAGACTTTCACTCCCCTAACGGTGAGTCGAACTGAAATCCTGAATGCAGTCGAGTTGGCTCCACCTGCCCCAATGAACCCAGGCAACAAGTTCAGAAGGGACAACAGCAAATACTGTGATTATCACAAGGACACAGGTCATCTCACGGAGGATTGCTTAGGCTTGAAGCGCATTATCCAAAGAATGGTCGAACAGGGAAGACTCGACGCATACGTGAAGAGGCCTCAAACTGGTGGAGGCGAGCAGCCTGCAGGTGGACAACAGGGACCGAGGCAACCTAGATTGAACCTGGGGGTCATTACAGAGCAAGCCAGTAACACCGCCATCAAGCACAAAATTTTTCAACTCAGTAAGGCCCCACATGTGCCTCCAAGGAGAGATGTCAGAGATGATGTGATCAGCTTCTACCCCCATGAGTTGGCAACCAATATGGCAGCTAGGGAGCAAGTTCTCATCATCCCAGGTCTCATAGACGGATGTACGACGAGAAGACTCTTAGTTGATACGGGGGCCTGCAAGGACATTTTATTCTACAAAACTTTCCTGGAGATGGGACTTAATGATGAGCAGCTTGAAAGGTATGATGGCAGGTTGGAGGGTTTCACCAACCATCGAGTTGATGCCAAAGGACAGATTAAACTCGACGTCGACCTAGGCCAGCACCCCCACAGGGTAGTATCAAAGGTACAATTTATTGTGATAGATGTGAACAGTGATTACGCTGCTATACTTGGTATTCCAGGTCAGGTCGCTCTTGGAATGGTGGCATCAATCCCTCATCAGCGAGTCAAGTTCCCCACACCTGCTGGAGTAGGCTGCGTACAAGGCACAGCTCGAGCCTACCTGGACCATGTTCTTCGGGAAAGAAAGAAAAGGGAGTTAGAAATTGAGACTGCAGATGGCTACTTGAAGCTGTCCCAGTCAGTCACCAAAACTATCCGACTGTCAACGATCACCAATGTGGAAGAGTCGACCTATCGCTCAAATGACAAGGTCATGTTTGAGTCAACACGTCACTCTGAAACCACAACGGTCGATCAAGATGTAGTTATGGTCAACCAGGTCCTCATAGGCAACCTATGCCTCCAGATCGACAATAACTCGGGGGCCACCACCAGCGAGGTTGCAGATAAGCTGGATGATATGATAGCTGAGGAAGCTCCACACCTGGGGGCTGAGGAGAAAAAAGGGTTAGGGAGATCATCATTGAGACTCTACAGTTCAGAGATGGTCCAGAGCTGGAGGCTGTGGACGAGCTAGAATCAGTAATCACCAACCCTTCCTACCCCGACTAAAAAATCCAGATTGGGAAACAATTGTCAGCTGAAGAAAGGCTGGAAATCATCGAGCTACTCAAGGGGAGCAATGATGTCTTTGCGTGGAGAGTAGAAGACATGAAGGGAATTAAGGAAGAGGTCGCCGTTCACAGGCTTGAAGTCAACCCGACTATAAAGCCTAGACCCCAAAAATTGAGAAGCTTCGCTCAAGATAAGGAAGAGGCCATAAAAGCTGAGGTACAAAAACTTTTGAGTGCAGGTATTATCAAGGAGGCCACTCATACAACGTGGTTGGCCAACGTGGTCATGGTGAAGAAATCAAATGGCAAATGGCGGATGTGTGTCGACTTCACCACTCTGAATCTTGCTTGCCCGAAGGACAGCTACCCCCTTCCTAGGATTGACAAGCTAGTTGATTCCATTGCTGGTCACTCCACCCTCAGCTTCCTCGACGCTTACTCAGGGTACCACCAGATTAAGATGCATGAGGACGACATAGTCAAGACGGCATTTCAAGCGGCTGGAGGCATCTACTGCTACAACATGATGCCATTTGGATTGAAGAATGCAGGTGCGACTTATCAAAGAATGGTGAACAAGGTCTTTGCCTCACAAATTGGTCGAAATATGGAGGCTTACGTCGACGATATGGTCATCAAAACTAAGACCGGACGTCACGTAGTCGACCTAAAATCTGCGGGCAAACGACATGAAACTCAATCCCAGCAAGTGTGTCTTTGGAGTAGTAGCTGGAAAATTCCTTGGATTCATGGTGTCCCAGAGAGGTATAGAGGCCAACCCGGAGAAGATCAAGGCTCTAGTCGAGATGAAGGAGCCTACAAGTATAAAGGAGATGCAGCGACTCAATGGCAGGGTGGCAGCCCTAGGTCGCTTTATATCCAAGTCGGCTGAAAGGTCTCTCCCCTTCTTCAAATCGTTGAGGGGGACGAAAAACTTTGAGTGGACGGCCGAATGTCATTCGTCGTTCCAACAACTCAAAGAATACCTTGCTACCCCTCCACTATTGAGCAGCCCGACCCTTTGGCGAGACCTTGCTTTGTGTATCTCGCTCGTAGGAGACAAGCCGCCGCGATCCGATCGAGAGAAGAGGAAGGACTTCAAAAGCGCTTTACTATGTCAAGAAGGCCCTATCATACGTAGAGGGCGGGTACTACAATGTTGAAAAGGTTGCATATGCTCTAGTCGTAGCTTCAAGGAAGGCTGCGAGCTTATTTCTTTGGCTCACCCTATAGTGGTTCTTACAAATGCTCCCTTGAGAAAAATATTGCACAAGCCGGAGAGTTCAGGTCGACTGCTCAATTGGTCAATTGCCCTTACTGAATTTGACATTGAGTATCGACCTCGAAAGGCGCTGAAAGCTCAAGCTCTAGCATATTTCTTGGTCGAGCTTACGTTCACCAAGGAAGACAGCGAACAACAAGCTCCAAAAGAGAAAACCAAAGGAAAAGAGCCAGAGTCCCAAGTCGCCACCAATCTACCCGACGATTGCTGGAAAGTCTACTCGAGATGGGTCGGCGACCAAGAATGTCGGTGGAGGCTGGGTAGTGCTAATTGAACCGAGAATGAACAGGGCCAGTGTACGAGGAGTCACTAAGGTTTAAGTTTGATGCCTCCAACAATCAGGCTGAATATGAAGCCTTGATAGCAGCTATAGAGTACGCCAAGTGTTTTGGAGCGACTAAAATCATGGCCTATTGTGATTCTCAACTGATAGTCAACCAGGTTAGAGCCGAATACGAGGTGCTTAGTTCCACTCTGATCAAATACTGTGACCTAGTGAAAGAGCTGATAAAGGATTTGGAATTCTGGGAGATTTAGAGGATTGGACGGGAAGACAACGAGCTAGCCGACCTCCTCTCGAAATTGGCCACTTCAGATGAGCCACATGATGAGCCCATCTCTTTCCTCGAAAACCCAGCTTATGAGAGGGTAAAAATTCAGTGTGTAGAAGATCCCTCGAGAAATTGGACTTATGAGAGGTGTTGGATCGAAGAAATGAAGGCGTACATAGAAAGTAGCGAGCTGCCTGATGACGAGAAGAAAGCTCGAGCTATCAAAAAGAAAGCTCCAAGGTACGTTATTCAGGGAGGAGAGCTATTCAGAAGGTCCTACACTTGACCATTGCTAAAATGCATCCACCCTCAAGAGGTCGCCCTATTGATACATGAAGTACATAGTGGGATTTGTGGTGGACACCCGGGGGCCAGGACTCTAGCCGACAAGTTAATCACTTTGGGATACTACTGGCCACACATGAGAGCAGATACTCATAACTTTGTTCAGCAATGTGATCAATGCCAAAGGTTTGCCAACTTACCTCATATGCCTACAACCGAGCAGACTTCAGTAATTGCAGCTTGGCCATTTGACATGTGGGGTGTTGACTTGATTGGACCCTTCCCTCCCGCCCGGGGAAATTGCAAGTATGTGATCATCGCCATCGATTATTTCACCAAATGGGTTGAGGCCAAGCCATTAGCTCGCATCACAGAGGAAAACGCCATCAACTTCATTCATGATTTCATTTGGTGTTGATTTGGTTTTCCTCGAGCAATTGTGTCTGACAACGGCCTGCAGTTCTCCAGAGCTTTCGAAACAGAGATGAATCGGGTAGGTATCAAACATTGGCAATCTTCTGTCGCCTATCCTCAAGGAAATGGGCAAGCTGAAGCAGTGAATAAACTGGTTTTGTCTGCACTCAAGACAGGTCTCGTAGGTCGACGCAACAACTGGTTGGACGAACTCCGCCTTGCTCTTTGGGCAGTTCGCACAACCACTCGGGGGCCTACGGGGGAAACCCCATTCGCTCTCACATATGGATCAGAGGCCATGACACCTGCTGAGCTCAGATTTCTTACTGCTAGAGTAACATTCTTCGACCAGGAGCAGAACAACATCAATAGATTGATCGACCTGGATTTAGTCGATGAGAAGCGAGATACGGCTCACCTCCGAATGATTAACTACAAGCAGCGAACTAAAAGTTACCATGACAAGAAGGTGAAAGCAAGATCATTCCAAGTGGGAGATTACGTGTTGAGGAAGATCGAAGCAACAGGGAGAAGGACCCAGCAGAACAAGCTATCTCCTAATTAAGAAGGTCCTTATATAGTTACTCGAGTTGTCAAAGAGGGGACATACATGATTGCTCATCCTGATGGTGAAGAGATGAAGCACCCATGGCATGCTACTCACCTCATCAAATACTACTTCTAGTTTTCAGCTTCCAAGTTCAAGCTTGTCTTATTTCTAGTTTTCAGATTAATGTAAGCGTGTTCGTACTTCAATAAAAATGCTGTTTCATTCGACCAAATGTTGTACAACACCAGTTTTAACTAGCTCGACTCTCAGTCAGCTTAATTTGAACGAGCTCGATTCTTAATCAGCTTTGTTCTTTTAACAAGTCCGACTCATAGTCGACTTCATTCTAATGAGCTCGATTCTTAATCAGCTTTGTTCTTTTAGCAAGTCCGACTCACAGTCGACTTCGTTCTAATGAGCTCGATTCTTAATCAGCTTTGTTTTTTAACAAGTCCGACTCATAGTCGACTTCGTTCTAATGAGCTCGATTCTTAATCAGCTTTGTTCTTTAAACAAGTCCGACTCATAGTCGACTTCGTTTTAATGAGCTCGATTCTTAATCATCTTTGTTCCTTTAACAAGTCCGACTCATCGTCGACTTCGTCCAAATTAGCTCGACTCTTAGTCAGCTTTGGTCTCATAACGAGTCCGATCCAAGGTTGATTTCGTTCCAATGAGCTCTACCCCATGCCATCTCTAAACAGGTTCGACCTTGAGTCAACCTCGTTTCTGAATTCTTATAAGGCTTAGGTCGACTCTTCCTACTACATCTAGCTCGACACACACACGCTGAGAGGGAAAACATACAACATTCAGAGATTAAAGTTGGCTACGATTATAAGTCTCCCAAAAGTGGGCTGAGACTTGCAAAAAATATAATTACATGTTTCTATGCCTCCCAAAAACTGGGCCAAGGCATTCAGATAATTTCAAAAACAAAAAAGTAAAATATTGTTCGGGACTTGTTCATTACAATTCAACCAAACAAGTCAAGAGACCAGGCCAGCATCGGTTTGGTCGTCAATAGGAGCTCGACCTTCCCCATCATCTCCTTGTTGCTGGGGGTCTAAAGGTTTACCTGACTCTGAATATAACTGCTCAGGTTCTTCTTCCATAAGGTCGGCATCTTCGAGCTCTTGCAAGACGACATCAAAGTTTCTTTCAACAATCTCGGGGGTCACCCACGGTTCACAACCATCCTCTTTGTCTTCTTGAGCGATGAAGGCTAGGTCGTTTTCAAGATAAGGAACGAGTGAGTGAGCCCTACGAGCTGCCATGTCGTACTGGGAGTCAGAGAACCAACGAGCTAATTGCTCGATGGTAACTGTAGCTGTTGAATCCACCAGTGCTCGACGCGCCATATGTCTTTTGCCTACCTCCAGAAAGTCCTGCGCCTTGGCCACGATGGTATTATAATATTCATCTCCCTCTTTGAATTCGTCAACGGCAGCTTTAGCAGCATTTTTAGCAGTGGTCTGGAGATCTTCTTGCCATTTTACCCGGTCTAGTCGATGTTCATCATGTAGCTCGACCAGGAAGGTATCCTTCTCCTTCAGAAGTTTGGAAACTGTTGCCAGCTCCGTCTTGGTTTTCTCCAGCTCCTTCTTCTCAGCATCTCTCTCTACCTCCACCTCCTTGAGCTTAGACTCGGCGGCTTGAGGTCTAGGCTTTCTTCTTGACCATCTCCATGGCGTCATACGAGTTATCCAAGTCATTGAATTTCTCTCTTAGCTCAGCCAGTTCTTGGGACTTCTTGGATAAGTCCTTAAGAGCCTGCCTCTCCCTCTCAATGGAGGCCCTCCAAGAGCATTTAACTTGCTCAACCATAGTGAGATTCTGCATCAAAGGAAATCAGATAAGAGTTAGCTTGGAGGTCGAACTGACAGGCTAAAGGAATAAGCGACAAGACAGAAAGGAAAGATGAAGGTATACCTCACTGTGCACCATCCCAGAGCGAGCTGAGAACTCTTCAGGGGTAATCCCCTTATCAGCAAAGTGAGCCAGGAGGTCAACATCAATGGCTCTCCTAACCACGACCTGTCCCAAGCTCATGTCTGGGTAGCGGCGGCTTAAACTGTTAACTCTTATGAGTGGAGGGACATCACTCAACCTCCTCATCTGGTCCTCAAAGGATTCTTTGGTGGGGGGAGGAGAGATTGGTGGAGGCATTTGGCTTGAAGACACTGACTTCCCTTTCCCAGAGCGCAGCCTCTTCCTCGTATTCAGAGGTTCGTCATCAGCATCTACCTCCATGATGTCATCTTCAACAAGCACAACATTTGGAGGACTTACCCCGGCCATCTCAGCTCCTGAGGTCGCAGCATCAACCTCCTGGATTGGGTCGGGGCTCAGGCTTCCTTTGGCCGACCTAGTGGACTCGTCACCTCCATCATTAGCATCCACAGACTGGGTACCACTTTGCAGAGGGTCAACTTCTTCAACCCCCTCCATTGGCACCATCCCAACGTTATCCTTTGATAGTAAGTTGGTCCTTCTTTCAGCCTCCCTTTGCCTGTTGGCTCGAGCATTAGCAGCTCCGTGAGCCTTCTTTGCTTTCTTCTTGTCGGAAACGCCAACGATACGTCCCATATTTGCTTCTTGTTCGGGAGTTAAAACTGCAACAAAGTCAAAAATAGCAATGTGTTAGATCGACATACGAAAGTTCTACATACGAGCAGAAGTTCTATGTACGAGCAAACTATGTACGACTTGACCATCCTATATGCGAGTTAACGTACGATGAGCTAAGAGAAGAGCATACCACACAAAATCATTCATTATGCTGTCATATCAATATACAAGCTACGAGCTTATCACTGGCGAGCTTACTATTCTACATACAAAGTTCTACGTACGAGCAAGCTAGGTACGAACTACAAGTCCAACGTATGAATAGCTCACCCTAGTCAAACTAGTCATACATGCAAATTAACAGATAAAGGGCGAATAAAGGAAAGCTGAGCAGGGATATCTTACCACCAGCATGCTCCACATTGTCCTTGCAGTAGTTGGCAGTCTTTTTGCAACGTTGACACTTATCTTCAAATTTGCCCAAGGCATGGGTAACCCAATCAGGATAAATAGT
This sequence comes from Adenophora triphylla var. japonica, assembly GCA_022495995.1. Lineage (NCBI taxonomy): Eukaryota > Viridiplantae > Streptophyta > Magnoliopsida > Asterales > Campanulaceae > Adenophora > Adenophora triphylla. Next base: position 71,449 of record JAFEMH010001121.1, on the reverse strand, counting down.
GCCTCTTCCAACAGGCACCAAAGGTTGCACTTCTCCCTCTCCAGCCATCATTCCAGCCTGGATGAAGTTATACTTGGTCGTAATCAGGCTCTCCCAACTGATGGGCCCCTTATCAGCTAACCGACACAACTTCTTATACAGATCAAAATGCCAGAGTGGCTCCTAATAGTCCCTCTCATCCACGGTTTCTGTTTCATCATTGGGTAAAGGGAACTCCCATCCCAACCTACTCTCTACCACTACTACGTGGGAGTTCCAGCCACTATGCTTGCTGGGGAGGTTCGTGAAGAGTTTGCAAGATATGGGTTTAGAAGGTGTACTAATGCTCAGATCCTCCCCACTATATTTGATACAGAAAAATTCCTTAAAAACCCTCATACAAGGTTCATATCCTAGAAACCTACACACCATAGCGAAGCATACTAGGACCCTACAGGTATTGGCTCCGAGCTGAAGGGGTAGGGCATTGGCACACTCCAAGAACTCATTAATAAAAGGGTCAAGTGGTAACCTAAGGCCAGCTACGAATTGGCCATAGAAGAAGGATACTCTAGTGGCGTCCTTGGTAAAAGTCGACCTAAACTGTTTCATGAAATCATTCTGGGTATAAATGGTCACCCTATAGTCCTCTTTGCTCACTTCACAAAAATCCCAAATCATACTATACCTAGACGGCAGATTCTTCTTTCCACGCAGTGGCCCAGGAGGAACATAGCCTCTCTCATTCTTCCCAGGCACGGCAGAATCATCAAATGCATCCACAATTCTGGGACCGGAAGAAGTTGAAGGTGTAGCTCCACCTTGAGTCGTCATATCTGTACAATAAAAAGAGGAAGCAGGGGAGTCAGTCCTATGATCACATTCAGTCGACCTACCTAAGGGCGACCTAGAATCCCTTGGAAAACCTATTCTGTTTCTAAGGAAGGAGGGTTTATTGACGTCTCTGACATAGAACAAGGCTATGTGATCGAGCAATTCATGGAAAAGATGAAAGGGAACAATGTTCGAATCGTCAACTAATGTAGTAACTACATCACCTCCAATGGGCAGTCCAATCTCACCAAAACTCAACCCCCACCTTGTCAAGATGGAGATACATTCAGTCAGGGTCATCTCTTTCCACTCATTATCTACATGCTTGTAAACCCTACGATTCAAGATGCAATATCCATACCAGGCTCCTGGTTCGCTACTAAATGTCCTAGCCATGGAAAAATTGAAGATGCAGTGCAGAAATTAAAACCCTAAGACAAGAAAAGAGAAGAATACCTTGATTTATATCGAAATAAGAGGGCTGTTGCAGAAAACAAAGGTCGAATTTAATCAATGGTCCTTGCTATTTTCACCGGAGATTCTCAGAGCTCAAAGACAGTAAGAATTCGAATCGAAAAAGGATTTTGGTATTTATATTTTCCAAAATTGGAAAGGAAAAAGGAAATTCGAAATTAATTTCCTAATTAAACATGGAAGCGGTTTTCGAGAAAGACTACCAAGCGTCAAAATAGTAATCATTGCAGAAAAACGGCGCTCCTTCATCTCTGACCGTTCATCGCCGACGTCCAGGATCATGCCACGTCATTTTGGTCGACTAAAGTATCAATACAAGTAGCGACCTGCGAGTAAAACAATTCTCCTTGAAGATCTCCTTAACTTCCAAGTCGACAATGTTAACTCGAAAGTTGGGGGCCACTGAACATACCAAAAGTGCCGAGTTGGGCCAAACGGGTAAAGCCCAATCACAGACAGCCCTGACTCCCACATTCTCAATGAGGCTGGTCCAATCAGAGCAAGGCCCAAAGCCCATATCAAGTATCAGTCGACTAAGTCCTTGGTCCGACCTAATAGGTCCCAACCTAACTTAGTCCGACCTCAGGATCCATACTACAATTCGGGCACGAACCATGCTCTACCCGCCAGTCAGGTCGACCATTCCACAAATGGCGACCTCGACCTAACCATCAAGTGTCGACCTAACAGATATGGACGCACATGGGTCAAATCTTTCCATAACCGCATCCCTATAAATCAGGGACAGTTTCAGGCACGTTCTCATGACAAGTAACTGCCGCTAGAATCTCGGAGCACATATCGCTCCACCAAAAATACAACAACCATCACCTATAAATACATCATCACTACCAACGGTGCAAAGGTAACTGCCATTTTGTTATCTGAATTCATTGTTCAATACATTTTGAGCTATATACAACCGTTATCTTACTCTCACGCCCGAGCGTCTTCACCGGAGACACATCCGGCTAGTCGTGGGTTCTGATTTGAGGTCAAGGAGCCAGGTGATTAGTCCTGCCACATGGAGGATTACTGATAAGCACAATTCCTGCAGCATCAACTACATTTATACTAAAACTATGGATTTCATAGCATCAACATGGCTTCCAGCTAACATACGTACATAAACCTATTTAAAAGCATGCATACACTACTACATTTAAACTAACATACATACCATACGGTAGTGATGCTCGCCGACCGGGATCGTCCCCATCGTATGCTTCGTCGCCGACCCTGAGGAGCCTGCTCTATTTGCCTTAGCCTATTCGGCCATAGCTTTCGCCGCATCCGACGCCCAATATTCGTAAAAGCGAAGAAACACCTCCTCGGTCATCCATTGAGGTGTCAAGGGCTGTAATTTCGCCTCGAGCCGCTTAATAAAAAATTTAGACTTCGTGTTACCTATAAAAATATGAATATCTCGTAAACATATAATGATGACATTATAAAATTAAAAGAGTATAATCATTGTTAATTAAACTAATTAAGGATAGATAAATATGTTACCAATATGATCCCTAAATATCTTCGAACACTGTTTATCGAAAACATATCTAGTCGTTGCCTCGTCGATATCCGGCGCCCAACAAAATTTCCCCTACAACATATAATGATAACATTACAAAACTAAAAGAGTATAATCATTATTAATTATAACATTTTAATAACAAACTAACATTTAAGTTTTAAATAAAAACCATTAACACATTACCTTAAACTCCTCCCAAGCATTCTCCTTCTCCCCCAGTGGCAATAATTTCCAGTTGGGCCAAAACTCTGCCATGACCCAAGACCGCCAATACTGCCCGATCTTAGTCCCTGGGGTAGGGTATCCACCTACAAACCTGCCAAGTATATTTATACAATAACATTTTAACTTAAATAATGAATTATATATAAAACAAAAAGGAACCAACTTAAATCAAATTAATGAAGAGTTACTTACTGGTCATAAAGTGGCGATATCTGGACATATATCCTCCCTCGAATCGACGTAAGTATGAGTACCGGCCCGTGAGGTGGAGCCGGTACTAGAAAGTGTAGTGGTCGACATCGAAGCACCGCGGCACTGCATCGGATTGGGACGGTTGCGTCCCAGTAATAGATGTGAAAATGGGACGTGTCTTCTTGCCCGCTCTACTAGAACTCATATCTAAATACACTAAAAATATTAAAATATACAACTTTAACAATACGAAACAATATATTCACAATACATATAAAACTTTAAAGTTCTAATAATCTAAAGCATTCACAATACATATAAAACTTTAAACTATTAATAACAATATAAAGCATTCACAATACATATAAAACTTTAAAGTTCTAATAATCTAAAGCTTTCACAATACATATAAAACTTTAAACTATTAATAATATAAAGCATTCACAATACATATAAAACTTTAAAGTTCTAATAATCTAAAGCATTCACAATACATATAAAACTTTAAACTATTAATAATATAAAGCATTCACAATACATATAAAACTTTAAACTATTATTTATCTTTGTCCCCATCATCATCACTGGACTCTGAATTACTACAAAACTTGAGTTCTTCATCTTCATCTTCGGACTCTGATGAATCAAACTATGGTTCCTCTTCATCTTCCTCTTCCTCTTCCTCTTCCTCTGATTCATCAATATCAATGTGCGCGAGATGACCTGAACGAGGCGGAGGAGGTGGCAAATTTACTGGTAAGAAATCCTCCTCGGGTTCATCAACATTTTGAGGAATATGAGTGACATTATCTAATGGATGATTAGCTGATGAAACATTAGGTGACACTGGCATTTCATCCTCTTGATAGGGTGTTTCTAATTACGACTCTGTAGTTGTCAACGAGGGTAGGTTGTCAATCATGCTCCTAGCCTTGGTCATCTAGACAGCCCACCATCCGTCGGGTCGCGGACGAGGGTAGGGAGTCATGTATACCTGTTGTGCTTGAGATGCTAAGATGAAGACGTCGTCGCCATTATGTCTGGATGAGTCCTTTACATCAACGAGGTCAAATATGGCGTGCTTCTTAACACCTCGCACAGCATCTCGCCAATCACAATTGAACAAGACAACATTGTTTCTACCCAAATACTCCACCTCGACTACTTCTTTCAGGACGCCATAATAATCAAGGTTTCCTTTAAGCTTCACACCGCTATTCCACGTTAATTTAGAGCCCCCATAAGCTTTGGTATGAAACACATAGCCATTCACGAAATAACCGTTGTATAAATTAACGTTCAAGTACGGAGTTGATGCTAAATGTCTTAACCTCGCAGCTTTGGCATCACCCAGATGTTCAGCTATCTATAAGACAATATGTAACCAATTTAATACAATTTTAAGATTGAATGTTTAAAAAAGTGTATAGAATAAATTTGAATGAAACAAAATATTTACATATTTCCTTAGCCAGTTTGGAAATTCTCTGTCTGTCCTAGTTGCGATGAGTTCTGGAGATAAATCCTGAGCTAAATCTTCAAACATTCTGCAATAGGGTTAAATAAGGCATTTCATATGCAGGTAATTAAACATGCACAATTTAATCGGCGAGGCGTAAAAATAACATCAATGACTTACTTGATATATTTCCCAACCTCATCACAGTTAAGAAGAACATAGAGTGAGACCGCGGCAAACACTTTAGCGGTTAACGTACGCGTACCAACCCATTTACCGAGGAACCGACCAGGGGATGAAAATACAGAGATATTTCCCTTAGACGGACAACCACCATCGTAATTGCGGCCAACCCTAGTCAATCTCGTATCAACATCAGGAGGAAAATATGTTCCGATAAAGGCAACAATCTCATCTATAATAACAACCTCTGAAATTGAGGCCTCAACCATGGCCCTATTGCTCATCTTCCTTTTCAATTGGCCTAGATACCTAAAAGTCATTCGTAGATTAAAACATAAATAATGTTAAAGAAGGTATATTGTTAACGCTCAAATTATTTAGAAATAGAATAAATTCAATTACCTCTCAAATGGATACATCCATCTGTATTGAACTGGACCACCGACTCTAGCTTCGTATGCCAAGTGGACCGGTAAATGCTCCATAGAATCAAAGAATGAAGGAGGAAATATCTTCTCAAGTTTGCACAAAGTCACTACGATGCTCTCCTCAAGCTTTTTCATGTGATCAACACGCAGTGTGGTCGATGTTAACGCTCGGAAAAACTCACTTAACTCTGTTAACGCCACCCAGATATTGTCAGGCAAGAGACCCTTGAGAGCAATCGGAAGTAGCCTATCCAGCAAAACGTGGCAATCGTGACTCTTCAAACCCTGCACTTTCCCCTCCTCTACATTGACACAGTTACCAATGTTAGACGCGTAACCATCTGGAAGCCTTAAATCCTTGAGCCATTTCAGGAGGAGGAGTTTGTTTTCCTTTGTAAGCACGTATTGAGCCATCGGTCTAACTGGTTTACCATTGACGTGTACCAAGTCTAAGGCCGGCCGCTTACAGATTTCCTTAAGGTCCATTCGAGCTTTTTCGTTGTCTTTAGTTGTTGCCTTGAAATCCATCAACGTGTTAAAAACATTATCGAATACATTCTTCTCAATGTGCATCACGTCAAGGTTATGTCGAATGAGATTTGTTTTCCAGTATGGCAGCTCCCAAAATATACTCCTCTTGGTCCAGTTATGGGAAGTCCCAAACCCTTGTATTTTGGTCTTCGAAAACTTTTTCCCCCACCGAGGATCGGGCAATCTAGATACCTTCTCATAGACCGTGTCACCACTTAAGTGAATTGGGGCCTCATCATGGTCAATCTTGTTCTTTTTAAATGCATTCTTCTGGGTCCTGAATGGGTGGTCCTCCGGAAGAAATTGTCTATGGCAATCGAACCAACATGGTTTTCCAGAGTGCGTGAGCGTGAAAGACTTTGTGTCACTCATACAATACGGACAGGCCAACTTCCCGTGGGTGCTCCAACCCGATAACATCCCATATGCAGGGAAGTCATTAACTGTCCACATCAACGCAGCCTTCATGCTGAAATTCTCTCGCTTGAAAGCATCCCACGTTTCGACCCCATCCTCCCAAAGCTGTTTCAATTCGTCCATCAAAGGTCGGAGATAGACGTCAATGTTCCTCCCAGGGCTGTTTGGGCCGGGGATGAATAACGACAAGAACATGTAGGGATCACTCATACACAACCAGGGCAGAAGATTGTAGACAGTGGCTATAACCGGCCAACAAGAGTAAGATTTTTCCCCAGGACCAAACGGATTGAAACCATCAGAGCAGATGCATAACCGTATATTTCTTGCTTCAGATGCAAAGTCAGGATAAGTCTTATCAAAGTGTTTCCATGCCTCCCCATCACTGGGATGAATCAACACACCCTCTTCACGCAAACTTTCCTTATGCCAACGCATTGCTTCTGCAGTAGATTTAGACGCGTAGAGGCATTGCAGTCTTGGAATCAACGGCATGTAACGCAACTGCTTATGTGGTTTGTTTTTCTTGTGTTTTGAACTACCCCTCCGATTTGGCTTATATCTACTTTGTTCGCAAATTGAACACTCTGTCTTCTGTGAATCTTCCTTGTAGAATAGCATGCAGTCATTCTTACACGCATCAATCTTTTCATAACATAGCCCAATCTGCCCAACCAACTTCTTTGTCTCATAAAAGTTTGTAACCATCTTATTCTCTTTCGGCAACATCCGCTTAATTGCTTTCATGATATGATTATAAGCAGACTAGCTAATATTGCAATCAGCCTTTATGTTAAGGAGCTCAGCCACATCCTCCAACACACTGATCTCGCAACCTGTATAGACCTTTGTTGGGTATGCATGTTTTAACCCTCTTATTTTCTATTAGATTTGATTGATACCATAACCTCCTGTTTATTTTAAGGACTTTAGGACCCTATGTAATGAAGCTTAGACTTCAATTTTTTAGCTAAGTCCATTTTATAGAATAGGTTAAATTTAGGCTTGAAGACTGGCACAAGACTCATTGGATTGGAGAGTTCCAGTTTAGTAGTTTCAAAATCGCCCTTCAAAACCGCACATGCAAACCGCATGTTGAATTCCTTCTTGAATTTGCTCCTTGAACTACCTCAGTGCAAACCGCTTGGTGAACCGCACCTATGCAATTCATCACCAACCGCTCTTTGCAAACATCCTGGTGTATTCAACCGCACATCATCAACCGCTCTACACCAACCGCTTCCAATGATTGAAGACTTGAAGTGAACCACTTTTTACCGTTGGAATCCACGTCAGCAATATCAAAAGTCAACCACTAAATCTTGTCACGTGATTAATGTCAGAGAAGATCTGCAAGGATCTTGAAAAGGTGACAGGTGTCCTAACCCCATTGCTTGCAGCTGGAGCCTGATCGGCTTTATCTGCAGCAGCTGTGCCAAAGGACAAAAGTGGTTGCTGTGGACCAATGGGAAAGCATCAAGTACTGTACTTACAATGCCTATGTCCAGCGGCTATATTTGAGATGCTTGGGTATAAATACCCCTAATCTTCACCATTTGAAGATTGCTTGAATCTTGAGAAAGTGTTGTGTTGTTCATAGAAGTTGACTACGCCCAAATAGTGTTCAAACCTTTGAATCTTCATCTTCAACCTTCAAGAAATATTTCCCAGCCCAGAAATCAAGCCTTAACACATTCAAGAATCATTGTGCTCTACATCTCACAGATTTAAAGAGCCTTGATCTTGTTCTCACACACACACCTCACTTGTTTAATCACATAGATTAATCATTTGAGATACACCGGTTATAGTCTTAGGATTTGATCTTCATAGAATAGATTTTAGATTTGAGTATCAAACTTTGTGTCTTGTAATCTCTCATACTCAATAGTAAAATCACTCTTGAAAATCCAAGACTAACCATCTTGGTAGTGGACGTAGATCGTTTATCGATTGAACCACTTCAAATCACGTGTTCTTATATTTCTGCATTTATATTTCTTGTGATTACTAATTATTTATCTCTATCTCTATTTGATCTTATTTTAGTTATCCATTATTGTGGAATAGTGTTTGGAGTTAACTTTGTCAAAAACCTCACGTGTTTGTAAAACTGCACCTTACCAAAACCGCATAGTAAAACCGCTTTACAAACCGCCTCTATCAAACCGCTTTATACTTTGTAATTCCGCTGTGCATTTTACATCTTCACTTGCAGTCTATTATCAACTGCAAGAGATTTTGTAAGCAAGAGGTTTAGTTTTTAAAAGAGGGCGAAAATTTTGTAACAGCTATTCACCCCCCCCCCCTCTAGCTGTATTTTCACCCTTGTTGCCACCTTTAGGACCAATAAGTGGTATCAGAGCTAACACATTTTAAAACCACTGTTTTTCAAGCTTAACAGCTTGTGTGCCGATTCAATATGGCAAACTCAAAGACAATGACAACTGTTAACTATTCACACATTCCAATCTTGGACGAAGACCACTTTGACATCTGGAAGTGCCGAATGCTTATTCATTTGGAAACTATAGATGAGATGCTAGTGGAATGCGTGATCAATGGCCCGTTAGTTCCAATGAAGGCCAACACAGATGCAACCACTAGTGCAACAACTCCAGAGGTCAAAAAGCCAAAAGAAGAGTGGTCGGATGAAGAGAAGAGATTAGTTGCCTTGGATGCAAGAAGGCTAGGCACATCATTTATGGAACCCTCCCCGTTTCAACTCTTGAAAGTGATGTATCTCAAAACCGCAAAGCAGATATGGGATGCCATCGAGAGCTACCTCGAAGGTGATGACGAATGCAAGGAAAGCAAATTATATGTTGTTGAAAGATCCTACAACAACTTCAACAGAAAATCCAACAAAACCTTGCGTCAAACCTATGACCGCTATGTTGAGGTAGTTAATGCTTGTAGATCTCTTGGCAAAACTTTAACCGATAAGAAAATCAATATGACTTTCCTCGCTGCATTAGGTTCTAAATGGGTAAATAAGGCTACCTCTTTAGAAGACTCCAAAGTTTTGGGTACTTGGTCGTTAAGTAACTTGTACGCAAATCTTAGAGTCTATGAATTAAAATTAAATCATATTGAAGAGATTGAAGGAAAACCAAATCGCTTATCCATGTCCGTCGTGGAACATAAGGAGAAACCATCTACATCCAATCAAACTGCAGATCCTTCCATATCAACCTCATCACTCATCGAGATGGATGATGATGATTTTGCCATATTTGTGAAAAGATTCCAAAAATTTAGAAAATCCTCAAAACCTTTCACAAAATCATTTTCAAAAGGCAAACCTCCGGCAACGTTTTCTAAGGCTGGAGATACAAAGAAAAAGAGTGATCTAGTTTGCTACAATTGTAGAAAACCTGGTCACTTCGCATCTGAGTGTCCACAGCCTAAATATGAATATATGAAAAAGAAAACCTCTCCTGCGAAATTTTCTCGTCGCAAGGGAATGGTTGCTGAGGAGGAAGAGAATTCCAAGGAATTGGCTACTTGGATTGAAACAGATTCTGATGATGGAAGTGATGATGAAACCGAAGAGGTTAATCTCTGCTTAATTGCAGACGCTTCCGATGAGTCAGATTCTGAGTCAATCAAGTCGCAAGATATGGAAGAAAAAGAGGTTTCTACAAAACTTCCAAATTTTAAATTAGATGATGATATCAAACTTACTCCTAGCATTAAGATAGGAAATTGCTCGTATTCACGTACCATTTTTCCTCCTACAAATGCACCACCTTCAAAAACAATTCCAAAGAAGAAAATTTTAAAAAAGGTGGTGGAAGAAGTTTCTCCCATGGAACATGAAAGGATGTTCAAGGAAGCTGAAATTGTGATCCATCAATTCTCTAATCTTAAGAAAGCCTTAAGCTTAGCTCATGATGAACTTAATCTGTACAAGACGGAGAAAACTGTGATGAAGTCCGAAATTTCAAATCTTAAGGACCAAATCAGAAGTATGACTCCTTTTGCTGATCAGAATCGTATCCTTGAAACTAAGGTTGCTGCACTTCAACTCCGGAATGATGACTTGGTAACCCAAATCAACGATCTCCAAAAGATTATTGATTCGTGGCTCAAGTCTCAATCCACCAAGGATAAAATCATGGACTCCCAAGTTCCTCCTGAAATTAAGGAAGGCCTAGGTTTTGGATCTGAGGAAGAGGAGAAGTGTGCATCCTCGAGTGAAAAGGATGAGGAAATTTTGGAACTAACTAAAGAAATTCCTAAGGGGAAGCATGCTAAAGGAAAGGGTAAAGGACGACAAATTAATTATGTCTACCCAAAAGGAAAGCAATATGGAAAGAATTCTGTGTTGAAACCTAAGGATTCTGTGGAAGCAGCTGAAGAGGAAATGGCTTATGGAATTGGTCGCATACCTGCTCCAACCGCTCCTGGTGGAAAAGGTGGTGCTTCCAACTCCAGGTCTGACCGCGCATCTTCTTCGACCGCTCCTCCTGCCTTCAAAAGCAGGAATAGCGTTCCCAGGAAATACATGGTCAAACCAAAGCCTGTTCCCTTTATCTCAGCCGGACTCTTAGCTGGAACCGCTCCTCCCAAACCGCTTCCTTGTCCTAAACCGCATGCAACTCCTAAGAAGAGTAAGGAGTTAGTAAAACCTCATGAAGCTTGTAGCTATTATAAATGTTCTGTGTGTGATGGTTTAGGTCACAAGGCTGCAGAATGCCTTTTGCGGTTCACATCCAATGCCAGGAAGAGTAAACCTCCTTCTGTCAAGCAGGTGTGGGTCGTAAAGGGTTGCTAACTTCAGGACCCAAGGAATAAAGGGGGACCTCGTTCTTAATGTTTACATTTCAGGTCCTCTGCTTCATGGCTGGTCACTCCAAGGATAATGAATGGTATCTTGACAGTGGCTGCTCAAGACATATGACTGGAGATAGATCATTACTTGAAGATGTCGTTGAAGCAAGTGTGTAAGTGCTCCAATTTGAGCTTGTTAGTATTTTCGTTAGAAAATTAACGAAATTTTTAACATTCCTAACAATTACTAACATTTCCTAACAATTCCTAACATTCCTAACATTTCTAACCAAGTAAGGGTAGATTAGGGATTGCCAAAAAAAGATAAACCAAGGAAAGGAATCAAAAAAGCAAAAGAAATAAGAAAAACCAAAAAACAAATGGTGGAAACAAAATCTGGCCGGTTAATTTGAATTTTAAAAAGATTATTCCGTGGTCCCAAAGCCCTCGGAGCAAAGATTTAATGAACAGGTGCATCTTTGTGTGTCCTATCCGCGCGGATAGGTTTGTAAAATTCGAGAGGGCTATAAATTGAGCCCTCCGAGTCACAAAAATAGGGAGGACCAAGAACACAACTCACAAAGATTTGGCGAAAATACTTGAGAAAACAGGTGAGAATTCCTAAGAATTGTCACCTTTTTCTCTTGAATCTTCCCAACTTTCACTCACTCAAATCACACCCACTCACTCCCAAGTTCAAACACTCTTGCATTCAAGCCTTTAAACACCAAGAAAAAACCAAAGAAGATAGGTATAACCTCCCTCTTCTTACCCTAAATCTCTCATCCATGCATGCATTTTCAAACTACAAAATGTAGTTCATTCATCTTCTTGTCTTAAGATCCAAGAAGATCACCATGGAAGTTCATCTCCATGGATGATCTTCTACAAGGATCTACATTATTTTCAAAGTTGTTCTTACTTTCTTGCAAATAAAACACATTTTCAAAACCCTAAAAACCATTTTCAAGCACCAAATCTTGATTTCAAAGGATAAAATTCCCCTTCCCAAGCAAATGAAGTGCTTAGTCCTAGTGTACCCCAAGGATGGTTTGGTATAGTTGATTCACCAATAAAATGTCAAGTGATCACTAACCAAAACCTAGGGAAATGGGGACAAGCATGGATGCAAAACCCCCCTTAAAATCATATTTTCTTTCTTGAGAAGTTGCTGTCCAGTAGCAATTTTCCAAGACCCCAGTCCATTGTCTTAATTTTTGGACACAGATAAACTTGGAATTTGGTGTTGACTACAAGACACTTTTTGTATCCAACATCTAGAGATTTCCATACATATTTTTACTTTAATTTTTGGGTGAGTAAAACTCCTCTTTTCAAATTTTCTTTTAGAGGCCAGTTCATCAGCTTCTGGGAATCCAGATCTCATATCTGAGATTTCCAGAAGGTTTTGACCCCTCAAATCTTCTCCAAAATGGAAAATTCCTTCATAAAAATCTTATTTAAGGTGTCTGGAACAACTTTCATTCTCTGAGTTTATCCAGATTATGAAGTTTTAAGGCCCTTGAATCCATTTCAAAATCAAAGGTCCACTGCCTTTTTCATTCTGGCAGAAGTGACTCTCAACTTCAAAAGGTCTTTTGAGTACCAAATCTCAATCCAAAAATCTTCCAAAAAATCATGGGATCAGTTTAAAGTCTTAAAAAGAATCCCCAATTTTTACTTTTCTGAGTTTCAACTTATTTTGGCCAAAACACACACACACACACACACACACACAAATGATTTTCAGCTTGGAAGACTCGTTTTACGAGGCATTCCGGGTGCACACTAACGTCCTTTCCGGCATGTAACATGACCTCCGAACCCAAATCTCTAATCTCGGGCATTTTTCAAAGTTTTGGCCCTTAAAATAAAAATGGCGTGGCGACTCCGTTCTTTTTCCGGGTTTTATTTGGTTTTTCAAAGAAACGCAAAAATCGAATTTTTCCCCGCGAGAAAATTTTAGGTGGGCACATCATCACAGTGGCAACTCCGCTGGGGATATAAACTTTTTCTAAAAAAAAATGATATTTGGTATATTGGTGGAAACCATTAAACTTCCCGTTACCGCCTCCTAACACGAGTCGGGGATAAATTGTGGTTTAACAATCCCACGTACCGGTATCACCGTTTAAAAAAAAAAAAGCATTTGAGGGTCAAGCTTCCGTCCCGGCTTTAAAAAATCATTTGTGTGTGTGTGTTGATTTTTGCACATTTTTCGTGTTGTTTTGGCCGCCTCGGAAAAAGTCAAAATTTTGACTGTCGGAATCATGTCCCTAACTGTCGGAATTTTTGTGCTTATGTGTTTATGTGTTCATTAAATTTCAAAAAAAAAAAAAAAATTCAAAAAAAAAGAAGATTTCCAAAAAAAAGAAAATTTTCAAAAAAAAGAAAATTTTCAAAAAAAAAAATCATGCATCATATTTTTAAGACACATAAAATTTTTCTATTTTACTCAGAAAAAGAAAATAGACTGCTTGCACACTACGCGCACGTGACCGTACACTGCACACTACGTCCCTAACCCGGGGAAATCCTTGTCGCGGCCCATTTGGTCTTATTACGCCTCTCGGTGCAAGCACAGGACTACCCAAACATCCCATGGAGCCTCGTGTCGACCATGCACTTGTCCGTGACACACTTTGTCCGAGACCCGATTGGTTTTTAGTTTGGTCTGTGTCATGCCCTGTCTGTGTATAGACCTTTCCTTTCAAGCCTTTGTCGGCACACCGACTCAATATCTTTCGGGGACCCTAATTAGTCGAAGTTCTGCTGGTTTTCCGCCGCAGACTTTGACCAAGATATTGACCGGCGCCTTGACTTCGGCTCTGACTGGCACAAATTATACACTGACTCCCAGCATTGACACTGAGTCATCAAGGATTAATGATTATTCCATGTCTAATTACAGCCTAACTGACGACAAGTCAAGATCAATCGTGGACATTTATCAGTCCAAATCATGCCGACTTTACTGTCGAGCTCTCGGACATGATCTTGACTTTGACGTCAGCTTTGTCCGTAATTTACATCGAATGCTCGTTAAGATTCGATTACCCACCAGACTTTTAGGATCGTTTTTCTTTCGGTCGGTGGGACCCGCTTGCCCTATAGGACCCTCGCCCGGGGCTGTCCACCCTGGGAGGTCGAAATACAGGTGGAATACGAGGGGCTTATAGACGTAGTGACGGGGCCCACTGATCCAGGATCCAGAGTAGTTTGCGAAAAAGAAAAGCAATCTTTTCCAATCGATTAGGTTAATAAAACATGTTTTAAGTAAACTGAACAAATAACTGCATGTTGCATGAGCCCAAAGCCCAAACACTTACCCTCCTTCAATTCCCAGACATCTGAACCCTCGTGTCTTTCCCCCCGCAGCTCCGCACAAAGCTTGGTTTCGGGAACCGGGTCATCGTTTGATTAGTTGGAAAGAGTCAAGCCCGTCATCAGCTTCACCGTTTGTTCAGACTCCGGGTTTCAGAATGTCTGCGTCAGCCGGTAATGATGGGGACAACGTCACTCCGCCTCCCGGGACCCCTCAGACAGAACAACAGTGGAATCAGTTAGCAGAAACGAGATGAGGTTACGACGGAAGCACGGCTAAATAGCCTTATGGAGGCTATTAAGAGCCATGGTGCGGCCGCCGGCCTCGATCCCGATGGCACCTTCACCGTGGAAGAAGACGAGGATGCCAACCCCACTCTCGGTCGCCCGACTACACCGGGATGCCACCACCTACCTCCTATGGTGCCACTACGAGAACCCATGCTCCTCGATCTTCGGGTCGGCCCGGCTCCCCAACCACGAGATCATCGGATCCATGCGGCAGCGGCCTGGAAATCGGTTCACGGTTCCTCGGTGGGGACAAAGCCATACGGAATGTCTTCTCATGGTTGGGGTTATCTCGGAATGCCCCAACAAATTGGAATGCCACCTCGGTTCGGAACCGATCAATCCGGACCCTCACAACAATGGCCACGGTTCGGAATGCGCCACGGCTTGGTTACGGGCCACGCGATCGAGCCCCTCCTCGAATAGTACTAGTTGTTGCTCCTCACACAAATCCGTTCCTCACTCAGACTTCTGTGGGTTATCAAGCCTCCATCCCGGTGTCATCCGAATCACCAGGACCGCGGTACCCCGGGTTATACACCATCGCCTCGGCCCGGCCATGCAATTCAACGATCGGGGACGGCACGCATCTAAGCCTACTTATGGGCCCCATACGGAAATCCAAGTTACCGGCTACATCGGGGCGCCTCCACTGCTTTGCCGGTTGAAAATCAACAGCGGCCGCGAGTTCTATCCGCTTCGCCCGAGCTCCTACTCATGCTCCCCCGGGCAATTTGGGCCAAGGACAGGTTTTCACCTACGTCCCCGGATCGGCCGTTCCCTCCACCAGTCTGCCGCCAGTGGTAGCTCCTCTCTCTAACTCAGCCACTAGCTTGAATGCCATGGTTCCCCCACAAGACCCTCACCTGGCTTGGTTCATGGAACAACACAAGGAAATGAAAGCGCAGATCGCTGAATTGACCGCTAAGAAATCTGCCTTCCGGCCTACGGACCCGGATTCCATTGTTCCTCTGCCCCACAAATTCGTGATGCCTAACTTGGACCTCTTTGATGGTACTGCATGCCCGAAAACCCATTTGGACACATATACCTTGGCGATGAAGGCCAAAGGGTGCACCAATCAGCAGTTGGCTGACTATTTCAGTCTATCTTTGAAGTCCAGTGCCTTAAAGTGGTTCTTCCGTTTGAAACCTGAAGCCAGGGCTACATGGGACCAGATTACCAATGCCTTCACAGAGAAATATAAGGCCAACTTGGAATGGGAAACAAATAGGGTTGACCTACAAACAACAATGTCAAAGATCCCGACGAGAATGTTGGGGACTTCTACAAGCGGTGGAATACGAAACTTCGGTGAAATGGCAATCCCTCCTTACGAAGAGGAACAGCGGAAATCTTCCGGTCATGCTTGAAACCGCATCGAGAGCCTCCCTTAGTCACTTCCCATACTCGGACTTACGGGCCATGGTTAACTCTGCGGCTAAGTTTGAAAAGGCCTACAATCAGCAGGCCATTCTTTGCACACGCCTACGAGATATCGGGCTCCTCCTGCAAACAACCGCCATGCTCTGCTAAAGGCAAAGAAATGATTAACTATGCGGGACGGGAATGTAATAACACAACTCCTTTTGCTCCCGAGAAAACCGGTAGAGCCCGGACCACGGGTCATGAACCTCGAAAACTTTGGAATGCCTACGAATGACATCTTTAGGGACTTTGGTGAAGGAAGGCTTGCTTTGCGGCCTTTGGAGAATTTCCAACCCGGGAATCCGAATGCTCCCGTGGATACTACAAAGTATTGTGCTTTTCATCAAGCTCACGGACATCGGACCGACAACCGCTTTACTACGAAAAAGGCAATCTAGGGGCTAATAGAGCAAGGAAAATTGGAAGGCCACAGGGACCTAATACGATCAAAAATCCTGCGAGGAACCATAATCGAGTGAATATGATTGAATGCGGAGAATCTTCGCATGCCCGGGAAGATGCTTGATGAAGGTCCCCAAATACCCGTGGCCAACCTCGTCGAGGATCCACGAATTCGGATTCCCCCTCAGCCTTGAAGATATTGAACGAATCGACCCATCTTGGTCTCATGTCAGAGACTCCTTGCAAGAATACGAGGCCCGCTATTTCTCGGATGAAGGGGTAGTTGATACCGAAGAACTGGGGCTGTTCCGGTCAAAACATGAGAGAACCATTTACACAAGATGGTTGGAACAATCAAGAAAAATCGAACAAGAAAGCTTCAGACGGGCACCCGTACTGGGGCTTATCAGCAAAGAAGCCGAAGAGCATCTGGAGCTAGTACACTTCTGCAAGTTGGCTTTGGGAAAGGCTGAATATGATCCCGAAGACAGCAAAGAATCGGAAGAGGAGGACTCCTTCTACATTCTACCTGGTGTCAAATACGTGCCACCCCCTCTCACTCTTCCCCCACAGTTTCTGGGAGGAGAAGCCGAATCGCAATTACCACTTCCGGGAATGGGAGCATATGACAATTTCTGCGGCTGCACGCACCCATATTCCCCTAACGGGCTCGATCGGCGTTCCCTCTCCGCCGAAATCCCGGTAGTATGGGAAGATGATTCCGATGACAGCAACGACGATGATGATGACGAGAGCGAAGAGTCAACTGAGGCCCCAGATCCGGAAACAATCTGGAACAATCATGCCGGAAATGAGCCCATGGGAGCCAGGCACAATGGCTGGTCGCCAGCAAGCGACGATGAAGGATCACCGGAAAATGCAAGTCAAATGCCAGTAGGGGCGGACCCCCAAGAACTGCACCTCGTAAGGTGCACATGCGGTCAGTGTCTAGATACTTCAGAGGATGAGGGACAGCAAAGCCCGCGCTCAAATCCGTACATATCTGAAATCCTAGAACGCAACGTTCCTTATAAGAACCTGACTGGTGAATGGAAAGGGTTTATTGAAGCACTGGTCGAGAATGGAGGGTTTCGGCCACCGGAAGATGAAGAATTCGTAAACGTTATCGGATCTTTTTCTTCCTTCCCAACAACGGATGGCATAACAACCGTAAGGGTCACAACCGGGCCGCTCGAGCGCAGCGAGTGCCTGCAATCACTGAAAAGGGTTATTGATCTGAACGTCTCCCCAGTGGCCTTCATACCTATGAATCCACATGACGCCTTCCTAATTGCTCCAGTGCCCGACAATGGACCCCGGGTGCTCCTTATTTGGACACAGATCTATCGAGCTGTTACATCAAACTCCGAGGGGGAACGTTGCCTATCCTTCACTTGTGGCTGCCCTACTTGCAAGATTGAAAGAAAAAGGATATACGATGAAATGGAGGCTGATAGCCATAACTCTGTGGGTCATCCCGGGGATGAAATTGAAAAGCCGCCGAGCCCCGACAATAGCGACTCTTGTTGTATGATAACTATGAGCAAGACAGACTATGGGAGCGAATCGGAGGACGCCCTAGCTCTGTGGGCCATCCAAGGGGCAACAACACAACCCCAGACTCAAAAGCCTGTGACTTGGGAAGCAGTTATAAGGGCCGCCCAGGAAGGGGCCAGTACAGCTCAGCCCCTCACTGTCGCTAGGCTCCGTCAGAACCAGTGGCCGATAGCCAAAAAGGCTCCCCCATTGACCCTAGCAGCACTCAAGAAATCCAGCCAAGAAGCAACTGATGAGGAAGTTAACCTGTTGACCCGATCCGGACAAATCTTCCAAGGGAATCCCAAGGCAGATAAGAAGGCCACGGACCAAGCACCGAAAGAAGATCGCCGCCCCTATGCTAAGACAGCTGAAACTCCAGACCCCGAAAAAGAGGATCCCGTGCTCACCCAGTTGAAGCAGACACAGGCCAACATTTCCCTCTGGTCTCTACTCACTTCGTCCTATCCCCATAAGCTGAAGCTGGAAGAAAGCCTGGCTCGCACTCTAGTGCCTATTGATGCTACTCCCGACGACGTGATACAGTTGATTGGAAACATCCACTACGGGAACATAATCACTTTCACAGATCTCGACCTCCCTCAATTTGGGGCTGATCATAACGAGCCTCTCTTCATCACAGTCCAATTGGATGAACGACGCCTTCCTCGGGTCCTGGTTGATAATGGGTCCGGAATGAACATTCTTCCGGCAAAGATCATGAGCCTGCTTGATATCAAGACTACAGACTTGAAGCCTTCCTCCCTCACAGTCAAAGCTTACGACTCAACATCTCGAGCAGTCCTTGGAGTCGCTACCTTGGACCTCTGGTTTGGCCAGAAATTGATACCTGTGGAATTCCAGGTCATTGACATCCCGATCACTTTTAACGACTTATTGGGAAGACCTTGGCTGCATCAGGTCAAGGGGGTTGCCTCAAGCCTCCACCAGTGCGTGAAATTCGTCTCGAATGGGGACCTGACAACCATTTACGGAGATTTAGTCACTTTAGAGGGCACAGATACGAGTGTGAAATTGTCACGGCTTGAATCACAAGTGATATCCAAGG
The DNA here is from genome assembly GCA_022495995.1 of Adenophora triphylla var. japonica. Classification (NCBI taxonomy): domain Eukaryota; kingdom Viridiplantae; phylum Streptophyta; class Magnoliopsida; order Asterales; family Campanulaceae; genus Adenophora; species Adenophora triphylla. The sequence goes on along the minus strand of JAFEMH010001121.1, from coordinate 52,370 downwards.
TGATAACAGCACCAACGATAGCACTTGGGATGGCACACACACACACTTCGAAAATAAAATAATTTTGTAAAAGAGTTTGCAGCGGAATAAAAACACCAAAATTGTTTTTCTCAAGTTATATAAATATAACTTGAGAGTGCCTCTTAGGCAAGACTTTATAATCACTATGAATGAAGTTACAAAGCCGAAAGTTCCCTATAGCTATATCTATTTTAAGCTCTATGGAACAAGAGATAAAGAACGGAATCCTATCCTAGCCTTCACACACCTTGATACCAAAGTAATCAAGTGCGAAATTACAAGGGAGAAAGGATTAAAAAGAACCAAACAAAGAACTCTATCTCTAAGCTTTTCGAAGGTGTGAATGTGATGAAATAATTGGCATGTCTTCAAATAAACCTTCCAAGCTTATTTATAGTCTTCAATTACTTGAAGGCTACTCCAATAACAGCCTTGGGGCTGGTCTTGCACGTGGAGGAAGTGTAGGGAGAGTGGGTGAATTTGTTTCCACAATTCTAGCTCCCACTTCCTATTTTGTAGCAACCGAGTTGTTTAATCCTCAAGCCATGCTTCCACGCCTTGTACTCCTTTGCTTTATCATCCTTGTACTTCTTCTATAACTCAGCAACAACCTTTGACAAAGTCTCCATACGTGTTGTTGTTGTTGGCCAAAGTTACGAATTAATACATAAAATGTATTAATTCTTTTCTTCCAATTTTCACACGTGTCTAGCTCCTTCTTTGATGCTATTGCACCCTGAAATATAACCATAAACCATAGACTATACAGACCATATTAGCACGTTAGTCCATTAAATAACAAACAAGAAATATACAACTATAGAATTTTCAGTCCAGGAAATCATCTGCGATATCACTTGGACTTTTGGGAAATCATCTGCGATATCACCTGCAGATTACACTAACAATCTCCCCCTTAGTTGGATATTTCTTTCCAAACTCAATGTGCTGCTGTCCTGTAGGATTAGTCTATATACAAATGTACAGAGCATAGAACATAGAATAATATCTCCACAAAAAAAATTAACTCCCCCTTAATCAAGGAGCTAATCACAAACAATGATTAATCATATAAAACTAATTTATTTCAAACTTAAATAAGTTTTCGAAATAAACTAAGTGATCATTAAACTCATAATCATTGTAGCAAAATATCATCAAAAAACTAGCAAAAAAAACAACCTAGCAGATTAAGTTATTAACAAACCAACTAAAGTGTTTTAGCAAAAATAAACAAAATAAAAGTAAATTGTTTAAAGAACCACCACCATCACCAAAATAAAAACATTGTTTGTAGGACCACCACAAAAACAGTCACCCATATGATAGCGGCAACATCAACCTTCAGGTTTGTCAACCTTCAGGTTCAGTTTTCTTCTTCTTCAAACTCCTCTTCTTCCTCTCCTTCCTCCTGATCTCCTTCCCTATCACTTCCACCATCACTTGGGCCAAGATCGGTGGTAGCACCTGCAGTAGCACCAGCTCCAGAAGTTCCAGCAGCAGCAGATCCTCCCCCTGTTTGGGAAGAAATTTCATCAATAAAAGCATTTGTTACCTGCTTAAGCTTAGCCCATCCCTTAGCAAGTTCTCCTATTGCACTTGACTGTTTGTGCAGGAAGTTGAGAACTGTAACCTTTGGAATTGATGGTCCAGAGTTGCCCAAAAGATTTATCATGTTCGTAATACTTGCGGCATCGGTTCTCGCAAAAGTATGAGGGGCAACACCTGGGAAGCACTTGGGGTATCACGTGAGATAGCACTTGGGAGGAGCAGGGGTTGATTCATCGATTTGTTCCAAGGAAGATCTTTAGTATACCTTTTGCCCTTTTTTCGGTTGTTGATCAATGGTATAGTACTCGGGTTCGGTGGTAAAAACATCGAGGCTTCAATGGGCAAGGATTGAAATACCAAAACTTTGAAGATTAGAGAAGGATAGGGGAAAAAGCTAATGTTCACTTCCTTTTTTCTACCCCATGAAGCTAAGTGTTTAAACACTAATCTTCCAAAGTTAATCCTTAAATTTTTACCCAATCTATACAACACATTCGCATGCTCCAATGTCACAATAGGTTCATTAGTTGTAGGAAGCCAATTGAAGATGCACAGTTTGTGTAGTACAGAATAGAGAGAAGATAATCTAGAAGCATGAAGTTTCTCTTTCAAAGGCCAAGACTGCAGTTTGTTGTGAGTGAGCAATTTTACCATTTCATCTCTATTGACCCTAATGCTCTCATCATCTACATTAGGGAGGCATAAAACTTTGTTGATTAGGGCTGGAGTAAAAGAATAGACTCTTCCCTAACAAACACTTTTCCATATTTAGCGAGACCCTTCATCATTCAAATGAGCATGCAAATTGGCAAAGAAATTGCGAATGACACTATCAACAAACACGAGATGCATGATTATTAGCATTAATAAAATTCCCGTCCTTTAAAAACCGAACCACTCCTTCCTTTTCCAACTCGACCCTCATCAATGTGCTTCTCTTTTAAAATTCTCTTACTTAGTCTATTCAACCAAAGTTCCATATTTTCCTTTTTATAATATTCCAAAGTAAGAAAAGGTTTTGGAAAAGCTTTATCCTCTTCGGTTTGAGTAACCTCATCACGAAATTATCACTAGAGGAATGTTTAGGAACAGGAAGAGGGGGCAAGTGTTACCTCGGATGATATCCTCTTCTTGCTAGCACTTCGGTAGCACTCACGGTTGCCCTTGGCCTTCTTTTTCTGATAATCAGAGAGAGTCTCCTCTTCATCACCATCTACCCAAGCATCAAATGAGTCCACAGAAGGCTCCTTTTCCTTGTTTGCTTCAAAGTTCTCGTCACTCACATGGGGTGAGGACACATCAATAGAGCTTTCTGAGACTTCAACTGGATCAAGAGAGGTATTTGAAGTTGCCTTAGACCTGATTGATCTAATGCGGTTGGAAGACCTCCCTTTTGCGATTTGGGGAGACAGCTTGGCAGTTGGGGCTTTCCTCTTCCTTTTTGGCTCGGTAGGGATGAGAGTCACTTTAGGAATGCCTTGATCAAACGAGGTAATGGGGCCAGAGGTAGGAACAATCGCCATTGTTGGTGGAGAAGAGCTTGGAGTGATCATTGGGGAAGTATCCATGGCCACACGAGAAGCCACGGATGGAGCAATGCTAGGTGAGATGTCCATTTGGTCCGTGTGTGAAGGTTCGGTACTAGCTTTGGATGGAGATGCCATGGAGATATGAGGGAATTTTGGAACGAATTTTTTGACCTAGGTTGAGAAGGGAAGAAGACGCTGGAATGGGGTTTAAAGAGGTAGAGGGAGTAACGGCAAGAGAGAGATAATAGGAGAGTTAGAGAAAAATTAGGAATTTAAGAGAGAGAGACGGTGAGGGAACAAAAAATTAATTTGATTAGACAACCCCATCCCATCTAAACTCCTAAAAACCCTCACCTTTAACCCTATCCACTCATTAACAATAAACCCTAACCACACAAAATTTTTAAAACCCCAACCAACTCAAGGATAAAACACGGTTACAAAATTAAAAAATAAAAGAATATATTTTTTTTTAAATACAAACGTAAAAAAAAAAATAAGTAAACTAAATAATTTGTAACTAAGCCCAAGACATTATATGCACAAATTAAATAAATATGGGTTAGTTACTTAATTAAGTTTACCAAAAATAAAGGAAACTTGTTGAAGACGTTTTCAAAATCGTAAACTCTTTAATTAAAAAGACTTTCAGATTTTGAGAAATTAATCAACAATATTTCGAAAATAATAAAAAAAAACTAATATAGCACACACTAATGTGTTAAGGCAATGATGGCAACACGTAGGATAACACATATGATATAAAACCCCTTGATAAATAATTTTCAGTTTCAAACACTTGAGGCATAATAAGCTTAACCTTTTTAGACACTTCAGGCATAACAAGCTGAGCATTTTTCATGCACTTTAGGCATTATATGCCTATATATATATATTTTTAAGTATATTGCTTGTTAAACACGTCTCAATACACTTCTTTAAACAAGAAAGCATCGTAGTAACGAGCTCCGTGCTTCAAGTTATATTTCAAGTGTAGAGACCAAGTGATCTATGCCTTTCAAGTAGGGTACACTGTAGTGGCGAACTCCATGTCCCTAATACTTAGCATACATCACCTCATACATTCTCATTGGCAAGAGTACATCGTTGCAGCGAACACCGTGCCCCGAGCTCGAGAGAATAGTATGGATAAATGTCTTTGTCTTTTATTTATCAAAAAGAAAATATTAGTGACTTTGTCACTTTAAGCATATGAAGGGGAATGATATCAGACGTGCTAACCTAAATAATAACCTACCATAACAAAAAAGTCAGCATGTGTCACTGTTAGAACTAAGCTAACCAGATTTAAACCAATCATAAAATAATTTTTTTTTTTAAGTAAATAACCAAAGAAAAAAAATACACTAATATACAAGTGTTACCCTGAGTGATAACATCACCTGGGGTAGCACAGACGAACAGACTCAGAGATTACAAAGACCAAGAGATCTTTTCAAGCTAGAAAATCTCTCATGGTCTAAGGCCTTGGTAAAGATGTCAGCCAGTTGATACTTAGTATCAATATGATCAATGTTAATTAAGCCTTTATCTACCATATCTCTAAGAAAATGATGACGTATGTCTATGTGTTTAGTACGGGAATGTTGAACTGGTTTTTTTGAAATGTTGATAGCACTCAGGTTATCACAGTACATAGTTAGAGAATTACTCTCTAGGCCATAGTCATCTAACATATGTTTTAGCCAAATAAGTTGTGAACAACAACTACCAGCTGCAACATATTCAGACTCAGCTGTGGAGAGAGAAACACAATTTTGTTTACGACTATACCATGAAACCAAATTGTTGCCCAAGTAAAAACACCCCCCACTAGTACTCTTCCTATCATCCATATCCCCCGCCCAATTCGAGTCACTAAAGTCAACCAAATTTGTATTAGTATCCTTATTAAACCAAATCCCTAATTCACTTGTTCCTGAAACATATTTAATTATCTTTTTGACAGAATTAAGGTGAGAGACTTTAGGATTGGCTTGATAACGTGCACAAACACACACGCTGAACATGATATCAGGACGACTAGAAGTGAGATAGAAAAGGCTACCTATCATTGAACGATAAAGAGTAGGATCAACATCCTCACCTACTTGATCTCTACCAAGTTTGAGAGAAGAACACATGGGGATTTTTGAACTTTTTGCTCCTTCCAACCCAAACCTTTTTACTAGGCTCTTTGCATACTTGCTTTGTGAAATGAATATTCCTTCAATTGATTGTTTCACCTGCAAGCCTAGAAAGAATGTTAACTCTCCAATCATGCTCATTTCAAATGTTGATGTCATAGCTTCTACAAAATCTTTTAAACATGTTTGAGAAGTAGAGCCATAGACTATGTCATCAACATAGATTTGAACAATGACTATTTCTTTGCCATGCCTTAGGATAAATAAGGTCCTATCTGCTTCACCTCTTGTAAAGCCATATTCAAGTAAAAAAGAGGTTAAGCGACCATACCATGCACGTGGAGCTTGTTTCAAGTCATATAAGGCTTTATTAAGTCTATATACATGGTTTGGTAGATGAGGATCTTCAAATCCTTTTGGTTGTTCAACAAAAACTTCTTCTTTTAAATAACCATTTAAAAAGGCAGCTTTAACATCCATTTAAAACAAAGTAATTTTTAGAAAACAAGCTATAGCCAAGAGGAGTCTTATAGATTCTATTCTAGCAACGGGAGCAAAGGTCTCATCAAAGTCAACACCTTCAATTTGGGTGTAACCTTGTGCTACGAGATGAGCTTTGTTCCTAACAATGTTTCCTTGCTCATCTGATTTATTTTTGAAAATCCATTTAGTACCAATAACATTTGTATTACTAGGACGTGGTACTAAACACCAAACTTCATTACGAGCAAATTGTTCAAGTTCCTCTTGCATGGCATGTATCCAAAAATTATCTTTTAATGCTTCAGAAATATTTTTGGGTTCTAAAGAAGAAACAAAACAGGAATATTTTACCCTGTGGTATGTGGTGGACATACACACATACCTTGCCATTTCACGGTCACTAAAATGTCCTTTGTTCCTTGTTCGTACTCCTTCACTAGCTTCTCCAATAATTTGAGAGGAAGGATGGTCTCTTCTGATCCTAGCTGGTGGATCCCTTCTCAAGTCTTCATGCACATGATCATCATCTGACTGTTCATCCTTTTCGATTCTTTGGATTGGTCTTGGGTGATACCGGAGATGCTATCCCATCAGTGGCAACACTTGGGCCAGCACCTGGGGTATCATTTACCTGATTTTGATCCTCCAGTTCTTCCAGCAATAGCAATGGTGATTCCTGTACTCCATCACCTGTAACACTTGCTAAATCATCAAAAACAACGTTAATTGATTCCTGAATGGTTTTTAACCTAAGGTTATAAACCCTATATGCTCGACTGTCCTGAGCATACCCAAGAAATATAGCCTTATCACTTTTAGAGTCAAATTTAGCTAAGTAATCCCGATCATTTAGAACATAACACACACACACCCAAATGTATGAAAATAATGAACCTTTGGTATCCTACCATTCAAAATTTCATAAGGTGTCATTCTAGTACCAGGTCTTAGAAAAACCCTATTGGCCGTGTGACAAGCTGTGTTTAAGGCCTCAGCCCAAAATCTTTTTGAAATTCTTTTTGAAAACAACATCACACGTGCCATCTCAAGTAAGGTCCTATTTTTCCTTTCAGCCACCCCATTTTGTTGAGGTGTTTTAGGAGCAGAAAACTCATGTTTAATTCCTTTTAATTCACAAAAGTAAAGAACAATGAATTATCAAACTCCGTTCCATGATCGGACCTTATTCGCATGATAAGAGCGAGAAAACATGTTTTTGATTTTAGCATGTAAGACTTTAAACTTTTTCAAAAGTTTCTGATTTTTCTTTTAAAAAATATACCCAAGTAAATCTAGAACAATCATCAACTATTACAAAAGTATATTTCTTACCTCCTAAACTGTCTACCTCAACTGGACCCATTAAATCCATATGCATTAATTGAAAACGGTGCGTTGTCCCAGAATCACTCCTCATTATGTTGGGTAGCACTATGGGTAGCACGTGTTTGTTTACCCTTTAAACAATCTTCACATATGATTTTCGTACTTATGTCCGGACTAGGTATACCTCTTATAGCTTCGGCATTAATGAGTTTCACAATGTTACGAAAATGGACATGACCCAACTTTTGATGCCATAAGGTAGCATCATCAACCCTCACAGAATGACACACTTGTTTATCCTCAACAAGATAACAGTTATTACTTGACCTAGTACCAGTCATAACACGGTTATTGGTACAATCAAAAACTTCACAAGTGTTTTTATTGAATTTTACTTCAAGGTTGTCATCACAAAGTTGGCTAATACTAATTAAATTAGTTACCAGTCCATCAACATGCAAAACATTTTTCAAAGCAGGAAATCCAGGTACATTTAATACGCCTTTTCCTACTATATTACTCTTGCCACCACCACCATATGTTACACTACCACCTTGAATAGGTTCATATTCCTTTAAAAACATTTTTGTTCCAGTCATATGACGAGAACAACCACTATCAAAATACCATGAACCTTCAACATTAGTTTTTAAGGCAGTGCATAAAACATCACATATCAGATTAGACTTAGGTTTTCACACTTTTCTACTTTGATAATTTTTCTTCTGACTGACAGTGATATCTGACATGCTAGGTAGCACTTCAGGTATCACACAGGAACTGGACTGTTTCTTTAAGAGAGTTTTGCAATCATTTTTCAAATGTCCAGTAGAGTAACAGTGGTTACATATTTTTACCTTGTCAGAAGACTTATCATAAGATATTGATTCAACATGATCTCTTTCTTTAACAAAAATTAACTTATCTTCTGTATTAGACAAAGTAGATGTAATAGCATTTAAAGACTCTTGAAAACCCATACCTGCCTTGAGTGGTTTGGACAACCCAAGAATTGCATCTAACTTAGTAGAACTCGTATTGAGTTTCTTGAATGTTGTCTCGGCAAGAGTAAGTTTGCTCTTGACTTTGTCCAGCTCCACATCCTTCTTTGTGAGTTGAACTTCCAATCTAGTCAAGCCATCAGTTAGGTCTTGAACCTCTTTGGACAGAGAGATCACCTTCTTGTTCTCTTTCTTCCATTCGTCCACCAATTCTTTGCATAGGTTTTTAAGATCACAAATGAGTTCATCCTTCTTTGAACTCCTTACTTTGTTCATCCTCTTGTGAACTACTGCATCCATGTTAACAGAACCCACAAAACAAACGGCATTAATCAAATTAAAATCGTATACTGTTGGATGACATCTCGGGTGCTATCCCACTTTGGATATCACACAGGGTATCAACTGACGAGAATCCGAGTCACAATTTGTGACCACCATTCTTGTTTGATCTGAATCTTCGATTGATTGGTCTCCTCATCCTCATTGTCACCGAGAGAAACCTATAGATTCTTTCCCATCTTCCTTAGAGTGTTAGCACACTCATTTGAGTAATGACCCCATCCGAGCAAGCATGACATTGGATTGATTCAAGGTATTTTGGATCGGATCTGGATTGATCCGATGATGCTCTCCTTATGGGACCACCTTTACGAGTAGATGGAAATGTCCTCTTGGGCATTGAATTGTACACCTTGGATTGTTGCTCTTTAGCCTTTACTGCACATTTTCTTTGTTAAATTTTCTCACCATTGAGTTATATTTCCTGGTAAGTAAGGCAACACCGGCATCTTCACCTAATTCCTCAAAAATTTCGTCATCCTCATTAGTTGAACCACTAGAGGATTGAACTTTTAAAGCAACACTCTTGCCTTTAGAAGCTTCACTTTGCTCAGCAAGGTTTGACTCAAAATTTTTTAAGATGCTCATTAAGGAATTGATGTTCATAGTAGAAAGATTGTGAGCCTCTTCTATAGATGAAACCTTAATATTAAAACGCTCAGGGAGAGTTCTAATAGCCTTTGAAACCAATTGTTTGTTTGTAAAAGGTTCACCTAAAAGTTGACACTCATTAGCAATGTCAAACAATTTTTCAAAATAAGAGGAAATGGTATCACTTTCACCCATTCTCAACCTTTCAAATTTGCCAGTAAGACCTCTAAGTTTGTTTTCACGCACACTAGAATCACCTTCACAAAACCTTTGTAAAATATCCCAAGCTTCTTGAGCTGTGGAACTATTTTGAACAAGTTTAAAAATATGCATGTCAACCCACTCAAAAATAGCATTAAGAGCTTTCTCATTATAGTTAGCCAGGGTGATCTCTTCATTAGTCCACTCACCTTTAGGTTTAACCTGAACATCACCATCCTCATCAGGAGGTAATAGTGGAAGAGAGTACCTATGAACTATAGATCGCCATGCTCGAAGATCAATTGATTTGATATGCGAGCGAAGGCGAATTTTCCAATATGCATAATTCGAACCATCTAAAACAGGAAGACGTTTTTTGTTTGGATTTGCAGGATCAAAGGCCATGACAAAAAGGACCAAACACTTTGTATCGTCAAGTGAGAGGCTCTGATACCAATTGAAATTGTCACGGCTTGAATCACAAGTGATATCCAAGGTGATAACAGCACCAACGATAGCACTTGGGATGGCACACACACACACTTCGAAAATAAAACAATTTTGTAAAAGAGTTTGCAGCGGAATAAAAACACCAAAATTGTTTTTCTCAAGTTATATAAATATAACTTGAGAGTGCCTCTTAGGCAAGACTTTATAATCACTATGAATGAAGTTACAAAGCCGAAAGTTCCCTATAGCTATATCTATTTTAAGCTCTATGGAACAAGAGATAAAGAACGGAATCCTATCCTAGCCTTCACACACCTTGATACCAAAGTAATCAAGTGCGAAATGACAAGGGAGAAAGGATTAAAAAGAACCAAACAAAGAACTCTATCTCTAAGCTTTTCGAAGGTGTGAATGTGATGAAATAATTGGCATGTCTTCAAATAAACCTTCCAAGCTTATTTATAGTCTTCAATTACTTGAAGGCTACTCCAATAAGAGCCTTGGGGCTGGTCTTGCACGTGGAGGAAGTGTAGGGAGAGTGGGTGAATTTGTTTCCACAATTCTAGCTCCCACTTTCTATTTTGTAGCAACCGAGTTGTTTAATCCTCAAGCCATGCTTCCACGCCTTGTACTCCTTTGCTTTATCATCCTTGTACTTCTTCTATAACTCAGCAACAACCTTTGACAAAGTCTCCATACGTGTTGTTGTTGTTGGCCAAAGTTACGAATTAATACATAAAATGTATTAATTCTTTTCTTCCAATTTCCACACGTGTCTAGCTCCTTCTTTGATGCTATTGCACCCTGAAATATAACCATAAACCATAGACTATACAGACCATATTAGCACGTTAGTCCATTAAATAACAAACAAGAAATATACAACTATAGAATTTTCAGTCCAGGAAATCATCTGCGATATCACCTGGACTTTTGGGAAATCATCTGCGATATCACCTGCAGATTACACTAACAGGGTGGAATACCTATTCTGGAAATCAAACATGACGAGGAAGGTCTCATGCTAACAGGCTTCACGGTTGAGCCTCCCAAAGCCCAAGTGTGCAACATAGATCTGACGGTCACTCGGGATAAAATCCCACCAGTCTTGAGAATGATGAGAAAAATGAGCTATCTACCTGGCCTCGGTCTGGGGAAGCACCAACAAGGAACTCATAAACTCATCGAAGTGAAAGGACAGAAAACTCGCCATGGCCTGGGATATGAGGCCTCCTCAGTGGACACTGCAAAAGGAAAAAGATTTGAAGCTGCCACAGGAAGGGTCCCGGTCGACGACCCTAAATCTCTCCCTTTCAGTCTTAATTTGGCTGACTACTTCGTAAAGGGTCCCACACAACCGGGTAACATCACAGAACCCACTCCTACAGAAGAATGGCTGAAGCTACAGGATATCCTCAACAAATTCAGGGGAGCCAAAGCTAACCCTGTCCGTAGAACGTTCCTGGACCTACCCAAGATATCCGGGGCTACCACTACCGTGAGAAGTGAGTACACTTTCAAAGGCGTGCCAAGCCTAGTGGAACAGTTCGAGAAGCTCACAACCACAATTCCTACTGCCCAGGAAGGTCCGAAACCTGAGTTTGAATTGACCGTGCCGAAAGCCAAAGCCACAGAAGTCTTTTCAGATGATTGGGATGGTCCGATCATGTAGCAGTTATTCGGGGAAGAGATCCATGTGCCAGACCTGATTGATTTCAGCTCAGTCAAAGAAATGGTAGCAATGATCGAGGAAGGAGCACAGTACAATTCCAGAGTCATGACGCCCCTGACATCGATGCCGTTAAAGAATCGGGAAACTCTCTCAGGCCCGTCCGCGACCAAAAAACAAATGATCACCAAGCCTGGATTGGTCCCCCGTCCCTTTGTGTCAATCTAGGACAAGTCCTCCCAGTCTCTCATTGTTAAGGTCGAGTCTCTAGGGTCGTCCGACAGCCCTACGCCTGAAGACTACGAGTCTGTAGCAAGCACTGTATTCCCTTTCGTTTTAAATGAAATGGCGAACCTTTCTGAGTATCCCTTGATTGCCACTTTAACTAATGATGAATTAATTAATAAAAAAAAATTTAATAATAATTCATTAGATAAAGAAGCAGACACATTAAACAAAAAAAAAATAATAAATAAAAATCAAACAAAAAAAAATCTTTAAGCAGGTTGCCCGGAAAGAGGAAAATCGAGCCCAAGCTGCCGAAGAGGTTTTGACAAGTGTGAATTTGGGAACTGCGGAAGAGCCTAAAGAGACGCAAATTGGTGATTTCTTCGAAGGAACTGGGAAGGATGCCTTACGAAATCCTACAAAATCCTCAACTCAAGAAAAGTTGCCCTCTTCATCAAAGAGAACATCATATGCAGATGCGGGTTGCCAGCCGAAATCATCTCAGATAATGGATCCCACTTCGAAGGAGAATGTGAAAGACTGCTGGCAGAATTCCGAATAACCCGTCACAAGTCATCTCCCTACAGGCCCCAAATCAACGGAGCCGTCGAGGCAGCAAACAAGACTTTGGAAAACATCATCCGAAAAATGGCTGTCCAAGGCAGAGATTGGCCCGAGAAGCTACACCTGGCACTCTGGGGCTCTGAGAACATCGATCGAACGGCAAGGCGGGAAACACCGTTTGCCCTCACATACGGAATGGAAGCCGTACTCCCAATCGAGCTAGAAATCCCCTCACTCAGGTGTCTTTGTTGGAAAGCCGGATCAACGAGGTCGAATGGCTCCAGTCGCCATGATGAATTGGCCCCTGCTAGATGAACGCCGATTGAAAGCAATGGAACACATCCGAGCCTACCAAGGAAGAATGGCCAGAGCCTTTGACAAGAAAGTAAAGCATCGGGAGATCCGAGAAGGTGATCTCGTCTTAAAGGAGAAGCCCCCAGTCCGTATCAACCCCCTCGGCAAATGGGAGCCTGTCTGGGTCGAGCCTTACGTCGTCCAGAAGATCTTCTCAGGAGGAGCCATGCAACTTGCGAGACCTCGACGGAAATCCCTTTGTACACCCAGTGAATGGTGACAAGCTGCGCAATACTACGCATAAAAAAGAGAAACAAAAAAAAAGAGTGCTAAAAGAGTAATACCCAACTAGGTTGAAAACCCGAAAAGGGCGGCCTAAGTAAAAAACGAGTTGCACCAAAAAAAAACAAAAAAAAACAAAAAAAACAAAAAAATCGGGTTGAACTACGAAGACACAGGCTCCTCAAAATGAGGGGAACGTAGGCGGCCGGAAACGGTTCGGTCTAAAACACAAATAAAAGTCATACTTTGACATCAATACACCGATCGAGACCATGAAAGCGTCTCGAAAAACTACGAAGCAATTCAAATATTCATTACAAGTTAAAAACTTTTTGATGAGTCTAAGCCCGATTCATTCCTACAGCGGCAACCCGCTAAAAGAGATTAAGATACATAATCAAACTAATGTGTGCCATGACAAGAAAGGGATACTCGGAAACCTCGAGTCACTCCAAGCGACTCGTCTTGGCCTCTCCCCTCTTCTTCCCCCTTCGAGTCTTCTTCTTACGAGCAGGAAAAATGTCGGTCTTCCTCCTACCAAGCTCTGGTATAGGAACGGGATCTATCAAACCGGCCTACGTCGGGGCCTTAGTAGCCCTAGCGTCATCTCTCATCTCCTGTAGCCTAGCTGGTAGCATAGGAGCCCTCCTCTCCTGTCTCTTGACCTAAGCCTCATAGTCGGTCACAGCTTCTCCACTCCTGTCATGAGGGTTGGCCCTCGCCTCGGCCCTCCTCCTCTCGAAAACTGTCAAGTCCTCCGCACCCACAATGACCTCACGCCATCTCAAAATAGCCATCTGAGTCTCTCCCAAATGCCTCTCGTACCAATCCAGGTATCAAGTGGTCAGGAACACAGGTCTCGGATGCCTGAGGATAACCCGAGGAGGAAAGACGTCATACCTCCATGCTCAGGAAAGAAAGGAAAACACCGAAGGATCATCCATAGAAACAGGAGCCACCACCCTGGTGGCTATATCATCAAAGTCCCCCAAAGGAACTGCTCAGGCCGAGCTGTCTCGAGAACTAAAGCGGAATGTAGAAGGCCGGGCGAGAAAGCCCGGAAGCATGACCACATGAGACCCGTCTGAAGTACTCTGCGAGTCTCCACCCGCCAACAAGGCACGCGACCATCGATATCTTAAATGCGGAGACCAGCCATCCAACGCTCCCATGAGCCCTGATCATCAAAATCTATAGCAACCCCTCTCCTGGCGAATGTCCAAGGCTTGATCATATCAGAACTTTCCCGAAGAATCCCCAAGCGCTCCATCAGCCACAGAGTCAAGAGGAACGGGCTGCCCCCGTGCATATACCGCTTCCGTGCTTGACCTATCGAGAGCATGGAAAGTCTCCCCCGGGATCAGAGGTACAACATCTACGCAAGCGACAATGAACGACTACATCCGGCGAGACCGATGACAGATCCCAAAAGAATAGACCATGAGCAAGGTCCCAAACATGCAAAGTGCAAAGGCATCCCAATAGGCATCGTCAAGCAAACCTAAGCCCCTAAACCTATCAGGGAGACCGGAAATATCAAAATGATCGGGACCACGGATCATACCTTGCGCTTCCTCCGGGGAAAGATGAAGGAGGACGCACAATCTGTCAACAAAAGAAGCCCCTCCGGGCAAAGGAACCGCTATCTCTTCCACCTCCGGACCTCCAAGCAAGGCCCGAAATTCTTTGACGGTTGGGACCATCTCGTTGAAGGAAAGGCAAAAGACATGCCTTCTAGTGTCCCGAGCGAGGAAGAAGCTCTCAAAAGCTCATAGTCCGGAACCAACTCCTTGAGGGACCATAAACACTTCACCTTGTACCTTTCTTCAAAGAAGGACCTCCTCTCATGCATAATCTCCCGGGACCAATCCTTGAACTTGTTGAAGAATGACATTTGGGATTCTTGGGACAATTTTGATGGAGCTTTTCTAAGGTTTTCCATGGATTTTCTCTCTTTCTCCCCGAAAATGGCTGTTTGGACTGGAGGTTGAAGAGGATATTTGAATTTGAAATAAAGTGAGACCAGATCTGAAGCAGAATTAAAGGACAATGTCAGATGCAGGACTCCTCCGCGCGGACATGATTGTCTTTCATCAGAAAATTCTGCAACAGTCCAAACTGCTGAACCAAAGAGGAATATTCCGTCCCGGTTGCTCGAAACCTGTGCAAAAAAAAAACCTCCCCAAACCAGTCCATATACCAAACACTAAACACCCTTGCCAAAAAGCCAAGGCTCATGCAACATTGCATTCATACTGCATTGCATTTATAAAAACAAAATCCTAAATTATTACATTCCAAAAATAAAGGGAGTGTACACAAAAAAAAAGAAAGACAAAAAAAAAAAAAATCAAATAAAAAAAAAAGAAGGTAGGTAACAATAATCCTAAATTATTACATCCCAAAAAAAAAAAAAAGAAAAGAGCAAAAAAAAATATACAAGCCGTATCTGTACAAATCTCAAAATCTCGGAAAATCGGTCTAAAAAAAAGGGGTAATCAATCGGAATCCCTAGCGCCCGACGTACGCCCGGTCCCTCTTGCGACTCGGGCCCGCCTCATCGGGAGCCCCGAAGATCTCGGGCTCAGAATCGTCCTCGTCTCGAGAAGAGGCTCGTCGGGACCAACCGGCACGCTACGATAGGGCAAGCCAAGATCTGCGAAAAATCATATCCGAAGGTGAAGGCGTCGGATTCTGGACGTACGAAGACGACCCACCATCTTGCCAAACGTGTCCCTGCCCGTGTGGATCCCGAGAATGACGTGATCCGAAGGCGGCACCGCGCGGGGATCAATGAGAGGAGACAGAGGAGTCTACGAAGAAGTCTACGAACGAATAGGGAAGCCTCCCGCCCGACAGGGCGCCGGCCGTGGTCGCCTCGCTCTAGCTCGAGGGGCTCCGCAAGCGACCATCCTCTGATAAATCTCTTAGCTCCGATCACTTGCTTCGTCGGCCTTCTCGACGACCACCTCCGAAACCGCACAAAAGCAAAAGCGTCGAAGCAGTTGAAGCGAAAAATGATGACGGGAAAGAAAATAAAAGACAAAAGAAAAAAAAAAGAAGAAAGGAGGGAAGGAGAAGCCATACCTTCATACCGGACGAGGCGGAAAGCTCGTGGAAGTCGCTCGAGCCGAGGGATCTCGCACCCTCAATCGGACCCCATCCTGGACATATGAAAAATCTGTCCGAGGGTACCGCGGGATCCCAAGCCCCTCTCTATCCGTAACACAGGGCATCCTCGGCCTCCTCAAAACAAATACGGGTACGGCTCAATCGCCACAAATGCCGAGAAGTCTTGGCCGGCTCGGTAATCATCCCAGTCGCGAATCTGTCACTCGGGTGCATCATATCGGCGGGAGGCTCCACCGGTATCATCAAAGTCGAATTCACGCCATGCTGGCGCGTCACCCTCTCTCCCAGATAATAGGCATCGCAGGTCATCCCTCTCAGAATCCTCCATTGCCACAGTCAAATCTCGGCGCCCTTCGGTGCGCCACCTCAAAACGATCCAGGGGATAGAATATCATCCTTTCATCCGTCTCGGCCTCCGTCAAAGGAAGGCAATCCGCGTATCCCGAGAGTCGTACGCCCGGAGCTTATCTTCTCTCGGGCATGCTTGGACCAGGAGCGCATGGCCGGATACGCCCCGACGTACTCCGCCGGCTGTCGCCACATCGTGACGTGGAAGAACTCCAACGCCCATACCTGCGAAAGGTAAAAATCAAATCAATCCATTGCAAAAGAAAAGTGTGTGCTCAAGAAGAAGGGGAAAGCAAAGAGAGAGCTTATACCTCCAGGGCAAACTCAAAGCAGTACAAGGAGCTCACAGCCTTCCGGCTGTACCTATCAAGAGCGAAATAAAGCTCTGCCAGCCCGGCTTCTCCCCAGGAGACGTCTCCAGCCATCTCCATGTCCTCCAAGGACCTCGTGAGCAAAGACGCCGTCCCCTCGGCATGTCCAAAAAGGGTGCTCGAAAAAGCAAACCATAAGAAGGCCCTGGCAATCTGATCGGCGCCTATCCTCTCCTCCCCAGCCTCGTAGCTCACAATGGTCTCCACAATCTTCCCGTAGACCACGGCATACTCCATCCCCATCCTCTTTTTGGGAATAGGGGAAAATCCCAGAAGAGCCTGCAGATCCGCATCGCTGTAGCCATCCCGCCACTCAATGCTGCGTTCATTGAAGGACAAACCCGTGATCGCAGCGTAATCAGAAGGCGTAACCGTAGCCTCGCCCGGAAGAAGTGAAACGTGTGGGTCGCATCCCACCGATCTTTGCGCCAAAGCAAACATCAGGCCCTTGCTCTTAGGGAACTTGACCAATCCCCTCAAGCACTCAATGAACTCCCAAAGCCCGGTCTCGACAACAATCTGTCTCGGACTCGGCAAAGCTCCTCGGCCCGCATTCGGAAGCCGGTCCCACAAGTCAACTACAGACTCCACCGATCCTCGAGTCTTCATCTTGTTCAGCTGCTCCGTAACGTAGTTATTTCCGCCCTGCAATAAAAAAAAAGAGAGAGAAAATGTCAAAAAAAAAAAAATTTGCATTTGCATTTGCACAAAAAAAAAAAGAAAAGCATATACATACATCATGCAACACAAAAGTTTTGAAGAAAATTCGGCAGCATAACGGCATACAATGAACCCAACCCCATTTTTCTCAAAAAAAAAGAAGCAGTTTTCAGCAAATCCCAACCAACATGCATACATGCATATCACTCAAAAAAGTTCTACATGCATTCCTACAGAAGTAAAAACTCCGTCCCATTTTCCATAAAAAAAATGCATACATTCGTTCAGCGGGAGCAAAAAAAAAAAAAAAAAAAAAAACTCCGTCCCATCTTTCATGAAACAGCATACATAAACAATCTCTCAAGTCATTCATTCAATCAAAGGGGAACGAAAAATCCGTCCCACTTTTCATAGAAAATCACATTTTCAAAAAAAAAAAAAAAAGGTGCATACATGCATATCATCCATCATCATACATTCATCCAACGGAAGTAAAAACTCCGTCCCATTTTTCAAAAAAAAAATTCATACATTTATACAAGGAGTCAACGGAAGCAAAAACTCCGTCCCGTTTTCATAAAATAACATCAACGGGAGGAAAAATCCGTCCCACTTTTCAAAAAAAAATCATACATTCATATCATCATCTCATGTTGGCAAAATGCCAATTCTTTTCTTAAGCAAAATGCACATTTTGAGTTACCCATATACTCATTACAACATGCAAAGCATCAAAATTAAAATCCAAAGCCAAGAACATCAATCATTCGAATTTTCCAAAAAAAAAAAAAAAATAATCAAAAATCACCCAAAATTCAGTTTCAAGCAAAAATCAACAAAGGGAATGAAAGGATTCGAAGTATACCGTTCGGAGACTCGGATCAGAAGCCCAATGTTTCCAAGCATCGGGGTAGGGCTCCTCCGCGATCTATTGCGAAAGAGTATAATGCCTCCTCATTCGGACGAGCTCCAATCGTCTCTCCGCTACCGGGCCACGTCCTTGGCCTTGAAAAACACCTTCCCCGTGTTCCATTGCTTGAAAATCGAAGAAAATCGGAAGATTTTTGAAGCTTTTTGGACAACAATGGCGGCTTGGGGCATTTTCTCTCTTCCTCTCTCGTAATTTTCAAAAAACTGAATGGGGAAGAAGAAGGGCGTTGGCCCCTCATTAAGACCCTCTGACTTTCAGATCCCCTCCGCGCGGATAGGGTTGTAAGGGTCAAAATGACCCTTTTGCCCTTTAAAATTCCAGGACTCTGCAATTCAGTCCCCAACTTGACAGAGTTAACCAAAGTTAACCAAAGTCAGCCCCCTGTCAAAGAAAATCCTCAAACGGCAGTCAAACGTAAGACCGATTTCCCCGAGAAAGATATCGGAATCCCGTATCTTTCATCAAAATTACCCACGGCAGTCAAACGTAAGTCCGATCTCCCCGAGAAAGATAACGAGATCCCGTATCTTTCATCAAAATCATTTCCCGGCAGTAAAACGTAAGACCGATCTCCCCGAGAAAGATAACGAGATCCCGTATCTTTCATCAAAATTACCCCCGGCAGTTAAACGTAAGACCGATTTCCCCGAGAAAGATAACGAGATCCCGTATCTTTCATCAAAATTACCCCCGGCAGTCAAACGTAAGATCGATCTTCCCGAGAAAGATAACGAGATCCCGTATCTTTCATCAAAATTACCGACGGCAGTCAAACGTAAGACCAATTTCCCCGAGAAAGATAACGAGATCCCGTATCTTTCATCAAAATTACCCCCGGCAGTCAAACGTAAGACCGATTTCCCCGAGAAAGATAACGGGATCCCGTATCTTTCATCAAAATTACCCACGACAGTCAAACGTAAGACCGATTTCCCTGAGAAAGATAACGGAATCCCGTATCTTTCATCAAAATAACCCCCGGCAGTTAAACGTAAGACCGATTTCCCCGAGAAAGATAACGGAATCCCGTATCTTTCATCAAAATTACCCCCGGCAGTTAAACGTAAGACCAATTTCCCCGAGAAAGATAACGGAATTCCGTATCTTTCATCAAAATTACCCCCGGCAGTCAAACGTAAGACCGATCTCCCCGAGAAAGATAACGGAATCCCGTATCTTTCATCAAAATCATTCCCCGGCAGTCAAACGTAAGACCGATCTCCCCGAGAAAGATAACGGAATCCCGTATCTTTCATCAAAATCATTCCCCGGCAGTCAAACGTAAGACCGATCTCCCCGAGAAAGATAACGGAATCCCGTATCTTTCATCAAAATCATTTCCCGGCAGTCAAACGTAAGACCGATCTCCCCGAGAAAGATAACGGAATCCCGTATCTTTCATCAAAATCATTCCTCGGCAGTCAAACGTAAGACCGATCTCCCCGAGAAAGAAACGGGATCCCGTATCTTTCATCAAAATTATTCCCCGGCAGTAAAACGTAAGACCGATTTTCCCGATATATACGTCTGATTTCCCCCCCAGCAAAGGCTAACGAAATCCCCAGCAAAGCCAACGGAATCTCGAGTAGATTTCGAACTACGAAAGGGCTTGATTCCCACTAGGGATACGTAGGTAGCCTATCATTAGGTCCAGCCCCTCGACCAAAACGGTCACCCTCTCCTTCGGCAGCAGACAAAGTCCACCGAAAGGCCATTTCACAATCAAGGTCCGAGGCACCTAAAACGCCATCATCATCCAGGTCCGAGGCACCTAAAACGCCATCATCATCCAGGTTCGAGGCACCTAAAACGCCATCATCTCCAAAGGTTCGAGGCACCTAAAAAGCCATCATCATCAAGGTTCGAGGCACCTAAGACGCTATCACACACAACACTAGGAAGGCGATAAATCACAATCATCCCCAGCAGAGCGGATAGCCATCAAATCGAAAATGGTCATTCCTATCCCCAGCAGTACGGATATACAATTTCAGCCGTCAGACCAAAATGTTCATCTCTTATCCCTAGCAGAGTTTTCTCTCCAGCAACCGACTGCAGAACTCACTCATCAGGTTCGAGGCACCTAAAACGCCATCATCTCCAGGGTCAAAGACCCGAACTACGGCCGGCTTGATTCCCACTCGGGATACGTAGGTAGCCTATTAAATAGGTTCAGCCACCCGATCACTCGATCATCCCGCCAAATATGGAGCCTTACTCCTATCGACGACCCCGCTTCCTTCGAAAGCGCCGTCGCCGAGGGGCTACTGTAAGTGCTCCAATTTGAGCTTGTTAGTATTTTCGTTAGAAAATTAACGAAAGTTTTAACATTCCTAACAATTACTAACATTTCCTAACAATTCCTAACATTCCTAACATTTCTAACCAAGTAAGGGTAGATTAGGGATTGCCAAAAAAAGATAAACCAAGGAAAGGAATAAAAAAAGCAAAAGAAATAAGAAAAACCAAAAAAAGAAATGGTGGAAACAAAATCTGGTTAATTTGAATTTTAAAAAAGATTATTCCTTGTGTCCAAAGCCTGGAGCAGCATTTAATGAACAGTGCACGCTGCAGGTCCTATCCGCGCGGATAGGTTTGTAAAATTCAGAGGGCTATAAATTGAGCCCTCCAGTCACAAAAATAGGGAGGACCAAGAACACAACTCACAGCATTTGGCGAAAATACTTGAGAAAACACTGAGAATTCCCTAAGAATTGTCACCTTTTTTCTCTTGAATCTTCCCAACTTTCACTCACTCAAATCACACCCACTCACTCCCAAGTTCAAACACTCTTGCATTCAAGCCTTTAAACACCAAGAAAAAACCAAAGAAAATAGGTATAACCTCCCTCTTCTTACCCTAAATCTCTCATCCATGCATGCATTTTCAAACTACAAAATGTAGTTCATTCATCTTCTTGTCTTAAGATCCAAGAAGATCACCATGGAAGTTCATCTCCATGGATGATCTTCTACAAGGATCTACATTATTTTCAAAGTTGTTCTTACTTTCTTGCAAAGAAAACACATTTTCAAGGAATCCAGATCTCATATCTGAGATTTCTAGAAGGTTTTGACCCCTCAAATCTTCTCCAAAATGGAAAATTCCTTCACACAAATCTTATTTAAGGTGTCTGGAACAACTTTCATTCTCTGAGTTTATCCAGATTATGAAGTTTTAAGGCCCTTGAATCCATTTCAAAATCAAATGTCCACTGCCTTTTTCATTCTGGCAGAAGTGACTCTCAACTTCAAAAGGTCTTTTGAGTACCAAATATCAATCCAAAAATCTTCCAAAAAATCATGGGATCAGTTTAAAGTCTTAAAAAGAATCCCCAATTTTTACTTTTCTGAGTTTCAACTTATTTTGGCCAAAACACACACACACACACACACAAATGATTTTCAGCTTGGAAGACTCGTTTTACGAGGCATTCCGGGTGCACACTAACGTCCTTCCCGGCATGTAACATGACCTCCGAACCCAAATCTCTAATCTCGGGCATTTTTCAAAGTTTTGGCCCTTAAAATAAAAATGGCGTGGCGACTCCGTTCTTTTTCCGGGTTTTATTTGGTTTTTCAAAGAAACGCAAAAATCGAATTTTTCCCCGCGAGAAAATTTTAGGTGGGCACATCATCACAAAATGGTCCGCCTGTAACCTTTGGTGACAACAATAAAGGCAAGACCATTGGATATGGCATTATAAGGAGAGGAAACCTAACCATTGAGAAGGTTTCTCTTGTTGAAGGACTCAAGCACAACCTCCTTTCAATTTCTCAATTTTGCGACAAAGGAATGCTTTGCAACTTCACGTCATCAAATTTCTTTATCAAGGATAGCATCTCCGGCGTCACCCTACTCACAGAGATTCGTAAGAGTAATATTTACATTATTGATCTAAATTCTGCATGTAGTATTACTAATCTCTGTTTTGTAGCTAAGAATGTGAGCGAAAATAGTTGGCTATGGCACAAGAGGTTGAGCCACTTGAACTTCAAGTATCTTGCAAAGATTGGTAGGGAAAACCTCATTCGTGGTTTACCCAAAGTGGCTGACCATCATCCTGAGAAATGCAATGCATGTCAACTTGGTAAGCAGTCCGCGTCGTCTTTCACCAGCAAGACTGCTCCATCAACTTCCAGATGCTTACAACTGCTTCACATAGATTTGTTTGGACCCGTAACCACTGCCAGCATTGGAGGAAATAGATATACCTTAGTGGTGGTGGATGATTATTCAAGATATACGTGGGTTGAGATGATGATTTCCAAAGATGACTATTATGAAATCCTCACCGCACTATTTAGACGGCTCCAAATCCAAAAAAGAAGACGACATCGTTAGTGTTCGATCAGATAATGGAACAGAATTCAAGAACAACGGTGTTGGTCAATATTGTGATGACCATGGGATTGATCACAATTTTTCAACTGGCCGGTGTTCCACAACAAAATGGGGTTGTGGAAAGGAAGAATAGGACGTTGATTGAAATTTGGAAAAACAATGATATACGAAGCGAAGCTACCTCGGTATTTTGGGATGAAGCAATCAATACCGCATGCTTCACTCGTAACCGCTCCCTCATCAACAAAACATATAACAAGACTCCTATGAGCTTTGGAGAGGAAGAACCCCCAACATTGCATTCTTCAAGATCTTTGGCTGCAAATATTTTGTCCTCTACAACGGAAGAGAAAATAGAGGTAAATTCGGAGCCAAGGCCGACGAAGGTATTTTTGTTGGTATGCTAAACATTCAAAAGCTTTTCGTGTTTTCAATAAAACTAGTTTAAAAATAGTTGAGTCTGTCCATGTTACTTTTGATGAGCATTCTCTCCTTGAGCCACATTTGGTTCCAAATGTTGCTGATGATTTTGTTGAGCATAATGAACCGGGTGAACCATCTCAAACCGCACGAACCTCAACCGCAAAATCCGGCACCCTCAGCTGAAATTCCCTCAAACCGCACCTTTGAAACCGCACTGAAGTTCCTACTCCGGATGCAACTCCTAGGGAAGAAGAAGTTGAGAATTCCCTATCCAGGCTTATAGAACCTCTTCGTCAACTTACTTTCCATGACTTCACCGAAGGATCTAACGACGTTCCAATTGAAGATCTTGACAAACCTCGGTCCAACCGGACTTACCCCGGAGGTTCGTGAAGTCGAGCCACCCGCTCACAAATGTGATTGGTGATACGTTTTCCGGTGTTCAAACAAGGAGATCAAATTATGACGAGCATACTTCTCTTTTATCTCAAGTTGAACCCAAGAAGATTGATGAAGCACTCCAAGATTCCGAGTTGGGTTCGTTGCTATACAAGAAGAACTCAACCGGTTTGAAAGATGCAAGGTCTGGACTTTGGTGCCTAGACCTCAGGATCAAGGAGTGATAGGAACTAAGTGGGTATTTAGGAATAAGATGGACGAGAATGGAAGCATCACTAGGAATAAAGCAAGGTTGGTTGCACAAGGATATAGGCAAGAAGAAGGAATTGATTATGACGAAACCTTTGCTCCAGTTGCAAGATTGGAAGCTATCAGAATCTTCTTAGCCTATGCCTCTTTCAAGCATTTCAAGTTATATCAAATGGACGTAAAGAGTGCATTCCTCAACGGCGAACCGCAAGAGACCGTGTATGTTGCTTAACCGCTGGATTTGAAGACTCCAAATTTCCCAATCATGTCTACAAACTCCGAGGAAAGCTTTGTATGGACTTAAGCAAGCTCCAAGAGCATGGTATGAGACTCTCTCTAAATTTTTACTAGAAAAAGGATTCAAACGTGGTAAAATTGATACAACTCTTTTTATTGCCAAATATAATGAGCATACTTTACTTGTTCAAATATATGTCGATGATATTATTTTGGTT
Organism: Adenophora triphylla var. japonica; assembly: GCA_022495995.1. Classification (NCBI taxonomy): domain Eukaryota; kingdom Viridiplantae; phylum Streptophyta; class Magnoliopsida; order Asterales; family Campanulaceae; genus Adenophora; species Adenophora triphylla. The sequence continues at coordinate 28,378 of JAFEMH010001121.1, read as the reverse complement.
CTACTAATGAGTTACTTTGTAAGTGTTTCGAAAAGCTAATGAAAAGCAAGTTTGAGATGAGCATGATGGGAGAATTAACATTCTTCCTCGGGCTTCAAATCAAGCAATGCGAAGAAGGTATTTTCCTCAGCCAAGCCAAATACACCAAGGAGTTGATAAAGAAGTTTGGATTAGAAAATGCTAAAGCATATGATACTCCTATGGCCACCGACAATAAGTTAGATAAAGATCTCAAAGGTAAGAAAGTTGATCGGACTTTATATCGAGGTATGATCGGCTCATTACTTTACTTAGCGCTAGTAGGCCCGATATTATGTTCGGTGTACGTGTATGTGCTCGTTACCAAGTGATCTAGAGAAGCACATCTTATTGCGATCAAGCGTATAATTCGCTATTTATACGGAACCACTAACCTTGGACTTTGGTATTCCAAAGATTCGAACTTCGATCTTGTAGGTTATTCGGATGCGAGATTATGCGGCTTGCACTATTGACAGGAAAAGCACTAGTGGTACTTGTCATTTCCTCGGGAATAGACTAGTTGTTTGGGCGGCCAAGAAGCATGCATCGGTTTCGGTGTCAACCACGGAGAGTGAGTACATTCTTCTTGGTAGTTGTTCTTGTCAAATCCTTTGGATGAAGCGGCGGTTGGTAGACTATGGAATCCATGAAGGGAATTGCCCCATCATGTGTGACAACACTTCAACAATTTCGGTCTCCAACAACCTGTCATGCATTCCAAGACCAAGCACATAGATATCAAGTATCATTTCCTCAAAGATCATGTGGAGAAGAGGAATATCCATTTAGAGTACGTGGGGACAGACAACCGGATTCTTTGATATCCTCACAAAGGCTCTTGACTCCAAGAGATTTTCTTTTCTCAGAGGAGAAATGGGTATGCTTGAACTTAAATAAATTCCATACTTTTTATTTGCTAACTTGTTTGTTGAGTCTAGGGTGAAATTCCTTTTGGAATCAAACCGCTTCTGTTGAACCGCCTGTGCCAAAACCGCAAGATTATCCAATCGCCTGCATGCAAAACGCAAGTTCCAAACCGCTCATGCAGTCTGACCGCTTGGATCAAAACCGCGTTTCAACAAGAAGTAAACTCTATCTATTTTTATTGCTTATCTTAATTTAAAAAAAAAAAAAAAGCTGTTCAAATTCCTTTATTTATTTTTTAGTCCTTATTTTTGACATAAGGGTATTTTTGCAAAATGTTTCCCTCAAAAATTCAAAATTTTAAGAGCATTTAATGCTAAGAGGACATGAGCATTTAAAGCCCTCATGTCAGCCGTCATTGAGAGAGGTGCAGGAGGTGAAATGGTGCAACAGTTGGTATATTTCAATCATTTTTCTCTGAACCAACTGCCTACCCCTTCACCCTATATATACCTTGTTGGTGAAACCTAAATCTTTTACGCCAACTCCACACTTGTACTATCTCCTACCAACTCACTTTCTCTCTCTAAAACCTTTACAAAAGCTTCATTTTTCATACGTAAATCAATGGCCTCTACTTCAAAAGACAAAGAGCCTCTACCCTTTGCTAGGGCAAAGAAACCAATTACGGAAATGGTAACAAATTCTAAACCCTAACTCTTAATTTCTGTCAAAATCAGCCATGGATGAACATAAAGCATTCGTATTCTTTAAGTTCTTATTTTTGATGATTTTGAACTTGTTTCTTCACCATTTTTGCTAAAATTTGTTGGGTTTTGCTCGTAATCATGCCTAGATTTACATTCTGTAGTTTATTTCATGATCAATGCATGATTTGAGTACTGATTTTATGATTTTCAGTTTGAACACTTCGAAAACCCACTTTCGTGTTCTTGGTGTTTATGAATGATTCTGGGTAAAGATTGAAATTTTATTGATATATTGTTAATCCCCTTCCCAATGAGATCATTTTGATATGATATTTGCTCATTTTGGTTAAGTTTCATGTATCTCTGTTCTTGGTGTTCTTGAATGTTCTTGGTGTTCTTCACAAAACCCATGAACTGTTCTTGAAAAATCATATGTTTTGGTTGCCTTGATCCTGAGAAAGTGTTTTCCAACACTTAGAAAATTTTCAACTTTTTCAGAAATTTTGGATTTTATTTTGGTTTGAATTCGCTTGTATGCAACCGCTTAGGAATGTTTGTTTCAAACCGCTCCTCACCTATTCAACCTAAACCGCATGTTCTAAAATCGCATTTTCAAATCTTTAGAAACCGCATGCTATTTATTTCCTTTCCAATGTTTTTGAGATTTTACTAAGTATATAGGCTGGAAACCAAGAAATTCCTCTCTAATCACTGCTTGCAGTGTGGGATAAGTTTGGATTACAATGCCACGTACTTAAGTAATTTTGTTCTCAAGTCCTCATTATTTGTTTAAGTATTCATGGTTTCACTTGGGGTTTGAAATTTTCAAACCGCACCATTGCTCAACCGCTTGGTGCTCAAACCGCTTGTGAACTATGAATACACAAATGGATCTAACACTTGAAATTTTATTTTATAGGATCCAACTACTTTCCTACCTGGGTGGGAAGTGAATGAGGAAGAGCTCAAAACAGATGCTCTTGGAAGGGAGTTGCTGAGGAAGCTAAGAGTTTCAGGCATCCTACCGCTTTTCACCAAGAAGCAGAATTTCATAGTGCCATCTTTCGTGGATCAGTTCTTTGCAACCGCTAAGAATGATTCAAGAGTTCTTGAACAAGGCCAAAAAGTTTCTTGCCTGACCGCGGTAGTTGAAGGCATGAAGCTCTCCATAGACTACATTGACATAAGAAGACTTTTCAGATTTTTTGTTGGTGGAGCTCCCTTAGAGGTTGATCAGGTTATTCAAGACAATGCTGCTTTCCAAACCGCCAAAGTAGATACCTTGTCTAAGAAGTACAAGAAGATCCCCAGAAAGAATTTTGGTGAACTGATGAATTTTATAGGTCATCTAGTGGGGAGATCCATTTGTGGAAAGACTGGGAACCACAACAACTTTACATCCCAACAATGGATGTACAGTGCTGCTATCTTTATGGAAATCAAGCTACACTGGCCAAGAATCCTTTACTTTGAGATTAAGGACAGCATTGAGACCTATCAGTCCAAGGTCAAAGGTGAAGATCAGAGGTGGAGACCTTTGCGGGATCTTAACCGCTCTATTGATGGACTATGAGCACTTAGATGAAATGGTCACCAAGAATCCGGATCTTATGGTTGGCTTGCTCAGATGATTCCCTTGGAGTGCTTGCATGCCATTCCTTCAGTATGCCAATGGAGATGCCTGTACAAATCTTTGTATGATGCAGATACATACCTGTGGAAGGAACCCTATGAGTTGAGAGACCCTCAGCTGCTCCTAAGTCTAAAGCTACCAAGCGGTCCGGGAAGCCCCAAGCAAGAGTTGAACCGCTTCCCAAGAGGACCAAGACCGCTCCAAAGCATCCAAACCGCCTACTGCTGATGATGGAGCTGGTACAAGCTAAAGGAAGAAATCATCCAAGGAACCTGAACCTAAAACCATGCATTTGGTGGATGAAGATGATGAAGAAGAGGAAGATCCAAGTATTCCCAACTTGGTGGTGGTTTGTGGAGGAGCAGGATGAAGGTTCTCCAAAATAGGATTGCTAGATTGGCCAAGGAGCGGTGAAAAATATCGGGCCAAGGGCAAAACTCCTGGCTGGAACCGCCTCAACCCATGAACCGCCTCCGAAACCCAACCGCCCCCAACTCCTCGGACCTCTCTCCCCGTCCAATCTCCAAACCAATCCCCGAGTCCAATCCCCGCCAACTCTCAATCCAGATCCCCTTCCAAAGCCAAATCCATAACCCCTTCCCCCCAACAAAACCGCACCACTTCAGGGGGAGAAACCTAAGAGGAAGAAAATGGCAGCCAGAAAGAAAACCTTCAAGAAAACCAAACCTGCTCAACCATCACCTTCCCCCTCACCTACCAGAAATTCCCCTCCTCAATCACCTCCTCAAAATTCCCCTTCACCTTCCCCGTAAAATCACTATCACCCCTATCTTCTCAATCCCAATATAACTCACCCCAACATTCCCATTCTATAAATTCCCAACACTCCAACCAAACACCTACCAAATCCCAAGCTTATCAACAATGGCAGTCCAAGCCCTCTGCTGGACATGCTATATCCAAATCTGTTAGGGATGATCCAACCCCTGTCAATTCCCCTAACAAAAACCGCTCCCCTACACCTAACCGCTCTAGATCAAACACTCCTTCAAAATTCCCAACTCCTCACAACTCACCAATTAGACAGAACTCACCTCCTCAAAATATACCTCCCCAAACCCAAATCGCGCCTGAAACCAACCAAACCCAACCGCCTCCCATATTTCCAACTGCCTCACCATCAACCGCCCCTCCTTCTGAGTACTCCCAAATTCTCCAAACCCTAAACCTGATTCAAGGCCAACTGATCATAAACCAAGGCCATGTTATCTCCTTAACCGCCTCAAATGAATCCCTCCTTGCCTCCAACCGCGCCTTACAAGCCAAGGTGGACTCTCACTCCCTTGAGTTGGAAACCCTTAAAGCCTCTTTGCTTGATGCCATTAAGGGGGAGAGATCTACAGCTATTCCATCCTCCTCTTCAACCGCTCCTCCTGATCAAACCGCTTCCATGATCAAAACCGCTTCTGAAGCCTTTCAGAAATCCCTTGAAGCTGGTTTGGTCAAAGCCTTAGAAGAAAAGGCATCTATTGAGGAGATGAAGAAATCTTTGGATGTTCTTGGAGAGAAACTCTGTACCTCCCTTGATAAAGATTTGGGTAATCTGAGCACCAAATTCCTTGACTTTCTTCAAACTGCACCGCAATTATCTCAAGTTGTCCAAACCGCCTTGGATAATTTGCGTGAAGAAGTCTTGGAACAAATTGATCTTTTCAAGGTGGATTCAAAGGTAAATCCGGATACCGTGTCGATACAGTGAAGGCCAAGCCGAACGAGATCCAAGATGAGTTCAATGACCGCTTGGACAACCTCAGGGAAGGATTCAACTCCAGACTTGGCTCAACAGTCAATGATCTCAAAACCTCCCTGAAGGTATCTGTGGATTTTGAACCAATGGAAAAAGCCATTCAAGCTCAAACTGCTGCTGTTCAGGAGGAAGTGCACACCATCTTCAATTCCCTTTACTCTTCCCTTCATGTTCAGCTGGATACTATCAGAGACAATCTTGTGGAAAATACCAAAAGCGGTTGGTGCCACAAATTCTACTTCTGCCCACTCTGTAAATGCTTTGAAGAAGCTAGAGTCAACTCTCACCAGAACCGCAGAGGAAGTTAGAAGACTGAGGAAAGTGTTTGCACCAGACCAATCAAGAGCTGGGCCAAGTGGAGCTGATCATGATGTGAACAAGCCGCCTCATGGCAAACCGCTTTCCTTGTAATTTTTTTTGTAAGTTTGGACCGCACTTTCTTTGTATTTTCCTTTGTCCAACTTACTTCATTTTTGCTTTTTTGTAATCTTGTAATTTTCTTTCATTCCTGTACTTGTAATCATCTTAGGAATTAATGGAAATTGCATCATGGTTCCAAAACTTTGTTCATATCAAACTGCTTGTTTGTAGAACAATGAACCACTTATGGTCTTAAACCTCATTCAAATAGTTTTCAACTTAAAAATCACTATTTTGAATTGATGTTTAAACATTCAGTTTAAACCGCACTTTGAACTTAAACTCACATTTTTAAGTGCACTGAATGCATTTCTATACTTTTCAAATTGTAAGTTTCTCAATCTTTCAAAAGTGTAGAAATCTATAGCTTAAGCTAGTGTGTGCATTAACTTGGGACATGACTTACCATGTTTATTCTTATGGACATGTTTTTACCAAGTATAATGTTTGCTTTTGCTGTAGTAGGTAATGACATCAATCAAATAGGGGGAGATTGTTGGGTATGCATGTTTTAACCCTCCTATTTTGTATTAGATTTGATTGATACCATAACCTCCTGTCTATTTTAAGGACTTTATGACCCTATGTAATTAAGCTTAGACTTCAATTTTTTAGCTAAGTCCATTTTATAGAATAGGTTAAAATTAGGCTTGAAGTCTGGCACAAGAATTATTGGACCTAAGGATTGCAGTTCTGAGGTTTCAAAACCGCCTATCAAGGAACCGCTTGGCAGAACCGCTTGTAGCCTAACTGCCTTGTAATCCCCTCTTTTGAAACCGCTTGTATCCCAATGTGCAAATCGCACACTTGGAAATCCTTCTTCTGGTGGAACCGCTTTCATGTCAAACCGCCTTTCTCCAGAACCGCTCCAATGATTGGCTACTTGAAGTGAACCTCTTTTGACCGTTGGAATCCACGTCAGCAATATCAAAAGTCAACTACCATATCTTGTCACGTGACTACTTTTCAGACAAGATCTGCAAGGATCTTGAAAAGGTGACAGATGTCCTAACCACCTTGATTGCAGCTGAGGTCTGATCAGCTTTACTTGCATCAACAGTTCCAAAGGACAAAAGTAGTTGATGTGGACCAATGGGATTGCATCAAGGGTTTGTCCTTACAATTTGTATCCAACGGCTAGTTTCTTGATGCTTGAGTATAAATACCCCTAATCTTCACCATTTGAAGATTGCTTGAATCTTGAGAAATTCTGTGTTCATGAGAAGTTGAAGCTACGCCTGTAAATTCATAAGTCCTTTGAATCTTCATCTTCATACTTCAAGAAATATTCCCCAGCTCAGAAATCAAGCCTTAACATATTCAAGAATCATTGAGCTCTACATCTCTCAGATTTAAAGAGCCTTGATATTGATTGAACACACACACACCTCACTTGTTTAAACACATAGTTTATTCATTTGAGATACACTGGTTATAGTCTAGGATTTGTTCTTCATAGAAAAGATTTTATTGTACTTTGTAATCTCTCAAATACTCAATATAAAATCTCTCTTAGAAATCCAAGACTAACCATCTTGGTAGTGGACGTAGATCGTTTATCGATTGAACCACTCCAAATAGCTTGTTCATATACTTTACTGCATTTATATTTTCTATGCTTGCTAATTATTTATCTCTGTCTCTGTTTGATCTTTATATAGTTATCCTTATTGTGAAATTGTGTTTGGAGTTAACATTGTCAAAACCTCACTCTTTGCAAACTGCACATTCTGACAACCGCACTATCAAACCGCTTTGCAAAACCGCCTCTCCCAAAACCGCTTTATAACTTATATATTCCGCTGTGCATTTTACAACTCTACTTGCAGTTTCTTACACACTGCAAGAGGTTTTGTAAGCTTAGAGGTTTAGTTTTTAAAGAGGGCGAAAAATTTGTTACAGCTATTCACCCCCCTCTAGCTGTATTTTCACTCTTGTTGCCACCTTTGGGACCAACAAATGGGTCGAGCCGGGCAAGCCCACCGGGTTTCACTTAATGCCGGGTCGGGTCGGGTCTAAATATTAGTGGGCCTGGTAAAAGTGAAGCCCGATCCATGTAAACATCGGGCCTTCAGGCCTATGATTAGCAACGACAAAAATGACATACTATTAACTTATACAAATACACTTATTGGTGATTACTTATGGCCTAAACTAAAGATTGAATCTTGCATGAAGAATGCTAAGTTAGCGTATTGGTAGGAACCGGATTGGGTATAAGAATCTGTTTGGTGTGACCTGGGAAGAATTCATTGCCGAAAATAGCCACCGCTTCATTACTATCATGAAATAAACCCTTTCTCTGTAACTCAATTTTGTAGCTCCACGCCATTTTTGTTTCTAAGAGCACTAGTTTTTTGTATGTATTTGCATGAAGAGCATATATTTTTTTTAATAAAACAGTCTCAATATCAGCGATAAGATGTCAGCTACTCCCACATTAAAGAATTAAAGAAAGACTAACCATACTGGTGATACTGGTCCATTAATTTGGACGAAGTTTTCGGCTGTAAAGTTTTTTTGGTTTTTAGTTTTTAATTTTTTAATTAAGTTTGAGTGTGTTGACTTTGTCAACTGGTCGGGTCGGGTCGGGTCGGGCTTTTCCGACTTTGCATGTTCGGACAGCATGAGTCCACGGGCCTACCGGGTCGGGCCAAAGAAGCCCGATTTTTTCGGGCCTTCTAATTTGAGGCCCAGTCCCTTAAAAAATCGGGTGGATTGGATCGGACCTATGGGTCGGGCTCTATTTTGACAAAAAAAATTTACTATTCCACCCACTCATTCTCTCTCATATTTTACTTTTATACTCACAACACTTTTCAAATTTACTATTCCCTCCACTCATTCTCTCTCATATTTTACTATTACACTCACAACATTTTCTCCACTTACCTTTTTCCTTAATTTGCGTATCCACCCAAAATGGTGAATTTATTATTGGGACGGAGGGAGTATTGTTTTATTTGTTAAAATAAGTAAACTATGTTTTCATTCTTTAAAAAAAATAATTCAAAAGAATAAATAAATTAATACTCTAAATAAAATATATTGTTAATGCGGAACGTTTTGTGGATCATGTTATGTTCATAACCCTAACTACGAGGTGTTGATTTAAGAAAACAAATGTACGATGAAACACAACGTCCTAGAGAAAAATGCATACTCCCTCCGTCCCATTTTTATAGACTTTTGGGTTTTGCACGGAAATTAAGGAGAAATTATTATATTGAAAGTGTTGTGAGTGTGAAAATAAAATAGGAAAGAGAATGAGTGGAGAGAATAGTAAATTATAATGGTGATGTGAGTATTAAAATAATGTAGGAGAGAGAATGAGTGGAGGGAATAGTAAAGATTCCTTTCCATTTTAGGAAAGTATATATTATTGTGGGACGCCCAAAAAGGAAAGTTTATATATTATCATGGGACGGAGGGAGTATTTCATTACGTATTAACAAATTTAAAAGTTTAAAAGTGAATAACAAAAATATTTATATGTTTAGTTTTACTAAATTTAATATTTTCAAAATAATCCTCAAATATATTTTCATCAGATGCATTATTTATAATCGGAAAAGCCCATTTGTACACACTTAATTTAATGTTATGAGATCCAATAAGAACTTGGGCTTTATATTATTACTTGGGCCAATGAAGTCAGAAACCTTTATGACTTGGTTAAAGGCTTAAAATTTACTATTGTTTACATCTCTTTAGAAAGAAGCGTTAAAAGCGGCCCAGGCGGATCTTGGCGGCGGAGGATGACCTACACAGCGAGTCGGGGGACTAATCGGGATTAGTCGGGATTAGTCGGGGCACTGGCGGGGACTTTAAGCCCCAGGCGTTGGAGAGGCCAGCGCATGGCGCTGGCGCCCAGCGGGTGTGCTTTTAGAACAGAGCTTTAGAGCCCCTTAATCACTTTGTACCAAAAAATAAAAATAAAAACTAAAAAATACGAAAAACTATTTGGGGCCCACAACTCCGAAATAAGTACCTATTCCGTCCGTCGTATTAATAAGTTAAAAAAAATAAAATGAGAGCATATGGAAATTAAGAAGAATGATTATAAAAATAGGTGTTGTGAGTGGGTAAAAAAGAGAAAGTGAGGTAGGAAATATTGATTGTATATTTTTTGTAATTATGACAACTAGTCTCCTTAATACAAAAAATATTTAAATTTTTTTTTTAGAAAAGTGGGACTCAAGAATCGGATGTCCAGAAGAGAAAGTTTGTGAACTTATCAATGAAATGAGACGGTATGAGTATAGTTTTTTTACTAAAATTTTATTTCATAATAATTATTGCTAAATATAAAATCATTCAAATATCACCTTTATTTTTTTAATTGGAAGTTGTTTTATTCTAAATTCTAGTTTAAAAGTTTGCCAATTGTACAACTATCAAGATGTTCTAAATAAAATTTGGAAATTCATGTATTGTATGAAGAGAAGGAGGGACACTAAATTGGAGCCATAAATCCAACATTTTATACTTTTTGTTTTTCCCAAAATACTTTTAGTTATAGGAGAAATTTTTTATCCTAAAATGGTTACAGTTTTACAATTTTTCAAAAAATTTAAACACAATTCGCTAAAATTGTCTTTATTTATGATTAGTTAGTTATCATTATAAATATATTTAATTAAATAGGTACTTAAAATATTTTAAAAAATAGTTTATTTGATATATAATATACTCCCTCCGTCCCACGTGAATGCAAACTTATTTCTATTTTGGTCTGTCCCACGTAAATGCAAACTGTCCAAAATGAAAACAAATTTATTATTTTATATTCACCCTACCCCACCCACTCATTCTCTCTCTTCATTTTCCACTATACAATTTATTCAACCAACCTACTATTAACTCCACTCATTCTCTCTCTTTATTTTCTACCACACATTTTCATTATCTTAATAATATTTTTTAATTATTATGCCAAAAAAATGGTTTACATTCACATGGGACGGAGGGATGGGACGGAGGGAGTATATACGAATTACAAATATTTTGAGATGAAAAGAATATAAATCCAACAACTAATCAGTGGTTCATATGATTTTACCCAAAACCCTAACGAACAAACAAACAGATCCCAAGAAGATCTCCAGCCTTTCCCTCCCCTTGTACTATTACACCGTAGAAGATAATAATACAGTACATTACGCTCTCTGCCCCATGCGGGGATCTGTGGCCGTCTAGTTTTTTTTTTTTTTTTTTTGGCAATTGTAAAGCACTTTCACCGTCCCGCATAAAACTAAAAACGCATTCTTCTATTTTGCACGGTAATTAAGAAAAATTGTAAGTGATGTAAGTGTTGTGAGTATGAAAAGTGAAGTAGGAAAGAAAAAGTGGAATAGGAAATAGTAAGTTGATTGGTGTTGTGAGTGTAAAAGTAAAGTAGGAGAGAAAATGAGTGGGAGAAATAGTAAAGATTTTTTGCCATTTTAGAAAAGTGTATTTTTACGTGAGATGCCCAAAATGGCAATAATGCAATCTTATACGGGACGGACGGAGTAGTTTTATTCTCTTTAATCTGATTTATTCATTTTTTACACCCGCTCTTACTAACAAGGGTCGTCTATTCAACATGATTTAATTTAAATCAATAGATGTAACCGATTGCTATACAATTGAACAGCACCCGAATCTCCTTGCAGATAGTAAACAAACGAATTTGGCTATATTGATACTCCTACGCTCCAATCAATTACGAGAGGGAGATATATTTCCTTGATCGGTAGAAAATGACCGGAATTAATTTGATAAAAGTATAATTCACATAAAGTTAAATTAATATTAACCATTAGTTATAAAGTTGAAATATGTGACTCTCGGGTCGACGTAAACAAATATAATAATAATCTTTCTGTTCCATAATAAGGTTTTGAATTTAACTTTGCACTGTATTAAAAAAAATAATAAAATTGTGAGTATTAAAGTAAGTAGTAGAAGATAAAACGTTGAAGAAATTTGTAAGTTGGTTGTTATCGTATTGTATAAAATGAGTTTCATTATTCATTTAAAACAATAAAGTAACTAAAAACTTTACTCCCTCCGTTTCGGTCCATGGTGTACACTTTTTTTAAATTACGTAAATTAAGAAAATAGATGGGAAGAAAAAATATTGTAGATGTAATAGTGAATTAGGAGAGAGAATTAGTGGAGGAAATAGTAAATTTGAAAAGTGTTGTGAGTGTAATAGTGAATTAGGAGAGAAAATGAGTGGAGGAAATAGTAAAGATTTTTTGCCAAAAAAGAAAAGATAAAACTTTTAACGAAACATCCATTTTGACAAAAAGTAAAGCTTGGCAGGGACGGAGGGAGTATACCAAAACAGAGAGAAAAAAAACAGTGTAGGTGACACATTTCTTACTGTGGCAGCAAGCACTGTTAAGATGCTTGTATTTTTGTATCGTTTTGTAATTTAGGTAATATCCAAGGATTTAGTGTTAATTAAAGACAGTACATGTACTGTTGTAGTTACTTCATCTTTTCCTACCACAGTAACCTTTGCTTTATTCAGTAAGGTGGGGTCACTTCTGAGATTGAGAGAAGATCCTCCCTCCCTGATTTTTATAATAGAGTTGACATGTCAGTGTCATATTTTTTTTATTTCCTAAAATACCCCTCCCTTCTCATGAATTAATTAATGTGATTTTATAGGTGTACTTTGATTAGTCAAATCAATGTTTTTTCTTTGCAGATTGATTTCAGCCTATTTATGGACTAATTTTATTCCTTTGAATAAAAGTGGATAAATTATTAAACATTATTATTATATTCCCTCCGTTTCATTGAAACCTTCGACTTTTATCAAAACGAGTGATCCATTAAAAGCTTTATCTTTTTTAAAATGATAAAGAATCTTTACTATTTCATTCACTAATTCTCTTTCCTATTTTACTTTTCTACTCACAATACCAATCAATTTTACTATTCTCTCCACTCATTCTCTCTCCTATGTTATTTTTATACTCATAAGACTTTCTCCACTAACCTTTTTTCTTATTTTGCTTTTTTCTTATTTTGCGTGTCATGCTCAAAATGATAAACCTATAACCGAAACGGAGGGAATATTAATTGTTTAAAATCTATGTCCATTCTTGAAAATGTTGAATTTAATTATGTAAGCGAAGTCGGTTTACAAATGAATTATTTTTCGGATATAATGATCCAGTGTATCTGCCTTTAAGGTATGATATAATGATCCATATTTATATCGGATCCAAAGTTGTGACTATTCACGTAAATGTCACCATAATTCTTCGAAATATATATAAAGTCCCCGATTGTTGATTCATTCAATCAGCTCATCTAGAGCATTGCATATTCATTAAATAGCATATTGTATTTTATTTGTCAATTTCATTATTCTATTTTCAAGAAAGCCTTTTAAAATATTATTAGAATATTTTTCCTAACATTTGATAAGTGATTTTTTTTTTCAAATATAAATGTAAATCTAATTAGTTTATTGAGATTTTAAAATATTCTATTGACAAAGACACTTAATGATAATCAATAACAATTTTAATTTTTATGATTTTTTAATATTTTGTAAATTATTTATGTAATGATAAAATTATAATATATTTTCTTTTTATGTAAAAATATAACATTCATTTTGAAATACTCCCTCCGTCCCACCAATTGCTTCACCATTTTTCTTGGGCACGGGAATTATGGTAATGGGAGGGAAAAAAAATGTTGTGAGTGTAATTTGAAAATAGGAGAGAGAATTAGTGGAGGGAATAATAAATTATAATGGTGTTGTGAGTATTAAAATAATGTAGGAGAGAGAATGAGTGGAGGAAATAATAATATTTTATGTCCAAAAAAGGAAAGGTGAAGCTTCTAACGGGACGCCCTTTTGGGTAATTGGTGAAGCTTTTATTAGGACGGAGGGAGTATATTTTTAAAAAAGTGATATTTATTACAAAAAAATATTTAAAGTTTCTTTTTTATAAGGTTATTCGAATAGGCGCATTACGTATAGTCGAATCATGAGATAGATTAGATAATAGGAGATGGACCAGACCAGCTAGCTTAATTAGAGCAACTTTAAATTATGAGTGGTCCAATTGGCCTCTCTCTTTTATTCTTTTCCTATTTTTTTTAATTTTTTTTCAGCAACTCTTTTCTCCTTACAAATTAGAGCAAGGGGCACAAATAATGCCCCCAATTAATCTTAAGTGTTGATGCACCGTGTAAAGAATTTTATGGTACAGTACAGTTGTATTGATAATTGACTTACTATATTTTAATTAAAAACTTCAATAAAATGTTATACTTGAAATTTTGTTAGCAAGTTTTTATAATTATTTTGTTTTTCTAGTATTATTCTACAAAATATACCCCCAATTAATCTTTAAGTGTTGATGCACCATAAAGAATTTGACATGCTACTCCCTAATTTTGCTCTTGTTTTCCTGGTTTACAATTCACTTTTATTGATGGCAACAATTATAATTAATTCTTGGATTGAGTCGAGTTGCGGTAGAGTTGCCGTGGTTAGGTAGTTGAAACAAATTGACCTAATACAATCTGTTTAATTTACTATTTATAATATACTCCTTTCATAAAATCTTACCCATTTTGCTATTTTGGGCGTCCCATTTTAAAGTCACATTTTCCTAAAAAGGAAACTTTTTAATACTTCTTTATTTATGGAATCCACTAATCATACTTACAACAACTATCCACTTACTATTCTCTACCCCACTTTCTCTCTCATATCCACTCACAACTCCTACTTTAATAACATTATATATTCCCTCCGTACCAACCCAAATGATACCAAATTTTTGGGCACACAGATTAAGGAAAAGTAAGAGAGAGAAAAAGTTAAAGAAATGTTGTGAATATGAAAAATTAAATAGGAGAGAGAATAAGTGGAAGGAATAGTGATTTGATTGGTGTTGTGAGTGTAAAAGTAAAATAGGAGAGAAAATGAGTGAGAAAAATAGTAAAGATTTTCTTGCATTTTGGACAGTCTCAATTGAGTTGGGACGAACCAAAAAGAAAATAAGTCTCAATTAGACTGGAACGGAGGGAGCATATTCATTCCTTATTTTTCATTTTCAATAATAAATGAGTAATTTAATATGAGACGGAGGGAGTAACATTTATGTTTTTCTAATTTGCATATAAAATTTAAATAGAGATGAAAAGATAACATTTCTCAAACCCAATAGGCATTATCACATCAAAAACAAGCAAAGGATATTTAAAGAGAGAATGAGAAAGAGAAGAAAGGGACTGTATGTGTGTGTGTTTTTAGTGCGTGGGAGTAGATGGGAGGAAAAAGAGGTGTGGGGAGGAAGGGAAAAAACAGACGTAACGTATCACTGACAATATTGTACAAGGGAAGGGGGTAGGGGTTTTTCCCTTTTTCTTTGTGACAGTCTAAGTCCCGTCCCCATCATCCTTCGTCTCCTTATGCCGTGAAACCCGGACTACAGTCCCCCCACCTTACTCCTTCCGGTCCCATTTCCACGTGTCCTTTTTCCTCGATGATCTCTTCAAGATTTTCGCATCGCTTTTGCTCCTCTCCCGTTTGTTTTACGAAAAATAACTTTCGAAAAATGATTTTTGAAAAATATTTTTCAGAAAATGAAAATATTTTTCGAAAAACATTTTCAATTTTCGGCGAATCTTAAAAAAAGAAAATTTGAAAAATATTTTCCGATGTTTGATAGTTTTATTAAAGTAACTTTCTAAAGGTAAAATCAATACAAATAAAGAAAAATGAGAAAATTGTTTTTCGAAAAACAACTTCCTTAGGTAGGGTAAGGAAGTCATTTTTCTTAGAAATCAAACTCATTTTCCATTAATTCGAAAAATATTTTTTGTTGACTTCATTTTTCGGTGTTTACCAAATACTGAAAATGAGGAAAACATTTTTCAAAAAATATTTTTCCCCAAATAAACGGAGCCTTATCGAGTCTTAATATTCGACTTGATAAATGTAAAAATTTATTTAGCTAATGTAAAATAATTGAAACGTAAAAAATGTTATATTTGTCTCAAATATTATGACAACAACATCCAACAACTAAAAGCAAATAATGGTAGAATCAATGTCAAGTCTCAAAAAATTCAGATGATGGTTGGAGTCTTAGACTACCTTTATTGATGATATTGTCTCAATTGATAATATTCATAAAGTCAAAAAAAAATTATAATAAAATAGGTCGGAGACGTTAGAGGTGTAAGTAGTTCGTTTTAATATGCGATTTGAGACTAAAATGAATCAAATTATGTGATTTGATTTGATTTTTAAGTATAAATGGTTCAATTTGTTCTCAAATATTGACAAATTCACATGATTCAATTTGATTTGTGGTTTGACACTCCCATCCCAAACAAATCAAATCGAACCAAACCGCAAAACCAAACCACCAAACTAAATCGCGAGATCAAACCGTCAAATCAAACCACATTACCTAAACTAATAATAACCCCTGTTTTGTATATTACTTAATATCTATAGTATAAATGGAACCCCCCTTTTGAACAGTGGAGTGAACAGTTCCACGAGAGAAAATTCCCATTTTGCCCTCATACATTTGTTCCTTTCCCATTTTGTTCTTAAAAAAAAAAAAACGTGGCCTTGGACACGGGCTTAGGCTGAATTTTTTCTCAAATAATACATTTTTAAAATTTTATTTATCAAAGTGACCTACTGTTCAAACTTTTTCCCAAAATGTCCCATTTTCTGAAAACTCGCTACACCGTGTAGCGAGTTTAAAATTTTTCAATTAAAATCGCTACACGGTGTAGCGATTTTAAATTTGCTAAATTTTATTTAATATTTATGCTTAAAAAAAAAAAAACCAAATTTGAAATCGCTACAGGGTGTAGCGATTTCAAATATTCACAAAAAAGCCAAACAAACAAAGTTACGTACACTATGAGTATATAATAATAACTACTTCCTCCGGCTCTAAATTACAAAATAATAATATAAAAATTATATATTAATAAAGAAAACTAAATAGAAATATTATTTTTTTCATCTCAAATAAATATTTTAAAAAATGTACTTCTATAAAAAAATATTTTTCATTTCAAAAATAAATATTACTTTCGACTCAAAATGAATAACCAAAAAATAATACTACATTTTTTATCCCAAAAAATGAGCATTACTTCCTTCATCTCAATGAATATTTTAAAAATTAATACTACTTCATTCGCCTCTAAAATTAATATTTGTAATGTTAGTGTCTTCGTCTCAAAATATGATATTAATTTTTGAGGCAAATGAAGAGTATTATTTTATAAAATATTCATTGAGACGAAGGAAGTAATGCTCATTTATTTGGACAAAAAATGTAGTATTATTTTTTGGTTATTCATTTTGAGTCGAAAGTAATATTTATTTTTGAAATGAAAAATATTTTTTTATAGATGTACATTTTTTAAATATTTATTTGAGATGAAAAAAATAATATTTCTATTTAGTTTTCTTTATTAATATATAATTTTTATATTATTATTTTGTAATTTAGAGCCGGAGGAAGTAGTTATTATTATATACTCATAGTGTACGTAACTTTGTTTGTTTGGCTTTTTTGTGAATATTTGAAATCGCTACACCCTGTAGCGATTTCAAATTTGGTTTTTTTTTGTTTTTTTTTTTTAAGCATAAATATTAAATAAAATTTAGCAAATTTAAAATCGCTACACCGTGTAGCGATTTTAATTGAAAAATTTTAAACTCGCTACACGGTGTAGCGAGTTTTCAGAAAATGGGACATTTTGGGAAAAAGTTTGAACAGTAGGTCACTTTAGTAAATAAAATTTTAAAAATGTATTATTTGAGAAAAAATTCGGCTTAGGCTAGTTTTTGTATATTTATCAAAAGTTATTGTTAGATCAATAAAAAAATCTACATTAAATTGACTAATCCTAATCCCCATTTTTTATCTTATTTAAAATTAATTTTATCATTTGTTATCTTAATTGCGACACATAAATAACCAAGTTCTATACATGATCGAAAGTGGTTATTTTTTCTTTGACCTCTCTCTTCCTATAGTCTCTCTCTTCCTCCGGCTTTTCTTTTAAACACTTGCATCTTTCGCTCTTCTTTCGTGATCACGAAAAATTTAAACAAATATGAAAAAGAGTTGCGGTCTGAAACGTGGTTTTAACTGTAGTATAAACCATGGCCTGTACCGCGGCCTGAATCGTGGTTTAAACCAAATAATTAAACTGCGGTTTGAACTATTTATGGTTTGGTTCGTTTTCGGTTTGAATTTTTTCATAATTTAGTTTAGTTCGATTTGAAATGTTTTCAAATCGATTAATAGTGGTTCGGTTCGTAAAATTCTCCCAAACTGAACCATTTGCACCCCTAAGCCACATTGTCTCAATTGTTGTTGTTTAGCCAACCAATGTCACAAACAAAATATAAGAGCAAGTGAGACACTTGGAATATTTTTACTACTTGATGAAATTAAAGTTTTCCCTTTTTTTATAGATAAATTTTTAGGTTGAATATGTGCTCAACAGTAACAATCTATCACTATATAAAGGCTGATACCTCCCATTTTCTCGCTCAAACTAGAATCGAGACTAAATAGAGGCTAGGTTCATTACTCATTTACTAAACACAACCCCTTCAATAACCCGAAATAAAATTTAAAAAATCTGAGAAATATTAATCTCACATCATCTAGGAATTGAAATGATAGGAAATTGAGTAGTTTGTATTGAGAGGCCTTAGCATTTGAAAATCAATTGGGATATTAATCCCACATTGTCTAGGAATTGAAATGCTAGGAAATGGAGTAGTATAAATTTTGGGGCCTTTGGCTCCTTAGTGAACACCAGCTTTCTTGATATATAAATTTTGGAGGCCTTTGACTCCTTAGAGCATCCACATTGGGAGGTTTTTGAGAGCTCTTTATTTTTATGAAAAAGCTCTCTAGAGCTTTTTGTCATTGTGGAGCAAGTTGAAAAGCTCCTTACTAAGGAGCAACTCCTTCTACAAAGAGCTCTCTCAATGAGCTCTTTCCATTAATTTTGACCACTTTCCCATATTGATCATTAAATATTATTGAAAAATGCTAGAAAAAAAGTTTAATGTTGTTGAATTTGGGGGAACAAAAAAGTTGATAAAAAAGTTCTACCATTATGAAAAAAGCTTGAAGGTTTTTATTATTGAGTTGTAAATGATGTGGCATATTGGAATTACAAAAAAGCTATGAAAAAAGCTCTTACCATTGTGGATGCTCTTAGAGCATCCACAATGGAAGCTTTTTCAAAGCTTTTTATTTTTGTGAAAAAGCTATATAAAGCTTTTTACCATTGTGAAAAATCTTGAGGAACTCCTTACTAAGGAGTAGCTCTTTGTAGAAAGAGCTACTTTTTTGTGGTTTTTAATTAAATTTCATCAATTTCCTAGACAAACAAAAGAGCTCTACTAGTGTGAGAAAATATTAGAGATTTTAATATATTGCTTAAGAATGATGTGTCATATTGAAATTATCAAAAAAGCTTTCACTTGAGCATTTACCATTGTAGATGCTCTTAGTGAACACCAACTTTCTTAGTGTTGGGCGCGCCTAGGTCATGCTTAGGCGCCTAATCACCGCCAAATGACTCCTTAACTAAGACTTTTCATAGCTCTTTAAATTCTCAAGAAAGCTTTACATTTAGTATACATTGAGAGGCCTTAGCTTTTAAAAACCAAATGAGATATTAATCCCACATCGTTTAGGAATTGAATTATTAGGAAATAGAGTAGTTTATGTAAAGAGGCCTTAGCATTTGAAAATCAAATGGGATATTAATTCCACATCGTCTAGGAATTGAAATGCTAGGAAATCGAGTAGTATAAATTTTGGAGTCTTTGGCTCCTTAGTGAACACCAGCTTTCTTTGTGTTGGGCGCGCCTAGGACACGCCTAAAGCGCCTAGTCACCGCCAAATGACTCCTTAACTAAGACTTTTCATAGCTCCTTAATTTCTCAAGAAAGCTTCCCATTTATTTAGAGGTCTTAGCATTTGAAAACCAAATAAGATATTAATCCTACATCGTCTAGGAAATGGAATAGTATATATTAAGAGGCCTTAGCATTTGAAAACAAATGGGATATTAATTTCACATTGTCTAGGAATTGAAATGCTAGGAAATTGAGTATTATATATTGAGAGACCTTAGCATTTGAAAACAAAATGAGATATTAATCCCACATCGTCTAGGAATTGAAATGCTAGAAAATGGAGTAGTATATATTGAGAGGCCTTAGCATTTGAAAACCAAATGGTATATTAATCCCACATCGTCTAGGAATTGAAGTGCTAGGAAATGAAATAGTATAAATTTTGGGGCTCCTTAGTGAACACCAGCTTTCTTGGTGTTGGGCGTGCCTAGGTCACGCCTAGGGTGCCTAATCACCGCCAAATGACTCTTTAACTAAGACTTTTCATAGCTCCTTAATTTTTAAAGAAAGCTTTTCATTTAGTTTATATTGAGAGGCCTTAGCATTTGAAAATTAAATGGGATATTAATCCCACATCGTTTAGGAATTGAAATACTAGGAAATGGAGTAGTATATATTGAGAGACCTTAGCATTTGAAAACCAAATTAGACATTAATCCCATATCGTCTAGGAATTGAAATGCTAGAAAATGGAGTAGTATATATTGAGAGGCCTTAGCATTTGAAAACGATATAGGATATTAATCCCACATTGTCTAGGAATTGAAATGCTAGGAAATTGAGTAGTATAAAATTTGGGGCCTTTGACTCCTTATTGAACATCAGCTTTCTTTGTGTTGAGCGCGCCTAGGTCACACTTAGGGCGCCTAATCACCGCCAAATGGCTCCTGAAATAAGACTTTTCATAGCTCCTTAATTTCTCAAGAAAGCTTTCCATTTATTGAGAGAAATTAACATTTGAAAACCAAATGAGATATTAATCCTATATCGTCTAGAAAATGGAATAGTATATATTAAGAGGCCTTAGCATTTGAAAATCAAATGGGATATTAATCCCACATTGTCTAGGAATTGAAATGCTAGGAAATTGAGTAGTATATATTGAGAGGCCTTAGCATTTGAAAACCAAATGAGATATTAATCTCACATCGTCTAGGAATTGAAATGTTAGGAAATGGAGTAGTATATATTGAGAGGCCTTAGCATTTGAAAACCAATTGGTATATTAATCCCACATCGTCTAGGAATTGAAGTGCTAGGAAATGAAATAGTATAAATTTTGGGGCTCCTTAATGAACACCAGCTTTCTTGGTGTTGGGCGCGCCTAGGTCACGCTTAGGGCGCGTAATCACCGCCTAATGGCTCCTTAACTAAGACTTTTCATAGCTCATTAATTTCTCAAGAAAGTTTTCCATTTAGTATATATTGAGAGCCCTTAGCATTTGAAAATCAAATGGGATATTAATTCCACATCGTTTAGGAATTGAAATACTCGGAAATGGAGTAGTATATATTAAGAGACCTTAGCATTTGAAAACCAAATTGGACATTAGTCTCACATCGTCTAGGAATTGAAATGCTAGGAAATAGAGTAATATATATTGAGAGACCTTAGCATTTGAAAACCAAATGAGATATTAATTTCACATCGTATATGAATTGAAATGCTAGAAAATGGAGTAGTATTATTGAGAGGCCTTAGCATAGTGCTAGGAAATAAAATAGTATAAATTTGGGGGATTTTGGCTCCTTTGTGAAAACCAGCTTTCTTGGCGTTGTGAGCCTGGAGGTCGTACGCCAGGCGCAAGGCAACGCCTAGGGCGCCTAATCACCGTCAAATGACTCCTTAACTAAGACTTTTCATAGCTCCTTAATTTCTCAAGACATCTTTTCATTTTTGTTTCCCGTTCACAGCCAGTTTTGAAATTGAAAACTTGATCGAATTTGTCATTTCACATTTGTAAGATAGTGACTTGCTATAAAGAAAAAGGGAAAAAATAAAAGGGATAGATATGTTACGTGCTCTATGGAGAACAACTTTTTTTATATTATTTCTAACTTTTTTTAAAATAATTTTTTATCCGTATATTTAACGCACGAGTGTAGCACTAATTGTTTATAATAATCAAAGTAATAACCGATTTAATAAAATGTATACCGAGAAAACAACAAATGAGAAAAAAAGTTTGAGCATCATTCATACCGAGTTGCCTGAATAAGATTCTAATTAGAGAAATTATTGCCCTTATTTTTGCGACAAATGGGTCGACAAATTTCTTTCGAGAATAAAATAAATTTTAAAATCGTAACAAAAATTCAAGTATAGAAATACAGTTTCACTTGCGACCGCTATCTCACTACTTTCATGCTTCAGTCTAATCTCCACGTGTCAGACCATTTCCTCGATAATCTTCCCAAAACCCTAATGATGGCGGGAGTTCATCATAGTGGTGGGTGGAGACTGGCCAGAGACTATACAGTAATGCTTTTCCGCTTCCTACGCCTTTACGTACAGGATAACATGCCCTAACCCGCTGCTATTTTTCAAATGTACTATGGCAATGTAATTTTACCCACCTGAAAATAAAATATTTCTATTCTTCCCCTTTAATATAAAGCATTTCATTGTTTTAAATATTTTTTTTATAATATAAGAATTAATTATTTTGTTTCCCTTTCATAATAACATACACCATTAAAGACAAATTTTCATTTATCCTACAGAAAAAAAAAGTAAAAAGGAAAGGAAAACCAAAGAGCAGGGGCGGACACAGAAAATATGAAAAGGGTGGTAGTGAACTCCCTTAATTAAATAATGTGTGTTTCAGTCATTCAGTGGTTAAGTTGATGGGGTTATAATCTTAAGGTTATGGGTTTAAGTCGCATATAGTAATATTATTTTTTTAGATGAGAAACTTTATAGTTAATTGAGGGCGAGTCTTGACGCAACAGTTAAGTTCTTTCCTTTAGTATAGCAAGTCGCGAGTTCGAACGCTTGGTGAGCAGCCTCTTGCGATTGTTAGGGGAAAGGCTACAACAAAGAATGGATTCTCTCGGCCGCTTTAAACTTTATAGTTAATTAGTGCATCCCATTATAAAATGCTCTGAATCCAAAGAGGGAATAGGATACTTGAGCGGTGCAACCAAATTGTCAGATAATATAACATACTATCTTCGTCCTATTATAAAAGATAAAATATATTTTGCACAAAAAATTAGAAAAAAAGTGTATAGTGAAAAAAGTAGCACCAAAAATTGGTTTGATACTCCCTACGAGACTATGCCTATATGTAACACTAAATTCAGAGCTATAGATAGGTTTTGGGCTAATAGAGAAATGGTCGAAGAATCTATACATTGCTCACCAAATATTTATTGATTTTCTTCGTCCATCCAAACCTTTAATTTCTTTGGGATTCATCTCAATCTTCCCTCAACCGTATACTATTGGAAAACTATTGAAATAATTTTACGAGACTCTTTCCAAATTACTTTCTCCGTCCATTTATATGCTTCACAGTTACTGTTTACACGGTTATTAAGGAGGGAGTATTATATTGAAAGTGTTGTGAGTGTGAAAGTAAAATAGGAGAGAGAATGAGTGGAGAGAATAGTAAATTATAATGGTGTTGTGAGTATTAAAATAATGTAGGAGAGAGAATGAGTGGGGTAGGGTTAATATTTTAATAATATAAAGTTTCCATTTTAGGTAAAAAACAAAGTGTGAAGTAAGTATGTGGACGCCCAAAATAGAAAGTGTAAAGTATGTAAATGGACGGAGGGAGTATTTTTTATAAAAGTCCATACGAGATAAAAAAAACTCACATAAATAAAGGCCGAGATGAAAATGTCATAAAAACTTTAATTCACGCGAGGGGTGCGATGCCCCCTCAGTCCCCCTTATTTTTCCAGATTTTTTCCAATTCTAATCTTATATCCTTATATATACTTATATATACGAGTGAATTTTATTAATTTTTAAAAAATTAGGAAAAATTGTGAAAAAAAATATTAAGTATAAGAGTAATTCTGATCTTATAGTTTTAGATATAGGAAGGTATAAGAGAAAATTATTTAAAAAAAGATGAAAAATTGTGAAAAATACTCTTATTTCTTGGTATAGGAGTATTTTTTACCCTTATACATAATTATAAAAGTAATTATAGTCTTATAACTTTAGGTAAATAAAGGTATAAGAGAAAATTATTTAATAAAATATGAGGTTTTTTTATTATTTAAAAAAAATGAAAAATTTTGGAAAAAAATATATTCTTATAGATAGGTATAAGAGTATTTTTACTCTTATACTTTTGGTATAAGAACGACGGGAGAGGGGTATATGTGGACGTAAGTTTATGTGGAATTTTGTATTTCGCTTGAGTATTTATAAATTCAATGTCTCGCCCAATGATTTTAGAGTCCTCATGAGTATATTTATAAATTCAATGTCTCGCCCAATGACTTTAGAGTCCTCAGCTCTAAAATATCTATAGTATAAAACACACCTCCACTATCTACAGTACTATTAACAGTATCATGTGTCGAATTTTTCATTTTGCTCTCATACATTTATCCATTTCCCATTTTGCCCTTAATTTTTTTTTTTAAATAAAAAAAAACGTGTTCTCGGACGCACTCTTAAAAAAAAAATGTGTCCTCGAACACAGACTTATTCTAGTTTATTTATACAATTAAGATAACATTTTTATTACTTTGGGACGGACGAACGATTTTATTTTGATTTATAGTGTGCTTGTCTATATATTGCTTGCTTGAAAATGAAAGGTTATCTTACCAAAAATGGTAAATAAACTTTTAACATGCAAATAAAACCAATTTTAATTATTTCCCTTTCCCTCACAAGAGGAGGAAGTGTAGTCACGTCCCCTGCAGTTGCAGAAAATAGGAAAAAAGACAGAGGTTGAAAAGGTGAAAGAAGGCAGCGTGAAATCACTTTGCCATGACCATCATAGTTTGTTGTTTCAACTTTCAATACCTATTTTCCATGCTAACTTGCGCTTCCCTTCCCTTATTTTATTTCTATTTTTTTTTGATTTTTTTGTGCCATTATTTGCAATTTATACCCTTTTTTTAGTTGACCAAACCATCTTGGGATCTTTCTTTTCTTGTGTTTGATGGGAAGTGGGAAACCCTACCCTTTTACTTAAGTGTCCACATCTACCCTTTCTTAACTAGTTTTTGTTTCTTCTTCATTAACTCTATTTCTTTAAGGGGCATAGTGTAAATATTAAGAGAGTTTGACAAGTCATGAATTGGAGGTTGCCAAGTTTATGTACATAAAAATTTGGATAATGCAGTCCGATTAAATAGCAGTTTCGATTAAATAGCAGTTTAACTGAAAATTGAAGAGTACAATTTGAATGAATGGACGAGATTGATGATTCAAACAAAAATATTCAGAATATCATTAAATGACTCGCTGAATAAGAATCATCGAGATTAAAATGGACAAATAAGATTGGGTGTGTGCTAAATTAATTAAGGTATAATTTAGGTCATTAGCTCTTATTTAAATGAGGTTCAATTGAGATTATATTAAGCCAAAACATATTCAGGATTTTTTTTTAATTTTAATCAATTGTTGCAGAAATTGTCGCTTCACAATAGTCGTAACCTCATCAGAATTCACAAAGATGGAGATTTCTACTAGGAGTACGTGCAATTGTGATCAAATTGTCTGTAATTCTAACCCTAAACCGGATCTTTATCGAATGTCCTTACGAACAATGACTAGCGACGAGCAATGCCTATTCAAGCAAAACTTGGATATAACCCATCACCAGCCTTTAGAAATTCCCAAGGGAAGAATTTAGTTTGAAAACTTGATGAAGTAACACATTTGGGCACGCAAAACCAAGCACCTGAAGTATTGCAACTAAAATAAATACAAACAATACACAAATGCTCTCGACAAGGAGAGAAGAATAACATTCTCGACAAAGGAGAGAATTTAAATAATATCAGAAGTAAGGCAAAAACTTCAAGATCTAAAAAATGGTGGATACCACCTTATTTATTTAGCGAACGGACGTTTGACACGCTTGAACATTGCCGAAAATTGTGATTGCAAGAAACAAATTTCCTATATGTATGTTGTCGGCACATGTCGTTTTTTTGTCGAAAAATAAAAATCTCTTGTAATTTAAAAAATAACCATTGAATATCATCAATGTTTAATGTTTAAATTATAAGATTCGAAAGAATCAAAATTAAAAAAGAAGAATCGAAAGAAAGAAGAACAGGAAGATCTCAAAGAAGGAACGGAGAAGAGAAGGAAAACAGAGAATAGGATACTTTTTTGTTTAGAAAAAAAAAAAACAATATTTAAAGGCTATTTTTATCCACTAAAAGAATTTACAGAAATAATATTTTGAACAATTATATTTTGAATACAATTATATGGGGTAAATACGTAAATATGTCCCAAAATTTATGCTTTGGATGAATATACACCACTAACGTCGATAATTGGAATCATTGCCCCTAAACTCATGAAAAATAAGAGTATATTTGCTTTTTTTACAATTTCGCCCAAAATTTAACGATTTTGGGATCTAACTGATTTAAAACGATGTTGAAGAGGTAAACTGTGAATTAAGGGGTTGAACTTATTCAAAAATAGGTCTCTCACTTATTGATCTTTTCTCATGTTATTCACTAGTCTTTTTCACATTGGCAAAAAATATGTTTATTATTAAAATTAATATTTTTAATTATTATTTAGCATAATCATGATAGTATTTAATAAAAAAAATTCAGTAAGATCTTTTTTTAGAATAATTATTTTAATAAAAGAATTAAAAAATAAATTTTAATCTTTTCTTAAAAAAATTAAAGTTTATCTCTGAATAATTATTTTATGAAAACATTTATTTCCTCTAACTAATTTTACTTAGTATAATTACTTTTAATAAATAATTTAATTATATTTTTAAAATTATTTAGAAAATATAACAAAATTTACATATTTCAATTAATATATTTTATATTGATATAAGAATATATTATAGATTGCCAAATATAAAAAAGAAAAAAAAAAGAAAATACTCACATGTCTAGGTTCATCCTCTCTTTATTCATCATTTTAATCTTACCTGACCATCCCTTCTCTCCTAGTTCGGCTCTCCCATCCTCTTCTTTTCAAGTTCGACCCTTTCCTTTTTGTTTTTTTTTAATAATGGGTAACCTATGATGTACTCGTATATCAATATGAAATATATAATTTTTTCTAATATTTTCTAAATAATTTTAAAAATAAAATCATATTATTTATTAAAAATAATTATATTAAGTAAAATTATTTAGAAAAAATAAAGGGTTTTTATAAAATAATTATTAAGAGATACACATCATTTTTTTAAAAATAAAAAAATAAAAATTTGCAAAAATTATTTTTAAAAATAAAAAAATTTATTCTAAAAAAATCATGCTGAAAAAATAATAATTAAATATTATCATAATTATGCTAAATAATAATTAAAAATATTAATTTTAATAATAAAAATATTTTTTCAAAGGTGAAAAAATGCTAGTGACTAACATGAAAAAAATAAAAAAGTAAGGGACCTATTTTTAAATAAGTTCAATCGCTTAATTCACATTTTACCCCTTCAACGTCGTTATAATTCAGTTAAGTCTCAAAATCGTTAAATTTTTGACAAAATTTTAACGAAGGCCAATTATACTCTCATTGTACATGAGTTTAGGGGCATATCTGCATCTAAAGCCTAAGTTTAGGGGCATATTTATGTATTTATCCTAGTGGTGTAAGTGGTTCAGTTCAAACCACGGTTTGAGATCGAACCGAACAAAATCGCGGTTTGAGAACGAACCACCGAACCGAACTGCGAGAGCAAACCATCAGACCAAACCACATTAAATAAACTAATTATAACCCCCATTTTTTTATCTTATTTAATATTTTCATATATTTATTAATATTTACTGTTAGATCAATAAAAAAACTAAATTATGTGGACTAATCCTAACCACCGTTGTGTATCTTATTTAATATTAATTTCATCATTTGTAATCGTAATTGCGACACACAAATAACTAAGTTCTCACCACGATCAAAGATTGTAAAGTGTTTTTCTTATTTCAGCCTCCTTCCTCTAGTCTCTCTCTTCCTACGACTTTTCTGTTAACATCCGCATCTTTCGTTTTTTCTGCGAGATCACGAAAAATTTAAACAAATATGAGAAATGAATTGCGGTTTGAATCGTGGTTTGAACCGTAGTCTAAACCATACTATGAACCACAGTTTGAACCAAATAATTGAACCGCGGTTTAAAACAAACTGAACCAAATCATAGCAATTTGGTTTGAATTTTTATTATTCAATTCGATTTGAAATTTTTTCAAACCGATAACTATTAATTTATACTTTGATCTTTAAATTCCCCAAATCGAACCATTTACCCCCTAATTTACTCGACTTATATGTCTATCCATTTTCTATAATCTCCTAAATAAACAAATATAAAAAATAAAGGTAGGACTGGATTATGGGATCAAAAACAAAAATAAAAAAAATCATCTCGTGAACCCTAGGAAGGAAGGAATAATATTTGCAAATCCGACCTTCCACCCCAATTAATAAGGATTTTGGCGCATTTTAAGCGCTGAAATCGAGTTCATAAGAGTAGGCTTCTTCTTCTTCTTCTTCAGCCTCCCCCTCTCTCTCTCCTCAACACCCACTTTCTCTCTCTAAAACATCTTTCCTAATTAACACCATAGCTTTCGCAATCAAATTCCCTCAAATACGTCATCCGAAAACGAAAAAAACCCTTCTCAAAAAAGAAATAAAGTGCCATTTTTGCCCCCTAAATTAACCATTCGCGTGCCCCTCTTTTACGCTCCCTCTTTCTCGGCAAATTCTAAATACGCGAAATGCTAAATACAAGTGATTTAAATTACTCATTCGCCCCTTTATATACCAATTCGATTTCACTCCCCTCGTTTTCACTCCTTCATTTCAAATTCAA